>OZ029914.1:48440529-48839120 GCA_964023275.1 Norana najaformis
TTGTTCATTCGGCATGCTTGGTGATGAGAGAGCCACGATAAGGGAAACATAATTATCAACCTGCTCCATCTGCTCATCCTTGACTTTGATGCAGGATGTAGTATCATCCATTCCCATGGCTTTTTTGTATCGTTTTTTTATTAATAAGTTAAACTATTTTGCACTTGTGTCTGAATTTCCCTTATTCAGCCTACAAATATTTACGCTAAACGCAATTCTATAATATCGAAATTAAAATCAGCATTATAGGGGTAGATCCCTATGTGACAGTTAGAGGTTTAATTGTCAACTGGCCATAACTACGCATGCGCAGATTATTGGTTTATTTATAGTGCATAATTGTCTCTGGCTGCCTCTGGTTATCATTTCTATCCGGGATGCATAGTCCCATTCTATATACATTATACAAATTCAGTCTATACTAGACATTTGCGCCGTCTCTCTAGTAAAGAATATTCATGAGTAATGATGTCTCTGCTGTTGCTGTTATTTTAAGTGGCATTTTTTTATTTTGCATATTAAAAATTGCACACCAAACATCATTTGATTAAGCATAACTAATTAACAAACAGTTAAATCGATATGTACAAAGCCACTTCATCTTCAGTACAAATAGAATTAAATACAAGCACATAATTATGTCGCAACGCTTTGGGAGAATGGCCTGCATTGGGTCAAATTTTACATTAACATCATCAATTAAGACTTAATTGTCTTAAATATATTTTGATATATAACACAGGTCTGCGATGAAATTTTTTTCTTCAAAGTAAATGGTGCTTCTTATAGATTTTTACACGGTCATTTCTGGAAAAATTTTGTAAAAATTCTAACACATACAGTTTTGACACAAATTGGGATTTTTTGTTGGAAAGTTCAATTTTTCCGCAGAAATGCTATTTTACATTGAAAACACAATTACAAATACATGCACATAATGAAAAATATATTTTATTATAATGTAGTAATGAAGACACCCGAATTCTTGTTATGTTTTCATAAATGCGAAATTGAACCTCGGCCTGAAAGAGTTAAGTCCGGTTTTTACATTAACGACGTGAAAGGGTTAAGTCTGGTGTATACATTTATGACTGCCATGGCTTCAAGAGGATGTGTTAATTCTCCTGACAGGTTTTGTTATATCTGTGGCGAACTGTTAGTGAAAAAGCAAGAGCGGAAGGTCACGGACTTTGTTGAGAAAGTGTATTTTGCATACTTCGGTGTAAGGCTTGGAGACCATGACAAGGCATGGGCCCCACATCGAGTTTGTTCCAGTTGCGTGGAAGGACTGCGCATGTGGTCTAAGGGTAAGGTGAAATCTTTTCGTTTCGGAGTGCCTATGATATGGAGGGAGCCCCGAAACCACAGCGATGACTGTTACTTTTGCTCGTGCAACATACAGGGATACAGCTTAAAAAACAAAGACAAAATCTGCTACCCGAACCTGGAATCTGCACTGCGCCCTGTGTCTCATGGACCTGGCATTCCCATACCTTTGCTTCCAGAAAGCCTAAGCGATGTGAGTGGGCCATCGGGGAGTGAGTCAGATGGCAATTCTGATGAGGAATTTCCACACGACAGCAGTGAGCCCGAACTGTTTTCACAATCACAATTGAACGACTTGATTCGAGATCTGGCTCTTTCGAAAGATTCCGCTCAGTTGCTAGGTTCTAGGCTCCAGGAGAAGAACTTGTTGACTCCTGGAACTTCTTTTAGTTGGTTTAGAAACCGAGAGAAAGACTACGTGCCTTACCTTTCTCAAGACGGTGAACTTGTTAACTGCTCCGATGTTACCGGTCTGATGCAAATGTTCAGAGTTCAGCATGAGGCTCACGATTGGAGACTCTTCATTGACTCATCACAAAGAAGTCTAAAAGCTGTCCTTCTTCACAATGGCAACAAATACGCCTCTATACCGGTTGGACATTCCGTTCATTTGAAAGAGAAGTATGACAATTTAGCCTTCATCCTGACCAAACTGAACTACAAGAAATACGAATGGACCATCTGTGGCGATCTTAAAGTGATCTCTATGATCCTTGGTCAACAGGGCGGCTACACCAAGTACCCCTGTTTCCTCTGCGAATGGGATAGCCGTGCTAAAGCCAAGCACTGGACTGAGAAGGTGTGGCCAAGCAGGACACTAAAAGAAGGAGAAAAGAACATGCACTTCGAATCTTTGGTGGAGCCAAGAAAAGTACTCTTACCTCCACTTCACATCAAACTTGGCATCATGAAGCAGTTTGTGAAAGCCCTTCCAAAAGATGGTGATACTTTCAAGTATCTTGCAAGCAAGTTTCCACGGTTGTCAGAAGCGAAGCTGAAAGAAGGGGTTTTCGTCGGTCCTGACATTCGAAAACTCATGAGGGACGAGATATTTGATACCAAAATGAAAGAAATTGAGAGATCGGCTTGGCAATTCTTTAAAGAAGTGGTAAAGAAGTTTCTTGGCAACTATAGAGACAGTGACTTCGAGAACATCGTAGGAAACATGATGAAGAACTTGAAAGCCTTGGGCTGCTCAATGAGCTTGAAGCTCCACTTTTTGAACTCCCATCTAAGCTATTTCCCAGAAAATCTAGGTGCTGTCAGTGAAGAACAAGGAGTTAGATTCCACCAGGACATAAAGGAAATGGAACGGAGGTATCAGGGTCAGTGGAACGTTAACATGATAGCAGACTACTGCTGGATGTTGCATAGGGAAGAACCGCAAGCAGTGTACAAGAGAAACAGTTCTAAAAGGAGCTTTGAAGGGAAGAAGAAAAGATATTATAAAGATTTCTGACTTCTCGGCACCTGTGACAAACATTTACAAATGAATGAATGAAAAATCCAGCTGAGTTCATTGTAACAATTTTTAAGTTCTTTGTAAATAAGCGTTTTCCACTCTGCTAGGTCTTCCTGGATGTTTGTCTTCACTTGTGGAAAAAACCGTACGTGATAGAGGAAAAACCCGTGCATGTTTGAATTCAGCTAACTGAATACCAATGAAAACACCTAAAACGGTGAAGAAAAAAATTGGAAACCATTAATATGCAGGCCTGTGTAATCTGTGAAAACAAGATTTTAGGAATCCCGTATGCAGCATTATCTCAAGATTTAATATGAAACTTTATTTTTTCCATGCTGGTAAAAACATCCCAGTGCCGGCCACCATATGGAGCACTGGGACAACATATGTGAAACATTGGGTCAAACAACAGATGAGTGATCTAATCTCAT
Source organism: Norana najaformis (assembly GCA_964023275.1). NCBI lineage: Eukaryota > Metazoa > Annelida > Clitellata > Crassiclitellata > Hormogastridae > Norana > Norana najaformis. Next base: position 48,443,752 of record OZ029914.1, read on the forward strand.
TTTATCGAATGCAAAAGATCATATTCTATCCCAACTATCAAAACACTGTCAAAAACTTCATTCAGCTGAAAATATGACACTGTAAGTCTACAATTGATGCTATAAACGCAGACACTTGTTTCGAGTTTATCAGAATTGCAATTGTGGCATAATTACGTAATATGCTTTTCCATCAGTACATTTCTGGTGTGCCTAGTATCAGTTTCTACATATACATTGACCCCACTTTTCTTTTGGGTGCGCTGTTTTAGTAGGTGTCACACACACCTATATTCACAAAATATATTTACATTTGAACACTCCCACTGCAAGCCAAACATCGCTGTCCCAATGCGGGCCATCAATGGCCAGTGACCTATTTTGTCTTAAAATAAAAAGGTAAGCTGCAGATGAGCTACTAATATGGTCGTCTTCAGTGTTGTCCGGGGTTCGAGGTCTGTTGGTTCAAATAATTCAACCACTTTGCTTAGTTTTGTTCTATAAATAAAGTTAGTCTTTCTGATAGCCGAGACGGTGTAGTGCTTTGTAGATGAATCTCTTTCAGACAGACCTTACAATGAAAAGCAAAGTAATGCTTTCAAAATTCTGTATGACATCATTATAGGAACCTATGAATGGAGTATACTTCATGATTGCATTACTTAATATATTCTTTTGTTTATATAACACCCGTTGCATTGTATATTTTATTGCTTAATTTAGATTACGCATATTAAAGACAAATTAGAGAAGTTCTGCGAAGACAGACTTAGGCCAATAACTAAACAATCATAGTTAGAATGTCTAGGTTAGGTGTACAGCAGTTGAGTGTTTTCCAAATTCCATGAGAGAAATTACGTAAAGAACGCTAAGGTTTGAGCAAATAATAATTAACAAATCCGGTCATTAAAATAGTACTAGTCCAAAATGATGTCCAGGCACCAGAATCGGGAAGCTCGAAATTATCATTAGATTTGTTGCTTTTGTGTTGTAGAAGAACCATCACCAGTACGGATCATATTACCTGCAACTGTAGCTTCAATAGCAATTCTAATTCTGCTTGTGGTAGTTTTATTCATTCTCGGGAAATGCGTGAGACTATGCAATGATCATAACTCATGAACCACTTTCAATAGAACAGATTGAGTCAATATGTGTTGTGGGGCACAGTAGCTGATTGGCTAGAGCTCTCGGCTTGCAACGCGCAGAATATGGGTTCGAGCCTCGTGTGATACGGTTTTTGTGCAGGGACATTGAGCACGTCCTTCACTCACAATTGATTGATGCTTAGTAATTAGATTGTGGCGCTTAATAAATGCAGAATTAATAATAATGAATGCGATGGTCATCATCATAATAAAAATAATATTAATAGTAATAACGCATATTTCATCTTAAGTAGGATGCATTATGTTTATTAGTGATCACAAAAATCTTAGTACTATTTCACATGTTTGACTTTTTGATTACGAAAATAATGATTGATTTTATTGGGCCAGTGAATAACAAACAACAGGCCTGCATTTCTTTTTCTAGTCAATATGCGACTTCATACAAGAAAACTGCAAATGACATGCGCCCCGTTATATGACTAGAAATATTTGCTTATTGTCTATAGTTTGAAACTAAACAAGCTTTTAACGATTGGATGTTTTCGTATTTAGATACAGTTTGCAATGGTAAGTCTAGGAAAACAATAAATATTAATGCAGTATAAATGATACTTTGCTTTAAGAATTTTGTAATTTTTCAGTAAACATAATATGCACACTTTATGCAATAATTATGCTCATGTATCTGCATTTATGGCAGTATGATTTGACTATTATATGTAGAAACACTAGCCACTGAATTCTGACAATAATTCATCAAACTGCACTACCCGAGCCTGCAGAATCCCAGTGCTAGTGAACCCACCCGACAATCTTGTTCAGATGGGTAAAGGAATGCAGCACTAGCCTATTCATTGGAAACTGTGGCAGTTTCAGAAGTTTACAAGAGTAGCCACGTAAGCAAAACCTTATTTAAGGCCGTGCCAATAACCATCATTGCTGGGATTCAGAAGAATTTTTGACCGTCTTTCACAGGATTCCATAGTTATTTGTTTCTTTTAAGTTCTTCAAATTCTTTCTTTAGATTGACGACTTTATGATGATTTTATCTGCCTCTTTTTATCATGAATTATATTCATTTTTACAACGTGCTTGATGGGCAACTCTTACATAAACTGGTTTATGGCAACTCAATGGCTTGGCCCCAAAAGCTAATGGGGCATGGCTGGATTGCCCCTTGATTCGTAAATTGTAAATAAATGAGGTTTAGACCAAAATATTTATCTTGTAGAAAGCTGCCGGTTATTCGACGCAAAAGTTCAGAATGGCATTATTTACAAAGAGGTAAATAAGAAAGGTCGTACTTAATTTCTTTATTGCCTTCTTCTGCTCATATAGAGTATATGACAACCTTTCTATTGCCATCGTTTTTGTTGGTCGATTTAGCTACAGTATCTGCCGTTTATTAAGTCATTGATTCACAATTTCTACTGGAGTGGAGTTACTGACTTTCCTTAGTTCCACACATTAATTTAGCCAAACTTAGACATGCAAAATTTGATCTTTCGGGTGAAAAGTGATGGTCAAAAACACATAGGCTATGACTACCTGTTTTTCGAGTGAAGGCCATGGTCCCTCTCCCCTTCTGTGCCGATGCTTTACCCTAGGAAGAAATCGTGTGAAAGCAACGGAAAGATTTTCTATAAATGTCCGATTTAACGATAAGCCCAACATGCAAATTTTGAGAGGAAAAGCAATCTGGATTTATGGCTCTAATCTGCCATAGATCTTAGGGAAATAATCTACTTAAGTAAAATTAAATAGGCCTAATTCTGTTTTTATTCTGCCAAATTACTTTACCGTCTAGAAATGGAACTTAACCTAAACTTATTTGATCTAAGATCTTTTGTCGTGGCAATGTTGCTGACAGATAAAAAACAATACCGTGTCAATACTTAACTTCGAGTCTAGTAGATTGAATGCCGTATGGTTTACAAGTTTAGAAAAATGAGTAAAGTCTACTGAAAGAAGTAAGCCATGTATTGGCGCAAAGATCGAGATCAGATTGAGCGCTCACCAAAACAAGCGATCTGGGACAGTGCTTCAAAGGCTGTCAACCAATATATTCAAGCAAGAATTTTTCCTTAGTGTACAAACGATATATCTGCCCTGCTCCTTCTTTCTTTTTCAAGTGTTTTGCGACATCTTGTGATTGCCAGGTCCGTTGAAGTCGACCTAACTTTACCTTGTCAATTTTACCAATCTCCTTCTTATAAATAGTGCCAAGAAAACTTTAAACATTGTGTTTTATATTATTTTAGCCTGATGAAATTGCTAGCAGCCCAAAAGTCAAGCCTGCATCCATTTGTGTGACGCTGACAAAAATTTCTACCCATGAATGGTGACTTTTTGCTATCTGAATGTTGCTTGCTTACTGACAAACTTTTCAAGCGCAATGATTTTAACATCATTGTAGGCGACTTCGAATTTGCGAATCCAATGAGCCTCGAATACTAGATTTGTCCGAAATTTGTTGTAGCATTTATTCGGGGAAAGACACAAAGTCTTTCAGATTTTCTTTTTATTGAAATAACATGTAGTAGTTTAATCACGACGTTACTTTTGTCACCAACATTATGGCTTCTCTACGTGCGAATCTCAGCCCTCAGTATGTTATTTAGTGCTTTTCATCAGTCCCCGTTATCCTTTTATGGGTTATGGTATTGGTAAGCGTGTGTTTAGTTCAGTCTCACCAATCACTTTGGCTAGCGTCCACAGCCATTTGTGAGGTACTCATAAGACGCCATAATTATAGATAAATATACACAATGATGACATAAATTTTATTTAAGTTCATATTTAAGCTGATGAAGCATTTTACTACTTTATCGCCGCTTGGCTGTCTACATGACTTGCTAGTTTTATTTTATCCTACTTGACCTACTTTATGTTTGATATATATATAAATATGTATCAATATTCAGTCATGTTCAAACGGAAACTAATATTTAATATAATGATTAACTTTCAACTTACGTCTGCTAACTTTATTTGATCGTTCTTGCATATTGTCTTTTTCACGTTTATACCGTAGTTAGCACTCACTTTAGGCTGGTTTATAAAAGTTTTCGCAGCATTCGATTTTTCATCTTTACTTAACGCAAAATTTCTGTTCAATTAAGAAACTCATTTCCATAGATTCGAAGTTGAAAAAAACCAACGCGCATCTCTCCATCAAGCATATTTAAGACGCTTGTTAGTAGTCGTCTAAGGATCTTAGCTGAGTTGGTCGCCAAATCAGATGGCTTTGCTTTGCCAGAATGGTTTATTAAAACTTATTTGCATTGTATACATTTTGTTTGTAAAAAGATTATTTAGCTATTGTATTAAACTGGTTTGCATTGTATGCATTTTGTCTGTATAAAAATTAGTTTGCACATATCAATTCATGACAAATGCGTTTCATGACAAATACGTTTCATGACAAATAAGAGCTTCGCGACATTTTCTCCTAGGTTAAGGAGGATGGTGTTGAATCACGGGCAGTAAAACTAAATACGACAGAAATCGATCGTATGAAACATCAAATAATTATTGGAAACGAAATTGAATTTCTTTTGGCACATGTGTAAGAAGAATACCACCCAAACAGTCAAACAAGGTGTAATCAGATAATGACCGGCAAAGGAGCCGAGTGTAGAAAAGCAGTAAGGCGTGCGATTGGCACCAACTGGCAGTGAACCAATGAACATAAGGAGTGAAGGAAGTTACGACATCGAAAGTTAATACAATATAATACAACTAAAATTTTATGAGCTCTTTACAAAGTTCAGAAGAGCACGCTGTAGCCGGGCAATAGGAAATGTTACGGTAGTCATGAACAAAATTTTATTAAATTTTTTACATGAGACCAGTGAAAGTGCTTATTAAGAGCTGTGTAGCTTCAGAGCTAGTCAATAAAATAAAATTTATGCGATTTTCATTCAGAACGTTGAAGTCGATAAAACAATATCCAAGTAAAATGAAGAAAAGAACTGGAGGACCCTGCTATCAGAACAGTGCTATTTACTTTGTTGTTGGGCATTGATGTGGTATTTTGTACACTGAAATGTTTTATTTAGCAATTAAATCAAGATGACACTCACCTGATGGCTCTTGGTCTGATTGTGACAGTGGATACTTATAAACTGGCACAAAACTGTATTTGACCAACTAAAGGATCCAGTGGCATTAGATATAAGAGATAAATTATTAATAATTGGACGACAAAATTGGGCATAGGCTTATTTAGAATTATACTCCTGCGGAGGTTAGCACGTTACACTAAAGAGTGAGACAATTAACCGATGGGCTACAGTCAGTAATCTTTCCGCCCACGATCTTAGTGTATCATTACAGTGTTTACCAACACGTGAGTGTTTAACCTGCAAATGGTTGTATAATTTTGCTGTACTGTGTAAATTGACATTAGACAGATATCATAGGTTTGTATTACAAACAAACGCACATCTATGCACATAAATATACATACATATATATATATATACTTACATACATACATACATACATACATACATACTTATTTACTTACTTACTTGCTTACTTACGTGCTTACTTACTTACTTATGTAACAAATCCATTGCCAGACTCTCGCACAACATACAGCCAGCCCAACGAAGTCTCGCCCATGTGTGAGAGGGCCATGGCTCCTGCAGTTCCTGTGGCGACACGCTTGTATAGAAGCCCAATGCCGTGTCTTGTCTTCAGCCGACTTCGTTCCGAAGGTTGGCAGCCCCACAAACCGCCAGTCTCCAATAGTTCCTGTCCTCTGGTGTCCTTCAGCAAATGACAGATAATAAATCCTGTCCAAATCCCTATGTTATCCATCCATACTGTTCTGGTTCTTCCACGTAGTCACGGTCCAGACGTTGTACATTGCATTATTTCTGTTTCCAGCAAATCTCCATTCTTCTTCATAATGTGGTCAATGTGTGGCTGATCGGCCACAAGGAAAGTCTGTTGGGAAAGAATCAGGAGTAGCTATGACGCGCTTTAGGTTGCAAAGAAGGCTGCGCTTGTGTGCATGGTAGCCGCAAAGGATTTTCATAAATTAATTTTTATTAAATTTAAATTGAATCTAAGAATAGCTTAATAATTAGGTCAACAGACGTCTTAGTTTATTTTTAGTAAAATAATGCACAAAACTGTTTAATTGTATAGATCCTTAAATGTTTGTTTTATGGCACATAATCGATCACATTAAGACACCTTTATTGACGTATTATTAACTATATAAGCAAGACAGGGCAAAGGGGTTGAATAAGAGATGTCGTGTGCTGCAGCGCCTATGTCGTGAAGGATGGTTGCGTGCCTTCACATATCCGACAGTGAAGAAGGATGGTTGCGGACCTTCTCAAGACAGAGTGAAGTTTGCGTGCTTTCACATGTACCAGTCAAAGTGTTTTTGAGTGAATTCACAGCGTATGCATATATATATATATATATATATATATATATATATATATATATATATATATATATATATATATATATATATATATATATATATATATATATATATATATATATATATATATATATATATATATATATATATATATATATATATATATATATATATATATATATATATATATATATATATATATATATATATATATATATATATATATATATATATATATATATATATATATATATATATATATATATATATATATATATATATATATATATATATATATATATATATATATATATATATATATATATATATATATATATATATATATATATATATATATATATATATATATATATATAAACGGACTAGGGTGACGTCCGGAAAAACCGTGTTTCATACGGTCCCCGTTGCGATACAAATATACGGAAGAGAAAATCCGGGAAAAAGGGTAATCTATGCGTTCCCGGAGGGACGACCGAGACAAACATTGTCTGGTTTCGGGCTGACGGCGCTGATCCGGCAGGGCAAAGGCCCATTCTGCCGTAGATCGTGAGGCGGTCTGAGTCACGACGGTTGGGACGTTGAGGTTGTATAGAACCCGGGGAAGGACCCCGTTCATAAGAAGTAAGCACAGGTCTGTGTCAATTAAAGGAGTGGCATCGGGACGCGTACCACAGTAGTTCTGCTAGTATCAGATAAACCAGGTGTGCGGAAAACGAGTGGGAAAGTTACAGAAGCTACCCCTTTGAACCCGTAGGAGAAACTCTGGTCAGTGCTCTCCTGAGTACGTCGCAGCCGATATGAACCAATCTTTTTGATTTCTGACTGACTTCGTTGGCCCAGCAGGGCTCTGGTCCACCTTGTTGCGAAGTCGCGAGACAGTCTAAGTAAGTCACGGTAGCTGGGGAAAGAGGTTGTGCGAAGCTCGGGAAAGAACACGTAGACCTGTCTGTGTAAACTCAAGGGGTAGCATTTTGCCGTAAGAGGAAACCCGTGCCGTAATAGAAAACTGGTCCGTGCGCTTCTGAGGAAGTCGCAGCCGATATGAGCCAATCTGACTGATTCCTGGCTGACTCCGTTGGTCCATCAGGGCTTGGGCCCACCCTGTTGCGAAGTCGCGAGACGGTCTGAGTAAGTCACGATAGCTGGAATTAAAGGGTTGTGCGAAACTCTGGGAAAGACGCGGCCGCGGTAATCCCTGTCGAAATTCAGAGGGCAGGAAGAGATAAGGGGAAGACACCGCGGATCCTAACGCAGACCAAGTATGTAAGAGACCGGATCTTAACGCAAACCAAGAAAATACTCGGTACAGCGTAGTCCGGGTCGGTTACTCTGATAATACCGAAGTCGAGACGGAAAATACTGACTCCTCTATATTGCTTGTCGCCACACACTGATCAGAGGACTGACTGAAGTGCGGGGAAGGGCCCCTCGTTTGCTTAGATCGTTACGAAGGTCCGTGTGTTCTTTTACAGAATGTTAGAGACGGGACCTTCTCTTGAGTGTTTCATAGGGGTATCCTATCTCGTGAAAAAGAATTTACGAACTGTGTTGGTCGATAGTTACCAACGTAGAATCTTGGCACGAAAACTTACTCCGGAAGTCCTATACACGAAGATGGAGGGAGAGACTGGTGATAGTGGGGAGATGCGTCGCCCGATATCTATGTGCCTAGGGCGGAAAGACGCATCGGCTCGTCGTAAGACTTCCTTGTTCCAGGAACCAGGAAAACGACTGGTGTCTCAGAATACTGACGATAGCGGGAGAGTTATGAAATGTAGAATGGTGGTTACGAGAAAGTCCGTGATAAGGAAAACACGCAGAAAAGGGAACGATTATAGCCGGTAAAGGAACGAACCCTGTTCTGAGTGAAGGCCATCCTCAGGACGTTGCCCATCCGGCGACCGCGGAAGAGGCAGAGTCGGATCTCGAGACCGAGTGTTACAGTATTGATTCCCTTAGGGAAGCGACCCATCCTAGGCCTTCCTTGGAGAGAACAGACACTATTGGAAGAGATGATACGGGAAGGCCAGTATACAGTGAAAATATAAGGGGCAGTGAGGCGGGTGTCTGAGCATAGAACTGTCCTGGAGTTACCCCCACTCCGTGAACAATTAGCCCGACCGAGAACGCCACAAAGGTATGCCAATTTTCTTGTCTTGATAAAATTGTCAATAACTCCCGGCTTGCGATTAGCAATTACCTAATCGCTAGTCTTCACTGCCATTCACGATGCTCTCTGCATGCATCTGTCTCAATCGGCACATGAGTCTCACCTTGTCTTAGCTGCAACTGACAAACCACGACTTTCCACATTTTTTCAAGGTTCCCATAATTTCCTGATTCTTGTTTAATCTAGCCTTTTGTTCGTTCGGCACTAACGATGATGAGAGATCCTAGGTAAGGGAATGTGTCAACGTACTTCTTCTGCTCATCCTACACTTTGATGTTCTAGGTAGTATAATCCATTCCCATCACCTTTGTAATGTGGATATTAATCAGTAAGTTAAACTATTTTGCGCTTATGTATGAATTTCCATAATTTAGCCCATAAACATTTACGCTTTTAAAATTCAAGTAAATTGTAATCTAAGCCCTATAATATGACATTTAATCATAGATGTAGATCATGATGTAACAATTAAAGGTTTCAATTTCAGCTGGCCATAAGTACGCATGCGAAGATCATTGGTCTACTTATAGTGCATAATTGTCTCTGGTTGCCTGTTGTTATCATTAGTATCCGAGGGGCATATTCCCATTATACAAGTACACTGTGTCCGGAAAAATTCCAAGGCTTTACGGTAAATATGAAAATAATTAGTAAACATTAATCGATTTTTAAAATTCCAAAAACAGTTTAATCCTGAAATATTATTGAACTATAATTTATGTTCAAAATGTCCGCCATTGGCTTCAACGCAAGCTTCGAGACGTACACGCCACTGACTAACAGCAGCATCGACGACCAGTTGATCAAGTTCATCCCAAGCATTAACAATTCGCTCGCGGAGTTCTTCGATGTTTCTGACCTTTGTCTTGTATACTTTCTCCTGCATTATTCCCCAAATTTTATAATCAACAGGATTTAAGTCCGGACTGTTTGGAGGTTTTTAAATTTTTAAATTGATTATTATCTACTATAGTTTTTTCATTCATATTTTAGAGCCTTGGAATTTTTCCGGACACAGTGTATATACTAATTTCGTCCATACCAGCCATTTGCGCCTTCTCACTAGTCGGTTCTCTGGTTATGAATATTCATAAGTAATGACGTCTTTGGTGCTGTTGTTATTGTTCTTGAGTGGTATTTTATTTTGCATACTTAAAATTGCACATCAAACATCACTTGGTAAGCATAACTAATTAACGACCAGTTGAATCATCAATAGGTACAAAGCTACCTCCTCTTCAATACAAATAGAATTAAATACAAAGACATAATTTCTGTCGCGCCGTTTAGGTCTACATCTTTACTAACCAACGGGCCTTGACTATAAGATCAATTGACGTATGTGAGTATATTTGCGTGATCGACAATGTTTTATGTTGCATTTTGAACTCTTTAAATTGTAGTTCAGTAGAATCAAAATTTACAGAGTTTCTGTCAATATAATTACGCATAAAATATTTGCTGTTAAGAAGGGATTAATATTGTACAGGCTATTATATATTTTCCAACAGTTTGCTGTTTCGTGTAACCTGTGATATGTACTAAGAGTACTGTATTAGTCAGTCGCAACTATCATATTGTATTTCATGTGTTTTTTCACTTGTGAAATAAATAGTCTTACATTACAATCTGTGACTATATTAAATGCCGTTTATCTTTGAAAGGCAGCATTCATAAACAAAGTATGCTATTTGCATTCTTCTGTCTAGCCGCAGCTTCATTAAACACTTCTTCAGTGGCGTCATTATTTATGAATATTCATTAGTAGGAAACCGACCAATGAGATGGTGCAAATGCTAGTATGGATTGAACTAGTATATAGAGCGAGAATATGCATCTGGGATGCCCCATGATTGCACTAGCCTTTTCTTCATTGTAACGGTCAGTCGTCATACAGTAGAACTGTATAGGGTTATTAGCATCGAGTATCTCGACATTTGTAGTCCCAAAACAACACTGTAAAGTGCAGGCCTGTGCTGCAACTCGTGTTGGTCTGTGTTAATAGTCGCAGCCTATGAAATTGGGCCACTCTACTTCATCGGGTATATAGATAGAAAAATAATGTTCTGACTAAGAGTTACATCTCATAATACAAAACGGCTTTACGGATATCTTTTCGCGATGAATATTCATTTGACTTTACTTGCTAGACAACCTTTCCGCGGTGAGTGCATCCAAGTTCTGTAGTAGGCCTACTATCAGGAGGTTGAATGGTCCTCCATGTATTATTTAATAACATGGTCTCATCGATCATCATATATTTACAGTCTCTTGGTTATGTAAAAGTTTGGAAATTGTTACCCAATATTGCACGTCTTGGATGATGCCCTTGAATATACACTGCCTCTGAATACATAACGCTCGCACAATTTCTGTATGTGGTTGGACAAAAAGTAGCCTAATATGAAAGTTACCATCTCTTTACTTCGCTTTTATTATCAATCTGTTTATACGCCATAAATCCATAAATTAGCTGTTTTAATCCATCAGCACATCTTGAGACGCTGTTCATATACATAAATTTACGTGTTTCGCTTAGCAGCTTATAATGAAGAAGTGGTGTAGTAGAAATTTTTTGTCTCTATGAAATACACATCGGAACATTTATTGAGCGTCTTTTAAAAGCCAGAATACATGAAGGACTATTACTTGATACTTTCATAATCACACCAGTTCTTTATATATATGTCACCAGTCTGCCTCAATTGTGTTGCTCGGCTCGTCGCTGGTACGTCCAGATTCTTGCATATTTCCACCTACATACGAGACACCCTACATTGGCTTCCAGTTTAGAAGAGGGTACAGTTCAAAGTATCCCTCCTGGTCAGGTCCTCGATCGTTGGTTTAGCGCCGGATTATTTCAAAGAGCTCATCAAGCCAGTTGCTGATCAACCTGGTCGACAGAGACTACTATCGGCGACACATGGTCAACTCAATGTACCCCGTTCTCGTACGTCTGCTCGGGCAGGCCGCACCTTCTCCACTGTGGGGCCGTCTCTCTGGAACATTCTTCCACCAGACATCGATCCCTTGCCTGTTCAACAGTTCAAGAAACATTTTCTGCCCGTCTCAAGACGTTCCTATGTAGAGACCGTTAGGTAGCCGTGCTGCAGCGCCTTTGTGAGTTACTTAAAAGGCGCTTTGCAAATTTACTGATACATACATACATACATACCTTGTCAGCGGGTCTTCACCTCAACTTAAATATCTAATAACAGCAGAACTGTGCATTTAGGCCAAATGATTGTGTTTTTCTTCGCCTAACTGCTATTTATAAATAGCCATACGACATGAAATCGTTGTAGTGATAGCATATTTATTTGAAACATCACCATTTTTGTTGCATAGGTAAGCGCGTCAGATGGGGCTATGTGTTGATATTGACAGTCTTAATCCTGCAGCATTGCTTTACGCTCTCTGCGCGTTTAAGAAAACCGATGAATACAGTTTCCTTTGTGGGGAACAGAACGAAAATGGAATGTAGTAGAAATCACTCTATGTTTCCGATTGATTGGGAATTTGCCCCAGTCAGTCTCAATAGCTTCTTATCTGTCTACATTAATCGAGGTATAACGGAAAAGCAGTCGTCGAGGTATAAGATCGACACAGACGAGAAAACACGATACGATATCGTCATAGATTCAGTCGATTTGTCTCACGCTGGAACATACAGATGCACGCCTATTACCAAAGAATTTATAAACGTGTCATCGGACTCAGCTCAACTCATAGTTCTAGGTGGGACAGTGATAAGTTTTTTTATTCAAATGATCTCTTTTATGCTTCATACTTCAACGCTGTTCGTAGATTCCTAAGGTGCGCTTTGAAATGCTTTGGTAAAACATATTACAACATACATAACTATTGTATTTACCTGCATGAAACTAAATATTTAGCCTATGTCATGTTTTAATGGATCGAAATAGTGTTGTAAACAAATTATAGGAACAAGCGCTCTAAAAAAGATGTAATTATAATTGCACTTGAAAAGCTTATAGCTCCGCTTCATATAAACTGATCACGGACGCTCTTTACGCTAGCCTAAATTATGTTAAAGGTAATTTTTAATGTAATATTGCAATACTTAGTCAGCAAGTCCTAAGCGAGCATTATGTAGGAAATTTTCACGAGTAATTGGGCTATTGATTTCTTTGTGCACGCGCTGATCACACAGCCGGTGCACATCGAACACTTGATGGGGTGATGTTTTGGCTGACATCGCCCTGCGGGCAGTCGAACGGACGTCAGCTGTGATTCTTGTCGACCCGTATTTTATCACATTGGCGCTCTGCGGGAAGACGCCAAGCAGAAGACTAGACAAAACCCACGATTGCAAAATAGCGCAAGGCGTGTATGGGCTTGTCTGCTGTCTTGGCGGGTAAGGGCCTATATAAGCTGACGCAAATGCATTGTAACAGCGCGCGAAGATTTTGAAGCAGCGGCCTAAGTTGAAAATTTGAGTTACAAATGTCGCTGATAGATCCGTGCTTTTAGAAACTGTGACGATTTAAATACTGTTGTGAATGAGCTGCTCCTTTTGCTTATAATTACGAAATTACTTATAATTACTAAAATCGGAGACATGTGTGTCTTTACTCGAGTTAGCGTTACGCTGCGAATCGGGCAAGTTGACGGTTCGAAGCCGGATCGCTGACAACTACGTAAGTTCCTCGACAGTCATTAAGAACAGAATGTTAATCAGTAAACAAGCAGGTATCTACTAGATTACTAGAAAAGTCATGACTGGGGTGATCCCGCACATACGCAGAGCCCAATGAACGTATTACCATCGAGAGTTGAAAGATGACACCATGTTCAGAGTTCCTGGACCGCTTTGTATAGAAGATGAGGAAAGACAGCAGTCAGTGAAGTCCACCGCACACACCGCCTCATCATCCCGCAGTCACTCATAGATGGTAGATACCACAGCATCCGGATATTTCTTGAATTACCAGGTCTGTGCAGGATAGACATACTTTACCAACAGGCCTATTCCTCGTGAACACTCCCCGTGATTGACGGTCAACACCACACCAGGGTTTCTCCTAGTACTTCCCTCATCGAAACCAATATTTCCCTGTTGCAGACGGCATGCGTTGGTCTATAGGTCTAAAGCTTGGCACTGTCTAACTTGAAACCTACCCCACCTTCTCATTTTGTGAATTGGTCCAATTTTCGGTAAAACTAAGATCACATGCGACGAAGCACGGTTTAAAAAATTTCAGAAAATACACGTCGGAATCGAGAAAATAACCTCGAAACGCAGACTCACTCACATAGAAGTCAAGAACTATCGATTAAATTCCGCATGGGACAAAAATCAATCTGGGTGGCAGCAAGATGCTGTTGATATGATATTGGCAAACAGTTAAGCAACGACTGCGTGAAAAAGTTACCGTCCAGCGAATACCAAGCCACATGGGCCAATGCAACGCCCTTAATTTCAGTTGTTCTGCTGTTAGCTTGTTGTGGTCATGTTTTGCTCTTCAGCCTAGAGATTCTTCAAACACTGGAACCACGCTAGTTACGAGTTTTATACAGGCGCGTAAACACTCGTTTCCACGTTTCCACGTGTCATCTATACTTTTCTGACTTTTAAATGGTAAATATCGCACCTCCCTATTTTATAGGAACTCAGTCACCATTCTCAGGTTTGATTTTCGGCTAACCCCTTTGCTCCAAAACATCCTGGATGCTAAACTATCTACGTGGAATGACCTTCCTTCAGAGTTGGGTCCACTGGTTGTAATAAGCACTTGGAACTGCATTCTTTTGATTTTTAAACACTTAGAATACAAGAGTTTGTGACAATAGATTTCGATTCTTGTTGATTCAAAATTAAAGAAGATACCAACCTCATTGTTGATCTGAATTATACGTATCTTGAAACAACTTTAATGTAATTAAAACTCTAAACATTTGCAGCCTCTGATCCTTTTTGCAACACGAATCCAAGCGCCATAAACAATAGCGTCTTGGAAGATGACTACCTTCGAATGTGGTGCACAGTCACCTACAGTGGTAACTGGATTCCAGTCATGGAGTGGACCAGGAGTAACGGACAAATTGCTAATGCCAATATCTTATATACTAATACCTCGACTACAGCAACATCGTCGCTAATAACACAATTAAAATCAATTGACAACGGAGTTACATTCACGTGCAAGACGACCATCAAACCAATGACCACGTTTAATAGCACTACGAGACCAGGCGAAGTTGTTGCAACCAATGTTCCTCACTACCAGCACTTGTGGAATTTCACGACTAATGTGTCATGTGAGTAATGAAAACTAAATTACAAACATATAGGCCATTTATGTGATGCAGTGGTTGTGATTTTGTAAGGTAAGTACTGTAGCGCGCCGTCCTTTTAAATCCGCATTTGCATCGTAATTTTGTACATACTTACTTGACTAGATTTAGCTCAAACTGACTAGTTGCCATAATTTGTTAGGAATTAGTTAAGAATGACTTGATTTAATGTAATCCTAAGCCGGCCAGCAATAAGATAAGAAAATAATTAAACAGAGAAGACCAATTTAGCTAATTTGTGAATATTAAGTAGATTTTACTGGGGATTTGCTATGTATTGACTAAACACGCGCATTGAAATCCGTTGTTCAACAAGGCCGGTTTTAACTGTGACAAAGCCAATCTGAAAGGCAGTCATATTTTGCCAAACGATGGGTCTAACCGTTGAAACTGCAAGGCCGAGCATGAAAGTGAACAATTTGAAAATTCTGACATCATTCATTAGACGATCTTTCTGCAAAGGTTTTAAGGGTGAAACGGTTGAAATTCGACAGTCTTACGAAAGGTACCAGATGCGATGGTCGTTTCGGACGCCTTGTAATTCTCGAAGTTGGAGTCTATTCGGTCAATTTGACTGTACTAAGTCGCCGTATAAGACGAGTTTAAGTGAAGTCTTAGGTGCAGTTTTAAAAGACTTACCGTTCGATATGTGTGTCGAAATTGATGCTGAAATCGGACGATGCGGATTAGTCGAGAGTTATAACGAACTGAAGAAATTTAGATTGTCGTATTCGAAAGCGTCTTTGTTCGCGAAACTGTGGACTAACTCGTCATCGAGTTCGGTCGTCGAATTGTGGAACTTTCGATTGAACATTCTTCGAAAGAACAGAATAACTAACCCACTCTTGCCTGGCTTCTGGTTTCTCTGACCTGTCAAATTTCGACCGAGCTTCTCCAATGGATTGCGATTTTTACTACGATTTCATTTAAGTCGACCATCGATTGATGCCTTGTGCATTATAACTACGGCGCAACATAAATCCTTAGCTTACTTTGATTAAAAACTATTTTTCTTAATTTTTGCAGCAAAATATGCTTATGCCTGCAATATTTTATTCTAGATTTTATTTTAGAGTCCTTCTAGCATTAACGTTTCCTACCAGATACCTTAATCAATGTTAACACGTGCGTATATTAACCGACTAATGTGACGGACAACTGTCGAACTTGAAATTTAGGTCTACTTAACTTCGCTCTTTTGCAAAAGCGACAATCTATAATTTTTCATATCTACATGCTAGTGTCACTTGACATTTGATTTTGCCTGTGACAGAACTGTAACAATCGTCCCTTCTGTTTTTCATGTCGATAAAAGTTTTTCTTTTGGTTCTAACAAAGTCAATGACCATGTTATAATAAAATCAGTTATATCCTGCTATTAGTATGTCTTTTTAGTCTCATAATTATTTGCGTTTCTAACTGCAATAATCTAAGACTCTGAATATTTTGCCAATCAGATGAACCAAGAAATCTTACTATAACACCCATAAAAAATACCTATCTGGCTGGCGATCGTCTAACGTGTTGGGCCAATGGTAATCCCACTCCAGCCTACGAATGGATGGAGATTGAAACAAGCAGAACCATTCCTGGACCCGTTGTCACCATCACTGACTACATGAGGTCAGATCAGAATCACAGCTTCCGTTGCACAGCATACAACACTGTGGCTGGTCTTCGAAGACATATTGCTCAAACGGTCACATTCACTGTTACAGGTAAAAATATTGCAACATTCCACAGGGAAACATTCATTATTACTGAACCTAAAGATAAAATGTAATACCATAATGTGAAGCTGTTTTAATCTTTTTTACTGATGGACCCGGACATATAACGTTAAAGCGAACATTTGATAGGTATCCACATCAGCTGTGACATCTGGCAGAATCTAAGCTAAGCACATGACATCAGTTTATGTCTGAGCGTTACGTCAAGTCGATGCAGTTGCTCAGAGACACCGTTTTTAATTGAAAGCATAAGCAGTGATAAATAGAGAGGCTTGAGGTAACTAATACAAAGTGGACGACAAGTGTGGTGGAGGGAACAGATAATTACTGAAATTCAGGCGGAATGTCACACACCAGGTATGAATTTATGCAGACTGAGTTGCACTTGAAGCACAGAAACTGATTGGATTGGTGGTACTCTGTGCTCAAAATATGTCTACACTATGCGCCTACAAAATTATGGCTTAAGATGTAGCCTACAGCCGCGAACACGATAATTATTTTCTAGACAAATCAAGAAATATTTTTAAAAATTGCTGATGGCATATGGCAGTCTGATAGTTTTGTGATAATTATATGTCATGTTCGGCTAATGGTCAATAAAGAGCGCAAACAACAGGTCCATAGATGGTTTGGTTCTAACCTAGACTTTAGCCTAGCCTTCCAACATCAGCTTAAATCTGAAAAACAGTGGCCAGCTTGTCAGATGCATTTTATAAGATTTTGTGATGGCGATAAATCTCTCTCGGCACAAAGAACATGTAAATAAAGGAACGCACACTCATAATTTTGCTAAACATCATCATTTACAGCCGAATAAAGGCGTTTCAATCTAATCTTTACTGAAACGAAACACATAATTAAGTAATCTTTTCTTATTATAGTTTTAATTATATTTGTCTCGTATTCTTTTTCAATCATAATTCTGACATAAAAGACGAATTTAATCGAGCATCCTTTGTAATATCTTTTGAATTGTGTCTTTTTTATCAATAAAGACTTTTGTGCATGGTTCTCTTTTGAGACTTTTCTGCAATTTTATGAAGAGTAAATTCTATTGCAAAATATTTATCTGATACAACGAAAGTCTTACGAACGTGTTAAATAAACTGTTACATTCTATGTCAAATTACAGGGGAATCTCAAAATGCGACAGAGCAGTACACCATGATCGCTGTAATGGTTGTTGGATCAGTCTGCTGCTTAGTATTAGCATTGTGTCTTTGCAACACCCGATGCCCTTTCATAAAAGGTAGGCGCTTATTGTTTCCATAACCAGGTATTTAATTAATTAGGCTATAAAATGTTTATCTATCCTCGTGTTTTCGGTCAATGTGTGACCGAGACTCTATTTACGCTTTCTGAGGATGTTGTGCGCACTTGGACGATGTTTGGACATCTCCTATTGCCAGCATCGCCCTACACGATGATACATGGGTCCAGCTAATATGCACTAACTCCGATCGTAATCGTATTCATAAACTCTAGATTTCTGCAGCGCCCAGCAAAAGCCAAATCTCAAGAAACAGCTTATTCGCAGGCGCTCAGTCAAAACAAAATTGGTAGGCCGGAAGAGTTCAGTTCCAGGCTAAGATCCAAGAGTCACGCAAGGAGACAGTCGGTGGTGGTTGGAATTGGAGCGGAAAGAGAGACAAGGGGAAGAGGAAGAATCAGGATAGCAGCTGTAGAAGAGGAATGTTTTCAATTTTGAATGAAAGACAAGCGCAGAGATTTTGGATTCTGGGTGGATTGTGCACGTGTCATACGCAGATAAACTCTTCCTCATGTCATATGCCTATTGTAACGGGAAAATAATGGTTTTCATGTGGTGAGCCTCATGAGGACATCGAGTATCGCTTCGGTCGGCGCTCAACGATTTTCTTGTACATCAAAGAACAGAGGACATGAGGTACCTTCGGATGCGTTAGGCGCATCTTTTAACTCTGGAATGATTGCTCACACCTTCGAGCGCTTAGTTCAGTTCGGTGTAATTCTGCCTCCTCGCCGCAATCAGGACTTGGGACTCTGAATACGAGTCAGCTATCGACCGTGGATGGAATTCGTTGGCTGACATATGTCTGCGTGAGAAGTTTTCTAGAAACACGAATATCATTCTTCTCATCTTATGCAAGCAAACTTGTTCTGCAACTCTACCGGCCGTTAGGCCAGTGTCAGGGGCTTTGGTGAGGGTATTAAAGGCGAAATCTAATTTCCCAGATACATAATGTACATACCAATACCTAGTCTCAATTATTGCATTACATTACTGTGCATCACACAACTTTATATTGCTATCCCTCAAAGGCGAAGTGTCTGGTTTTAGCTTGCTTCAACGAGAACTTGCTTCTTTACGAGAAACTTTCAAAGCCATAAATTGTTGTATGCATAAGTTGCAGCTTTAATTTGCGATTAATATGTTTCTATATAACATGTAAATTTTGTTTTCTTTCAATTGATAGCACGTGCTGGACCCGATATTCTTCGAGCAGCTCAAGTGAACTCTTGTGGTAAGGACTCAATAACTTTCCTGTAAACGACTAAAGTTCGTTAAGTTTGGGAATCGGTCCACTATTATGCACGGATGTTTTTCTATGTAGATTCTTAGAGTTAACATAAGTATTAAATTGTTAACCAAAATGTTCACACTAACCTTGTGTTTTGTCTTTATTGATTCAACTTATTGTTGATATAATGTGTCTTTCTGTCTTATGAAACATGTTTCACTATGGGTGTTTCTTCTAAAGTCGTTGCAGGATTTTATGAAGAATTAATTAAACATAAATGACTTTATACAAATGCAGCAGAGTCATTCGAAGACCAGTCAGAAGGTCGAGAGCGCGCTGTGCAAGCGACGCAACCACCAGAAGCTGAAGGCAAGAACTGTTAAATTAATACGCGTTGATGATAGCAAAACGATTATTTTCGCCAATAGTCAGTTAATGAAGACTATTGATTTGTTCACGTCTGCTTCACATGTTAGGAATGACAACAGCAATCTGATAAAAGAGGGACTCATCATTAGCACTTCTGTGATTAATGAAAGCCAGAGTAAAGCCACAGATATAGTCAATTAGAATATTTGATCCCCGTTTGGCTAAGCTCTATGACTGCAAAGGTTATTTGAAACAAGTTGTTTGTCTGCCCTATTTTGGTCAGTGACAGTTGTAAATATTGATTTATTTATTGATGGTTAACGAATTAATACGACGAGCCAAACTGTCATAACAGGAATACAAATGGCATAATAGATTTTTCCAAGGAAACACTATGCTTGTTATTTTCATTTTATCGGATATTTTCAGGCTACAGTTTGCAACAAAAACATCCATTTCCAGTTTACGCAGAAGTTCGAAGAAAAGTACATAGTATGTATAATCCTGAATTAGCCTAGTTATCAAGAGAAAATTATTTTGTGGTAACAAGTTATCTTTAGTTTTTGTTAAAACGAACGCAAAATTATAATATAGCTCTACATTTCATACTCTAACCATTTGTGTTATATTGTTGTATCATTCTCATCGATGCTTGGTAAAATTTTGAGGATTTTTGCATATTGTCTAGGTAGGCCGATGCCTCCTTGCATAAAGGGTTAGACAAACCAACCAAAATGAACACACTAACATTGAAATCTTTAAGATCACATTTGGGGCCATAATCTCACTTGACAATCTGCCCCTAGCGTCCCCTATGCTAATGCCAGTTTTTGTGCAATTGTTACAAGATGAGCAAATACTGAACATATTCTGTTACTAGCATCTGTCGCCGATGGCTCCGATTGTCGACTAGTTCAGCCAATTAATCTGGGTTATGATGTTGTAAAA
Source organism: Norana najaformis (assembly GCA_964023275.1). Classification (NCBI taxonomy): domain Eukaryota; kingdom Metazoa; phylum Annelida; class Clitellata; order Crassiclitellata; family Hormogastridae; genus Norana; species Norana najaformis. The sequence goes on from OZ029914.1 coordinate 48,464,310, forward strand.
CAAGAAATAAGCGGTTGGTTTTACTTTTACATTTCTAGTCAGGAATGACATCTTCAGTCAAACATGAATTTCATTATCTGCTCAACAATCATCCATACACGATGCCAGAAGACCCGAATAAGCTGATTACCTCTGTCTCTCTCTTTCTCCATCTTTCAGTCTCTCTCTCTTCCTCTGACAATCTCTCTCTCTTGTTTATTTCTTTCAGTCTCTCTGTCTCTGTCTGTGTGTTTCTAGATGAAATAGATTGAGACGTGTGAGAGTTTCTCAAAAAGCGCCATTCAAATACCCAAATACATGCATAGGTCTTGTTTTGTTTCCAAGGCGAAGAACCGTGTTTAGTTCACGAGGGTACAATTGGCTATCTGCCAACACAGCAAGATTTATCAGTCTACACGGAAGTCGTGAAAAATGGAAAAGGTTAATGTTGGATTCGAATCTAGCAATTTAGCATAAGGTAACATCATTTGCAGCAGCTTTTCGCGGAGTTGCCCATCTGAATATTAAATGTCTTCACGCTGGATACTATTTTATTTTCAACTCTACTCGAATTCAGTACCATCATTTATTCATAAGCTGTTCCTCCCATTAGCTTGCTTCCTTGATTTTATTGGTTCTCCGGCCTTATCCTGGCATTTGACCGAGCACTATTAAGGAGTCTTCTTAGTTAAGTGTAGAAATATTGTCATGAGCTGAATAATAAATATCTCAGCTGATGTTCGTCAATTCGTACAACCTGCCAAACACACCGGGTTGCACCGTTACACATCTATTTTGTCTGGAATTTGCTGCCTACAGGGTCAAAGAATTCGGAAGAGTACCGCCAGACTGTTAAAGCCGCTGTGACTGAATATCATTCGCCAAAAAAGGTGCCATTTCTACTTGGATTATTTCCCAATTTGTTTAGTCGTTTTCATATTTGCCTAATGTAAACAGCAAAAACACACGTTACTGATCAATCCCTCCTTGTGCAGGGCTAGATCCCAAAGTCTTGACCACTACTTTTCTTCATACAATTAGCCAACGAAAAAGTCACATATTGCCTAACGATTTTGCCGAATTAATATAATACCTTTTCATCAAGCATATATATTCTGAATGATGTTCTAGTCTGGACTGCTACCAGGCCATGCTTCCAGCAGCGGAATGCGCTTTTGCTTCAGCCAGAATTTGACAGCCTTTGTACTATGACGTGGTGCATCACGTCCTGTTGGAAGTGGCTGATGTCATGGATGTTGATGAAGTTCGGTATTTCCATTTCAGGATGTTCAGATACACGGTTCCATTTATTGTGGTGTTCTTGGACATTTTGCACAGTCCCAGCCCGTCCAGCACCCCTTCGGTGACCTTCGGTGCCTGCTTCAATGACAATATGACGTACTTGGGATAATGCCTTTGGTTAGGTGATCTCCTCACATGCCTGCAGAAACCGTAAAACTGCGTGAAAGTACTCTTATTCGAAAATATTACGCGCTCCCACTGGTCAGAACTCCACCGTTTGTACTTATGACTAAAGCTCAGCTGATCCTTAACTTTTTTTGTGACAGCATTGGTTTTTGTGCAGGACGAAACGACAGCAGACAAGCATCGAATAGTCTTCTTTGAATTGTTGTGTTGCTGGGTTTCTTGTCTAGAGACCCAGGTAATCTGGATGTGATCACACTTGAAGACGCCTTGGATGAAAACTTTGCAGTCTTCACAATCGCGATGTCAACCCGGGTGGTAGTCACCTTCGGTCTCCTATAGCGATGCCGCGATTTCAAGTTGTGTTGTTCAGTCACCCTTTTCACTGTAGCAACAACAGTTGAATGAGCCATCTTCATCTGCTTAGCAGTCTCTCTAATGGGCATCTTCTATTTGTATAATATGAATATTTGTGCGCGCTTTTCTGGGTGAGCTGTCTTCCACGAACAATGGTCATCTCTGCAATGCACACAAAGGCAGTTGAACTCAGAGGATCTCTTTCAAAAAGAGATAGCTAATATGCATTAATATTACACAGTAATTCAAATACCACCTATTATCGCTAACACAGCACAAATTATGTGGTTCGTTTACTTTAAAATTGCAATAAAATCCGTAAAACGGTAAGTATATTAGAATACCAACCTTCATACAGCTTCTTGCCGGAAACGAGAGTAAACAGGGATAAAATGATCAAAATATGAATTTTAAAACTATTTTCCAACTATTTAACACAGTAGCAATCCGTTGTTACAACGCTTATAGCAAAAGAAGCACACTAACTAAGAAAAATAACTCCGAAAGAGCCAAACACCACCAGAACATTGGAAAATGTGCCAAAAAGTGTATGGTTGCCAACTTGTGGCCCTGACTGTACATATATATGTATATAATGTCTATAGATATATTCAAATGCACACATCTACACATGCACACACATACATACATACATGCATAAACCTATAAGCATACATACATACAAGGGCTGACCTGTTACCTCACATAACCACGATAAGCGGGTTTAAGCACAAGTGACAGAATTGTAACCCAATATAGAAACAAATAATGAAAGCTGAACTTAGGGCTAGCATATAGAATTACAGTTTAACAAAGGCAAAGTTTAGGCCTCACGCTGTTTGTTTTATATATTCTGAAAATACAGCCTTTTTAAGCTGTAAATTTCCAGGTGTTGATATTTTAAATACTAAAATATGCGCAGTTTCTGCAAGGGCAGTGCTTAATTATTTGGTGAGATGATTAAACAAACATTCTGCTTTCGGAAAAACTCAGTAAAAACGATAGTGTTCGATTTAAATCCGGCTTTCGACCTGAAAGTAGAAACTAACTTTTGAGTTGCAATTGCCCCTACAGCTGCTTTTTCATTAACTAATTGGCCAAAGATGAAGCTTCGTGATGTTTACATTTAAGCATCAAATAAACAAAATAGAAAATGAAATCAATTCTAAGCTAAAACATTCGTCGAAAATAAAAGTAAAAGCATCACGAAGCATTATAGGCAACAACGGCAATAACATATCCAATACACATCCCCTTGCTTTCCTGTCAACACGAACCCTCCTGCCCTCGCCCTCTCTCCTGTAGCTTTTCACACAAAACCGAACTCTTCAGTCTATCCTATCCTGCTTCTGCTCATGCACCATCTCATCTCTACTGTCACCAATGATTTCAACCGTAGCACTGTGCTGTCTCCCCAGCTTGATCCTTTCCCCGGAAACTGACCAGGTCCCAAAACTGACGAAGCAACCTGGCTGTCGCGGATTTGATTTGATATAATGCCGGTGAATGAGCTTGTCTCTCTGAAGCGGCTTTTGTGGGGCGCTGAGAATTTCGAAAATTTGCATTTACATTTACAATACAGTGGATGGGCTTGGAATTTAATCTTTTCAGCTAACAGTTTACGTAACATAATGCCTGATGGCATATTAGTGAAGCAGTTATGGATATGAAATGTTTGTTACCTTAATGAAAGGTAATCATGTTAACCTACAGTCAAACATTTGACTGACATATTCTAGCATCATGCAAGTAATATCTGCCTTTAAATTACACTGATTTTGCTTTGCTTCTTAGCAGTGTTTGTCTTTGAACGTCTACATTATATGTAAAGGCCTCCTGACTGAGTGAGAGAGTTAGTGAGTTAGCGAGCAATATCATTTCCAAAGAAATTAACCTTGCCTTTTTAGACTATCAATGGAGCTGATGGAACGCAGTACTTGGATGTGAATTCGATAAGTGATCCGAACTCAAGAGCTCCGTTCAGACATCCTCCGATGTTCAGTGTAGTGGAGACTTATGCAAGCATCGATCACACATTCGGTGATCCACCACCTCTTCCGCCTAAACAACACTGAGACCACTTAACCATGGATGGCTTAATTCTTAAGAATTGATTGATTCAAGAAATGTACGGCTGATATTTTCTGTGTCTTAGGCTCAAGGATAACTCTGGTTCCGACTCACAAACAATATATTAATTCAAGAAATATATTTAATTACATATAAAGGTTTAAATGTCTTAGCAAACGAAGTGTATTTGAGCTTTCTGACAAAGTTCTACAGCAACAAGCTTCTCTCAAGGGGCGCAAGACAGGTCCGCAGTAAATGTTAATGTACTTAGCACTTAATCGAAACATATATTACCGGAATATATATAAACAAAATTATGTCTCTCGGAGACTTTTGTGATCTATGCTTAATTTTGAAATGTCTTAGTTGCTGCTTAATTTTGACACAGGAAACTGTAATTCGGACTCTACCATCATAAGTAATACTACTTACATTTATAATTGTATGCAACAATTCATGCTGTACTTTGTTCTAGAATCGGCAAGGTCTAATATCAGATATTATAACTTGGTACACGTGTAGTCTTCCTTGCTGTCATTGTTTCCACTATCTCTGCTGCTCAGAATCTGTTATGGTATGTGGCTTATTTGTTTGATCATGGTTCCAGACACTGAATTTATTAATTATTTCCTCCTTCGTTATTTGGTTGAAATTCATTTCTTTGTTTTACAATTTTCAACGTTTAAATTTTGTTGTAGCCTATGTTACGCAAGCATTTATCAAGAACTATTTCGATGTTTTTAGGTTTCAGCGACAGCTTGTATCAAAAAACTTCAAAAGTAGGACATTGAAATGCTTTGATACAAGCGTTTCAATGTCCTACTTTTGAAATTTCAAATATTAAAATTTTAAAAGGAACGAAAATTACGTTTACAACGTTTAAGCTTTGTTGTAGCCTATGTTACGCAAGCATTTATCAAGAACTATTTCGATGTTTTTAGATTTCAGCGACAGCTTGTATCAAAGCATTTCAGTGCCCTACTTTTGAAGTTTCAAATATTAAAACTTTAAAAGGAATGAAAATTACGTCAGTTAATATGGTATGTAGCTTTTTATTTTTAGATTTTATGTGATCCGAGCCAATAAAGTTATTAAAATGTAGCAATGTATTTTGAATGGACCCATGGAATGGATTATGAATTCTCATTGTTATTTCACTTCGAAGCGGCTACTGATTGATGTATTGTGCGCTATTAAAAACCGCGTTATAAAAGTATCCCTAGTAAATCTGATTTCCTATGTTTACATCTTTCGCCAAAAAAAGTTGCCATTTTCCGGATTACTGCCAATTTCCTTAGTCATTTTTATAGCTTGCCTAATGTAAAACAACCCTGATACGCGTTACTCAATTCAGGTCTAGATCCTAAAGTCTCGACCATCACCTCTTTTCAAATATTTAGCCAACGAAATAGGACATATTTTTCTTAACGATTGCACCGACTTAGCAGGCTGCTTTTGATCAGACACCAACACGTAGACCGATTTACAAAGTACATAATGTGAATAGATATATCCAAATGCATACACCTACATATTCATACACATACATACACACATACACAGTTTTTTCCGAGCCGTAGCATTTAAAACAGATTGATGCTGGCTAATACAAAACGAAAGAGATTTGCATAGATGGCTTTACCATAGTCGACCGTAGAACATACGAATGCGTGCATCAGTGTAGAACAGCCTTAGGAGAAAGCGAATGGCGTATAATGCCTTCTGGCGCAGGTGATAAAAGCATGTTCTACATACTGTCTTCAAATGCTCAGATAAAGTCAATTCTTGGTTCAAGTGACAAAGATGCAAGGTATGTTGGTGGTAGAATATTATAATACATTTTGTTTAACTTGTATGGCGTATCCATACCAGACTTGATGTCGTGTAACATGAAAGTCTTAACAGGCCAATACAGGGAAAGTTATACGGTAGACAACTCAACGCATTCCTTTTGGCCTATAATCATAACATATGTCGAACTCACACAGAAGCAACCACAGCAGCATAATACAGTACCTGTGGAGTTATCAGAAGGCGGTGTATTCAAAACATTACGACTCCGTTAATAATAACATGAATAAGCTGTGAATTACTTAGAAGCACATTGTAGAATGTATGGAAAAGTCACGGCATATTGCTTGCAACAAAGATACGACTTCTGAAAGTTCTTGTATGGCCAGTGGCACAGTATGTCTGTGAGACCTGGCCCATAAAGATAGCTGAAGGGGCAAGAATCATTGCATTTGAAATTAAGTGTTTGCGGCAGATTCTTAATTAAGATTACCGTGGACTGCTAAGAATACAAATGAGTGGGTCTTAGAGAGGGCAGCAGTAGAGAGGAGTCTGTTCGGTTTAATCAAAAAGAGTTAACTTTCATACTTCTGGCCATGTGCTACAAAAGAGTGGAGACTGCTCAGAGAAAGAGGTCATCCAAGGCACAATCCCTGGATCCCGAGCTCGAGGAAGACTCAAGATGACATCATAGTCAACATAAAATTGTGACCTGAATTATGGTTCGACCAGTTATTACTGGAGACAAGGGACAAAATCCACTAGGCAAATCATAGGCTAGAGGACAGTTGAAGACAAGACAAGGAGCAAATTAAACATTGCGCTTAAAAGTAAAAATACTACTAAACAGACTTATTTGTACTGCTTTGGCTCTCAACTAAATGTAAATAAGATTCTGATTGTAATTTTAATTGCAATTGGAAAGTGTATAGCACCTCTTCAATAGAAACTACTTTGTTCTTGTAAACGCTGCCAGTGCTAGGTCAAATGATGTTAAAGTTTTTTAAAGAACAAAACCAGCTTATTTATAGTCACTTAGAGCAAAATTAGCGAGGCAGACTTAAACCGGTTAGGTTCAGAGTCAAATTTTTAAAAAATCATGCATATCTTTGGGAAAACGCCTACGGCGGATGGGACTTAGAATAGCAGCGACAAAAAAGATAACGAGAAGATTTGGGAGATAAGTTTTCAAAATGCTGCTTTTAGCTTTTAATGATAGTGCTACAACAGTCGCTACATTCTGAGCTGTTACCTAAAACGCGGGAAACTTAGCTGCTGGCCGGAAGACAGGAGGGGCTGTTGTGCACGGTGAGAACGAGGATGATTGTCTAGAGTCTAGACGGTCTTTGATCAGTCGCTAATGAGGGAGCGAACTCAAGGAGTCCTTGGTCGGAGGGACAGAAGTGAGCTGAAGAAGAATTTCGGAGTTCAAGGCAGGTTTCCGTCGGACGAACTGAAGAAGCGAGGCCGTGTAACCGACAACGCATACGAATAATCGCCAATAAAGCTAGAACCTCGGAAGAATTGATGCGATAAAGAATCTCCTCGCTGATTTCATGTTTGGTGACACATTTCTGTGAAAGAGGGATTTATAACTAACGATTCAATATTGATTAACGCTCCAGTAAACCCGAACCTTTGTAGAAGGTTTGATGTGCTAAAGATTCTCCTCGCTCATTTTATATTTGGTGACAAATTTCTGATTCGTGACACTGAATATATTATCAGTTACTTTCTTGTGTGCAATAATTGCAGCAATAAGCTCTGCTTTAAATAAAAGTAGAATTTTGCACTAGCACCGCAAAAGAAACAAAAAATGTTGAAAAAACGCTTAAGAATAGGCCTACTTCTAAGTAGAATTAGCTCGAAGTGTAAAATTGACTGATAATGTTTGAATGTACATAATGTCTGAGTGTATAGGCTATAACGACTTTCTTCGTGGGAAAATTTATAGCATGATAGCCTATATTCTAAACAATAAACTCTAAGCTAACTGTGCGAAGTTACCGACAAGCGTCAAACATTGGCCTATTTTTCTCAAAATTTCTTTTTGTTAAATCATGAATCCATTTTGAACCTCTAGTAATTTCATATAGGCTTAACGAAATAATAAAATCGTATATTTATATTAATAAAATGATGACGTTCTTTTTCAAAGATGTTCTGAAGTTGTTTTGTTTTTTTTTCGCATAAAGTGTTTCATTTGCACGAATGGCATTTCAAAAAGAATTGTTTAATCCTTAAAGACCATATTCCTCAAGTCGAATTTGAGTGTCTTATTTTAAAGCCAAATTTTTTATTTCTAACACATACTATTATATAAAACGCATAAATTAGGTCAGTTTTGCATGACCCAACTGATTAAGATCCACGCAGTCGAATTAACATTAATCCTACGAGGATGCCAGTAAGCATAAATATAATAATTGCGCATATAGTTGGCTAGAGTTGTGTTTGATTATCGTGTGATGGATTTTACAGGTTAGTTTTGAAAGTAGGTTGTGTGAGTCAGTGTCTTGAAGGAAAGTTTATATTTTTTCAAACCAAAATCAGTTCCTTTAATGTTCTCAACAGATTCAGCTTTGCTTGTACCACTTGGAAGGTAGACTTTTAGACGACATACGACATTAAGGTTTAGAAAACGTAAAAAATATCACAATTATCATAAAGAATAATGACATCATAGCAAAGAACAACGGAAGCTGTCCATTCCAGGTTTAGCTCCAAGTTAAAACCGCCCATCTAATTTTGTTCAAGAGATGTTTACAATCAAAATATGGCAGTCTCCATCTATCGAAAACGATAGTCATTTGTTATTCGATTACTTTAAGAACGCGCCAAACGGATACCTTGATACTTGCTCTCAGTTATCAACATCTCTAATAAAACCAAGTAGTTAATTATGCAGCTTTGAAAACTTTTAAATTGTTAAGCGTTTATTTATTTTTATTTATTTATTTATTTATTAAAACACTTATTACAGGCGCAATGTCAGTTGACCTAAATCTCAGGCGCGGATGTTTGTTCGCTGTGGGCCAAGATGGCATATTAGGAAAAACTATTAAATTCAAAAATAGAGAAATCAGGCTTATTGCCTGCAAACAACAAGTAACACCAATGCTTTCCAAGTCTCCGATATCTTTGATGTCATACTTTCGTAAACCCTTTTGGGAGCTACAGATAATGCCTTTTTGAGAGCTTTCTCGGACATTTGTGTCACGTCCTTGCTTCCCCTCTCGTCTAGCAGGAACAATTCGTGATGGGTTCGATCAGCGCGAAGCTATATTTTTAAAATTCGTAGTAACAGTCAGCGTACGATGTGGAAAGTTCTCCTCAGCTGGCGTTCACTGCTGTATTCTGTCTGATCTCTTCTTAATCTGTTCCTGATCTTAATCTCTATAGAATCACCCTAAAACCGAGTCGGCCGGAAATAAGACCTGGGGTGTACATTGATGTCCTTTCGCCCTATGGCTAGCCTGTTTATCTCATAAACGTGTTCATCGCTGTGGGAGACTAGGCGGTTAATGTCCTTGCCCCCAAGATACGCTGGCGGATGGCATAGCATGTTCTGCGATGTCATAGTGGTGACCTCAGGCGAATGTCGTCGTCGTCGCCTTCATGGTCGTGACATTTTGTAAACATTTAATTCAATAAATTAGTGTGATAATCGTCTCAGCTGTAACCCTGCGAAGTTCCAAGAATCCAACACATAATATATTGATACCTTCATAAATCTATAAATTTAAGAGGGAAGAACGAAGACTGCAGTTTTGTTCACGCACATCAATGACTTTCATTCGGCATTTTATTAGCCATATCTCCCAGTTTTTTAGTCTTTAAGGTTTGTGTCTTTTAGGTTCGGTTCTAAATATAGACCCTGCTTTTCTTCTCTGTCCTTCCTGAATGACGCCATTTTACTTATTAGGCCTACAATATAATGTAGGCTCCGTTAAAACGGTCACTTACAAAATATTATGTTATGTAATGTGAGCATTTTATTCTTCTTTTCTCTCGTCCGTCAGGCTATAGCCGACGATGAGGTCTGAACGAAATGCCTCCACGCTGTTCTGTCCTTCGTTAGCCCCACGGCTGCTGTGATGTCCACTCCCCTTGACTGCAGGTCTTCCTTTATGTTGTCCATCCAGGTCTTTATCTGCCTCCCCCGGCTCCTTGTTCCCTCCACATGATGGTAAAGTGCCCTCGCCGGTAGTCTGTCGCTCTCCATCCTCGACACGTGTCTGAACCACGTTAGTCTTTTCCTCCTTATCCTTTCCACCATATCTTCTCGCTGCCCCAGTTCTTTACGTATCGTCTCATTGCGGATCCTGTCTCTTCTTGTCTTGCCCATAATTCTCCTGAGCCAGTTCATTTCCGCCACCAGTATTCTCTTCTCATCCTCTCTCCGCATACACCAGCACTCCGATCCATATAACAGCACCGGTATGGTGAAGGCCTCATACACTCGGACCTTCGTCCCTCGCGAAATGTTATTCGCCCGCCAGATCTTGCCCAGTCGGCCAAACATTGCGGACGCCAGGCCGATCCTGCGCCTTATGTCTCCTGTGCATCTGCCTTCTTCCGTCAAAAGTCCTCCCAAGTATACAAAATCCGTGACCTGCTCCAGCTGCTCGCCATCCAGCTCCATGCCCAATCTCTCGTGCTGTTTGCCCATCACCATAGTCTTGGTCTTTTGTGTGGTTCATTTGTTCAGATTTCTAGGTCCTGTAACCAGGTGGTGACCATTCCTCTCCTGGCAGGGTAAGGAAGCCGGTGGGCCCTGGTTGAGCCTCATACGCCCTAGGGTGTCCTTCCAGCACCCGCCTCCTGCGTTGGCCAGCCATTTTCAGAGTTCCTAGCGAACCTGTCCACCTCGCGTAACGCCCTAGGTGGTGCTTCGGCCTGAGCCTTCTCCACTGATGGCATAGCCTCGCTAGGCGATCTCTTACTTGGCTATTCACCCTTCCACCGCGTTGAGGTGCAGGTAGGGCTTTGGAAGGGCTTTGGAGCATTTTATAGTGCCTGCTAAATTAGTAATTGACTCTCCTCGCAAACCTATTTATCTTAATGATGTTGGAGTTCATTTAAAACAACAGTTTCATCCGTGGGAAAATAATGCTGGAATAGTTCGGAAAAGTAGTCACTGGCGAAACTTCTCACAACCAAAGAAACCAGCCAACTAGCTTTCTTGCCCCATCTGCTGAACGGCAAAGCAAACTGTCTTAATATCGCCATCTGCTGAGAACGCACGAAGACATATTTTATCGTAGTCGGGGTTTTTAAAGTTCATTTTAGCGTAAAGGTTCAGACAAAAGTAAATAGTAAAAAATAACTACACAAATACGATTCCGACTGACATAATTATAATGATGAATAAAACACATACATTCCAGTAGTCAGAAATAAGTTTCGTTCTACCCCCAAAACGACCGTCTTTATTAATTTATTTTCTTCAAGCAAGTATTCTGAAATCAGAACATGACAACAATCGAAAACAATCTACAACGCGTCAAAATGTTACTTTGGTAGTAAAATAATTTCCTGCCTATCGATTTGTTTTGACTGAGCGCGTGTAAATAAACTGATTCCCGCGACTTAGTTTACATTGGCCGCTGTAGAAATCTCGAGTTTACGATTTCGATTATATCTACGTCTCTTGCATGCAAAGTTAAACATGCAGCCGTGAATGCCTTTAAGCTTGGGATTTAATTTGACGGAGCCCAGAGCTTTTACGTAGATGGCGCTTACAAAATTTACATTACGTTTCATGATATTACATCTTTATAATGATTATAGTTTTCACTGCTTTAGAGTTTGTTTCTTAATCTCTTCATTAGACCATCACATTTCTTTATTTGCCTATCACATATCTCTCTCGTCTGTTCTATATTTTGGCATGTAGCTTTTCACCTTCAAAAGATTGCAGAATAATATCCTTCAGTGTTTTTTATTTACACAGTACATTTAAAACTTATGTGTTCTATAGAACACAGATGGTTGGAAATCCTGTTGGAGCATATAGCCACCTGCTGCTTAGAACAATATTCATAGACCCACATGTCTGTTCTGCGTGGTTGAATAATGTTATGCTACGAAGTGGCTCAGGGAGCTGACGTTAGGTCTCGTTAACGTCTTCAAGGTGACATGTAGGCCAAATCCAAACACCATCCACCGTAGCCGCCTGCCTGCCTGCCTGCCTGCCTGCCTGCCTGCCTGCCTGCCTGCCTGCCTGCCTGCCTGCCTGCCTGCCTGCCTGCCTGCCTGCCTGCCTGCCTGCCTGCCTGCCTGCCTGCCTGCCTGCCTGCCTGCCTGCCTGCCTGCCTGCCTGGCTCTTGGACCTTAGCCTGGAACCGAAGCCTTCTTGCCTATCGATTTTGTCTTGAGTGAGCGCCTGTTAATAAGCTGGTTCCCGCGACTTAGTTTTCGTTGGACGCTGTAGAAATCTCGAGTTTACGATTACGATTACGAATAGCCCTACGAATGCTCCCATAATAAAGTGGATGCTTGTCATTACAGCATGTGAGCACCGCTATAGAATAAGTCTTTGTCCTTGACTTTGTTTGCCTGCTGACTTGTGCTTATGCATAGAAACATAGACCTAAGTGCTTATGCATAGAAACATAGACCTAAGTGCGCTGCGTTAAATAAGGTTTCTATGGCAGATTAAGTGTATTATGAATCTTCAGAGCTCATGAAAATAGTGTTTTAAAATAATGCTACAAAATGTCTGTCTGTTGCCTTATAAAACAAGTTTTCATTTCATGAATATAATTTTGAAACATGAGGGCTTTGCATCTTGCAAATTACAATACGGAATTAAGTTGTTCTTGTAAATTCAACTTCACACATATCCAAGGTCCGCACATGGGGACTTCAAATGGCGTGGCATCTATTCAAACGGGCAGCAGTAGTGAAGGATCTCACACCTAAATTCATTGAAAAATGTGCAGGGCAGAGGCCATACAGTCGCTATAGATAGAAAAACGTGTACATTCACATTCACATTACCTAATTTCATGAAGGCTATATACACTTTTCGACCACTGACGCGCCTTAATATACTGCTTAGACTTTGGCAGAATTTCTATAATGAACCACGTTAACCACTGTGATAACCATGGACTTTACAATGGTTTGGAAAACACGCATTCATGGTCTATAAATAGCATTGCTTCTCTCTTTAAATAAACAATCTGCAAGTGACGAATTGGCATTCTGCCAACAGCCTATCCTGTTGGAAGCATAACAAACACATAGGGGAGAATGTAGGCAGTGGGGTAAATCAAGGAGGACAGAGGGGGACTGTGGCTTATCTTACTTACTTACTTAGACTTAGGTCCTCCTGTTCCGATCGGAGCATTGGTCGACAAGCCTTCGCCATTCCACGCGCTCACCAGCTACCACCATCGCCTCGTCCCAGCCCAATCCCATCCGCTCAGGTCTCCTCTGAAAGTTCGCCTCCAAGTGTTTCTCGGCCGTCCTCTTTTGCGTCTTCCACCCTCCGGTACCCAATCCATCGCCGTCCTCGCAATTCTTTCCCTCGGTAGTCTAAGGATGTGTCCGGCCAGCCTTCTTCTTCTCCTCGCGATGATATGCTCAAGATCCTGCGATCCCGCCATCCTCAGCACCTCCTCATTTCTGATGTGGTCCCTCCATGAGATGCCCAGTATGGCTCGTAGGCACCTCCTATGGAAGACATTCAGTTGTTTTGTTGTCTTCGCCGTTGTTTTCCAAGTTTCACTCGCATATAGCACCACAGGCAACACCAATGTCGAGTACAACTGTATCTTTGCGTCTTTTCTTAACGCTCCCGATCTCCATATTGTCCTCATTCTCTGAAAAACTGATGCAGCTTTGCCAATCCTTGTCCTTACATCCATTTCTATGTCTCCATCCCTCTCCAAAAAACTTCCCAGATATGGAAAATTACCAACATAATCTATGGTTTCCTGCCCTATCCTGATGTTTGAGTGCTCAGTGTCTCCGACGATCATGGCCTCTGTTTTCGCACTGTTGATGCACAGTCCTACCCCCTCCCCCATCTCCTGCAACTTCGTAGTCATCCTCTGCATATCCATGTGTGTTTTACTTAGTAGGGCTATGTCATCTGCGAAGTCCAAATCCTTTAATCTCCCCTGTCACCATTTTATACCGAAAGTAGGTTCGTTCATCGCTCTTTTCATGATGTAATCCATGACAATGGCAAATAGTAATGGGGACAGAACGCATCCTTGTCGTACTCCTGTTACTATTTGAAACATTATTGTGTTGCCATTTTCTGTTCTAATGCAGCAGCTTGCGTCCCGATATAGGGCTTTGAAGATGTTTATGTACTTTTCCGGTACTCCATATATTCTGACTATGTTCCAGAGCGTATCCCTATTTATGCTATCGAATGCCTTCCTGAAGTCCACGAAGTTTATCAACAGTTCCTTATTGAACTCATTGCTCTGTTCGATTATGTTTCTTAGTGTGAATATCTGCTCGTTGCATGACCTCCCGGGTCGAAACCCCGCTTGTTCCTCTCTTAAAGTTCTATCCACCTCTGTTCTCAGTCGGTTCATCAACACTCTACAGAACACTTTACCTGGTATTGATAGCAATGTTATGCCTCTCCAGTTGTTACAATCGTTCAGTGGTCCCTTTTTGGGCAGTTTAACGATCACTCCTTTCCTCCAATCCTCTGGGACCTCCTCGTTTTCCTATATCAAATTGGACAGATGTGTGAGCTCTTCTTCCATCGCCCTGCCTCCGCATTTTATCATTTCTGCTGCGATCTCGTCCATCCCTGCTGCCTTATTGTTTTTCAATGCACTTATTGCCCTCCTGACCTCTTCCATTTCTATCTTCTCTAAGGTTATGTTTGGTTGTATCATTGCTTCCTCACCCTCCAGTTTCGGTGGGTTGTCCGGTGCCGGTTGGTTCAGGATTTCACTGAAGTGCTCAACCCATCTTGCATTTTGTTCCTCTTCGGTCGTCAGCACTCGTCCGTCCTTACTCTTTATCGGCACCTTCGCTTCTTGACTTTTTGAGTTGGTGAGTTCGCGCACTATCCTGTAGAGGGTCTTTGAATCATTTCTGTCTGCCGCCTCCTGGGCTTCCTTTTCCTTTTCCCTCCATCCATGTTCTTTTATCTCTTCTGCAACTTTTCTTCACTTTGCGGTCCAGGCTTTTGTATATCTCATTTTTTGTCTTCCATTGTTCGCTATCGCTCTTTGTGTCTTTTGTGCTCTTTGCCTTTCTTCTTTCATCAGTCAGATCCCACGATTTCTCTCCTATCCACCCCTCCTTATGGCTTATCACTAAAGTTAAAACTTCTAATTGGGGCATAGCAGAGGGGACACTGCTAAACCGAGCACTGTCCCCATGCTTTCCTCAATTCTTATGCATTGTTCCATAAGATCTAATTTGTTTGGTGCCAAACTACAAAATGAATGAATGCTAACCTCCCCATTTATGATGTTTATGTTTCTTGGAACTACCCTATCCACCAACTGTGAATAAAAAGTGTTTAAATTGTAACCAAGTTGAAACAACATGCATAGAAAATTGTACAAAAACATACAGTTTTTGAAGATTTCGGTTCCAGGCTAAGATCCAAGAGTCACGCATGCAGGCAGGCAGGCAGGTAGGCAGGCAGGCGGACGGGCGGGCGGGCGGGCGCGCGGGCAGGCGGCTACGGTGGATGGTGTGGTTGTGTATCGTGCGGCGAATCATCACCCTGCCAGCATTCTCATGCACATTTCATCGGACCCGTATGGGCTTTATATGGATCCAGTATGAAAAAGTGAATCCCATATGGGTCGCATAAGGACAAGCTCATAGGCATATAAATATAGACCTATGTTCACAAATATAATAACCTCTAATTTGATGATAAACATCATTTATAAGCACAGTTTAAAAACTAAGTATTTTAATGTTCTTGTTCCTAATTGGACCAGCAACTGAGAGAATTTAATTCACTTTGTCGAACTTCTCAGTGAAAGGTAGGGTAAATTCTTAGAGCCACCCACTATTGCATTAGTGAATGTGAAGTTACTGTTTTCCCGTTTTGGTTCTACTTTCGCGGGTTATTGTTTGTGTGTTCAATGGTGATGGCGTAAAAAGAGGTTAAAGGACATTTCTGATATCATAATTTCGTTAACACTTTTGGGAGCTACTGAATCAGTGGCCGATTCAGCTATAGGCGTGGGGGGTGTTGGCCCGCGCCCCTCTTGGTGATATGCCGGCGCCCCTCAGAACAGACCCGTGCATAGTGGACTGCCAGAATGTGGCTGCCCTGTTGAAAATTGCTCTAGCCCCCATGCAAGCAATCCTGGAGCCGCCACTGCTACTGATATAACTGTATTGAAAACTTTTCTGGTTGCATGTAAACAATTAGTCGAAAAAAATAGTGTAGTCTTATCTCGGCTGTAACCATGTGAAAATTCCAAGAATCTACCACATAACACATCAATTCCCCCCATGAATCCATCAAATTAAGAGCGTAGGAGGAAGGTCGCCTTTTTGTTGACCTATTTTAGTGATTTATTTTGGCATTTCATTTGCCATATCTCTCAGATTTTGATTGTACAGTGATTATCGTATATTATTGGGTATGTTATTAGGATTAATACAAAGGCAACTAGGTAACTGAATTTGTTCTCTTATTGACCGTATTTCGCCATAATTTATTTGTAAGCCAATATCCACACACTGCACGAACTGTAACTGATGGCTGTTGTTTTCTTTGTGAGTCACAAAGCGCTTCAGCTTGCCAGTGTAAGCGGCAGGCTGGCCGGCTGAGATCCAGCGCGTTGCTTTTAAGTCGGTTGTCTGCGTTTAATCTAAAAATAGCCTTTCGCGAAAACATCCTGCTAGCACGTTAAGAATCGTAATCGTAAATTCGATTTCCACAGCGCGCAGCGAAATCTAAGTCGCGGGAGGAAGCCTATCAATTATTCATGTATCCTGGCGCATTGCCGCAGTAGAACACGCAACCTAAATTCTACCAACCGATCACCTTTGTCGAGATATTTGAACGTTGCTTTGTATTTTGTCATCAAACGTTTGTGTCACGAGTGATTATGGTTTGAAGCGCAATTGCAAAATGCTGTAATTTGTATTTTGTAGTTTCTAGCCTGTGGAAAAGATAAGCGTTATGGCACTATGTTAACTTTGCGTTTACTTAACGCGCTTCGCCATCTTGTGACATTATTCGTTGATTCGACGTAGTTTTTACCATCAACGAGTGTTTAGGGACCTTTGGATTCAACTTGTTTCGTTCAATAGTATCAACAATAAAACTCAAAACGTAAATTCTCCTGAACATAATTTAGCTAAAAAATGAATAAATATCATTCATGTTTGAAACGACCGTCTCATGCATATAGGTCTACATCATGAATACAGTATTCATCTATATTAATCTAGAGAACATGATTATAATAGTGTTGTCTCACCTCTTCCAATTTCTGCGCTGGTCTTTCACTCAAAACTGAAGACATTATTTACCCAAAATCTTGTCCTGATTCTTTCTCTTCTCCTTATCTCTCATCTCGCTCCAATTTCAAACACCATCCACCGTAACCTGACTGACTCCTGGATCTTGACGTGGAACCGAATACTATTTTCTGCCTGTCGATTTTGTTTTGACTGAGCGCCTGTGAATAAATAAGCTGGTTACCGCGACTTAGCTTTTGTTGGGTGCTGTAGAAATTTCGAGATTGCGATTACCAAAAATAACTTTTGCATAAACACGATCAATAAAAGCACGTAATAAGTAAGCAGGTAGGTAAGTATTGCATTTGTTAACATGTGGGTGGGTCACAGCAGTCAGACAACAAAAGCAAGACGATACAAATAGGTCTTTAGCCGCTTTACGAATATATCTAGTGAGATATTGTTGTAATTTAAACAGGAAGTCTATTCCATGTGGCTGAAAAACCTGTGTCAAAAATTACCCTGCGACTTGTTAGTCCGTGGCCTAATCCAGCCCTCTGCATACCGTTTCCAAAGGCTGCAGTTCGGAAACTAATTAATCCAAGTGTAGGCGCTAACCGCCGACTAATTTAAATCGTGTCTCATGCATTTGGGCCATGGTTAGGTCACTACGCCATTCTTCTAAATTTAAAATGAATGCTTAATCTCACTTTAAATCTTACTGCATTTCTTGCCGCAGTCTATCAGTTGTATTGCATGGTATTGGTTCAGCAAGATCCATAGTTAATGGGCGAAATTGCTTTGACTCCCATAATCTACAGCCAAGCAGCACCCTGTGTAGGTTAAACTTTCTCTAATTGTTATGAGTTTTCCTATATGAACGAGATTTCCAAAACTGCGCAAAGATATTCCACCGTGCTGGATCTATATTCCGCTGCTATGAAGGGAAACAAAACATCATATGTTATCGTACATTTATATAACGTATTGAGAATGGTAGACATATCTTAGGCTCTCCTGACCAGACAACACAAAACTGTGATCGAAAAAGAATAGCTTTTAAACGACAACAGAATAGAGGGGAAACAATATTAAAAGCCCTTAACTCCCTGACGTGAGAGAATTTTATTACCGGAGGAAATGACCAGAAATATGAAAGCTATTATTGAGACTTTTATCCTTTCTTCTGCAGTAATCAATTTAAACTGTTCAGACCCAGTATTTCTGTGAATGATCATAAAAGTTTTATAGAAAACAAAGATTCTGGCAAACGTTTCAGTATTTGTCCCGAAAGCATGTGGCAGAAGTCCTTGAGATGGCAAAAGTCTTCGAGCAATGTGTTTTGTACGTCCAATAGAAAAGCACATTGACTACATAAAGTACTTATACTCGTTTCTATATTGTATACTTATATGGTGTATACTTTATGTATTTCATTTTTAACTTCATCGTTACTACACTCCCACCAGCATTACGACATTTAGCCGTCTGACTGTCTGCCTGCTTGACTCCTATAACCTGATCTGGAACCGAACCCATCCCGCCTATCAGTGCTCGAAGTACTC
The DNA here is from genome assembly GCA_964023275.1 of Norana najaformis. NCBI lineage: Eukaryota > Metazoa > Annelida > Clitellata > Crassiclitellata > Hormogastridae > Norana > Norana najaformis. The sequence goes on from OZ029914.1 coordinate 48,482,918, forward strand.
TCAAAGAAGTAAGGGGGCAGAATTGTTTGCAAAGTTTTGCACATTTTCGTAATGAATAATTTGATGAGATCGTTATTTAAGATTGTAAACCGTCCTAGATGTGGTACTTTGGGTTGTGACTCACAACTTGTGATCAACATTAAAATAACGAATGTGAGTGGGCGTTATGTTACCCAACCAATGTTCTTAACAAGTGAAAAAAATACTTTTTCAACTGAAACGTATTTTTCCCATGGTGATTATTTAGGCATGACAAAGGAATACAAATTTCGACGTTCAATGCTTGGATGATCTGGATTTCGCTCCGGCTTCCAAGATGTCGATTGGCGATGTCCTTCTGTCAGCCACTTTTGAACTAAAGTTCCGCCTTGAAGTTCTTGAACTCTTCCAGTGGTGGACCATTGAGCTTTATAAAAAGCATGTCACTTATCGTGTCTGGTGCCAGGTAGTTGCGTTTGTCGGCGGCCGTATTGTTCATGGCAGACAAGCCTCGCTCGCATTCGGCTGATGTAGCAGGATAGGTTTCAGCAGTATCTTGCACGTGGCAGAGCTCCTTTAAATAATCTGGCTCCCGCGACGTAGCTTTCGTTGGGCGCTTACATTTTAAAACAGAGGAGATGGATTGGATTGGCTTGTAGTAAGTGGATTGAAGTGAAGTGGATTAGGATGGACCAGACTAAATGGAAGTGAACTTGATCAAGTTTATTGAACAATGAACTGGACTTGACTACATTTGATTATTACCAGGTCAGACCCAGTTGCAACTTAGAAAGACAAACTTGTAAGAACTATCAAAATGGCATCGAAACTTAATTCGCCACAACTCAGAAACGGCATCGTTCAAATTTAAATTTAACTGAGAATACAGCACATGCTCTGTGTAAAGCAAGATTATACCATCATCGGTGCATCTAACATTGTATGTTTAGCTAACTTTAAAAGCTGAGAAGAATGACTGAAATGGAGCCAATGAAGTGCTATCCTTTGAAAGAAGATCAAGATACCGATTACAGTATCATTGTAACTGATGTTGGTCATGGTGAAGATCAAGATACCGATTACAGTATCACTGTAAATGATGATGGTGATGGTGATAGTGCTGCTGGGGTACATGACCAATCGGTTATTCTAAAAGGTTTGTTTCTTTTAATATTTTTAATTTGTGGTTGATTTTTAGGCTTATATAATGTTTATGTTTTATCTAGATGTTATAATTTAGAGTTCGATAATAGCAATCTAAAACTTATTAAATTTACGGAATGAAAATTTGAACTAAAAAGCGCCTACTAAATCAATAATAATACCTGATAAGTGGAAATGGGCTAAGAGCGAATTTGTGAATAACAGAGATTGTGCTGGTGGGCGAGAATAGGGCAGCTTCAGTAGTAAAAGTTACAAAACCACACAAATTACAGAGCGGATAAAAGGCTTGGAGAAAGGTTTTGTTTGCTTGCTACAGATTTGCCAAAATACATAATTTAAATGTGTAAATTTAGTAGCAATATCACTTAACTGCTGCGTCTAAGTTACAGATTTAACTTAGGAAATAAAATCCTTTTTATATAAATTTGGAGAAGAAATGGTCTTTCAGTTTTGAAAATTTTTATGGTAAAAACTGATTAAATTTTCTTTACACGACTAAAGTACGTTAAGATAAAACTTTGTATTTGCTAAATTTCGTATTTCAATTCGCTACACTTTGTATTTGTGTTTCATGATCAGCTCGCAATTACAACTTTGAAAGAGTTTGTTTGCTTACAATAATAGCCTATATATGTCGTTTAAATTTGCCTATTTAATAGGAGTATTTCTTTAATTGCTTAATTTTATGCCTAAGATGAGCTAAAACATGAGTTTTTGAATAGTTCAGATAGTCCTGGTTAGCGAGTTAAGCCAGCTTCAGTATAGTAAGAGTTACAAAACAACAAGATTTGCATCTCACATAGCAGGCTGGAAGAAAGATGTTGCTTGCAGCAGATACGGAAAAATTAACCATTTAAATTGGTCTATTGAGTGGCAGTTTTTCATTATCGCTCTGTCTAATTTACATGTTTCATTCGTACGATAAAATACTTTTGTTTATAACAAGTGAAATGTATTTTCTTTGTTTTCTCAAGAGGCCCTTCTCCGTCAACAAGAATCATTGCAAGTGATCTCATATGGTAAGGATCTCAGAAAACGTTCTTTAAACGAATAAAGTTCGTTAAGATTGGAGATCATTTCGATATTATGCCTGAATGTTTTCTGCTGCTCTGGTGTTTTATACCACTAGCACTAATTTGAAACCACAAATAGAGCGGATAGCTGTTAAATATCATTGGCAGTTAGGCAATGAGTAGCTCAGGGCGCTTGTTCGCCAGGTGCGTCAGGCAATGGTGCGCTTGAATTCAGTATATAAAAGTCCATCCATTTATACGCTAGCCTTGTCAGATAAAAGACGCTTATTTATAACAAATGATATTTGGTTTCTTTTCAAGAAATCTTTTGCCATCTTGAATCATTGCGAGTGAACTGTTGAGGGAAGGATCTCACTAAATTTTCTTTTATGTGATCAACTTTTGTTAAGATTTGCTATCACTTCGATATTATGCCGTAATGTTTTCTTCTGCATGGGTGTTATATACTAGTAGCACTATTTTAAAACTACAAATGACGAATAGTTCGTCATCTGTTTGATATCATTATAACAGTTAGGCTATAAGCAGCTTAGGGCTCTTGCTCGCCGGGTGCGTCAGGCCATGGTGCGCGTGTGATTCAATATATAGGCGCATACAAGTATACTCTAGCTTTCGAAGCTATATGCAACAGCTGACGAGTGCCGATCAGACGGATCATATACAGTAATGTATTGCACAAGATACGATGTACGGAGAGGACCGAGATTTATTGTTCTCAGCGGACTAATATATCATTCATTGTTGATATTTGACAGTATTTGAGATAGGACGAATGTCTTCCTCTCGAGGGATAAAGAGTAGCTAGTTGCCATCTCCAACTGAGTATATGATAACACTTCCGACAATCTTGCAAACCTACCTGTACAAAAGGCTATAGTGATCATGTATTAGAGATAATTACTGTAAAGTGTTATACTAACCATATATAAGATACCAGTAAATAATTTAATTAAAGTTTTAAGTGTATGTATTATTATATACAGTCATATTTGCGTTTGCAGACATACCTTGCAAGTTGAGCAGTATATCTTCGGAAACTGGGGTGTCGGGAGAGTCATCGCATCCAGAAACAAGATGGTTACTTTGCCAAATGTTGGGAATCCAGTGTCATCGTCAACAAAAAGCACCACAAGGTTTCCTTGTCAATACTTTACTGTTGTTACACAAAGTTTGTTATAAGGACTAACATGAAACTGCAAGTAGGCCTATACTGTGACAAATAGGCCTATGTGATTGGCTTAGTTAGGTTAGGCTTAACTAGGTTAGGCTAGATTTAACTAGTTTAAGGGTTTTTCGCCAGTTAGGTTGATCATTAAATAGTTGCACGCAGATGTACTCTGGCCTGGTAACCTGTTTGTCAGTTATTCATGTGGTGCACCTAGCTCACTAGAGTAGTGTACAGTAAGGTGTATATATATATATAAGATACGGTGGACGGGAAGAGTCGAGAAAGATCGTTCTTGGTGGACGAACGAAGTCACTCTACCGCACGATTAGGTTGGACAGGTTCGGTTTTGTTTTGGTGATCCCCTCGGGTGTTTCCTGAGGAAGTAAAGTAGAAATCCCTGAGTAGGAGAGAGTTGAGTCCGACTGGAAGAGCTCGTTGACGGAACGATGACCGACGTCATAGCTTAGGTCGAAGGTTTATGACCTCGCAGGACCGACCGAAGAGGTAACGAACAACTCGGAGAACGATTCTACGACGCCCGCGGAGACCCAGAGGATAAACTCAACGCAAAATATCGCTTCATGAATATCAGAAATGATTTTGTACTGATAATTGAATTGGTGCTAAAATTTATACTGTTGAAATAATTTGTCTTCTATCTCTCAAAGGTTGTTCCATTCAAGATAGTTGTTTCTAAAACAACTGTAAGATAATATAAAGAAATATTTTAACATGGTCTACTTGACTTTTTAGACACAGCAGCGTCAGGCCAGCCAGTAAGTCCAATAAGCGATGTGGATTCACCAAGTGATGGAGGCAAGAACAGGCAAGATAGCAAAAAGACGGAGGCAAGACCAGGCAAGATAGCAAAACGAATACCTTTACCCAAATTATGTTAATATAAACTGTCGACGTATTCATTTCTAAACTACGTGCTAGCCTAGGAATGTGTGACCAACATTTCTAAAAACTTATGTTAACCATAGCAAATCTGTAGATGTACCTAAATATTTGGTACGGTTAGGGTACACTGCATGGCTGCCTTGTAACGAAGAGGTGTTTCAACCGGTGGAAGAGATAAGATATCTGATGGCTAAAATAAGAACGAGACAGAGGAAATGGATTGGACACATACTGAGAGGTGATTCCCTTCTGAGAAATATCATAGAGGGAAGAATGGAAGGAAAGAAAAGAACAGGAAGACCTAGAAAATTCTGCTAGACTGGATGATGGTGGATGGATACAGTAAAGTGAAGGAGGAGACCCAACAACCCCAGGAATTGCCCCATTGGACGTTCGAACCTGCCCGGGGTTAGAGAACTTGAAGAAGAAGAAAAGTATACGCTAGCCTTGTGAGATGAATGCAACAGCTGCACCCACTGTGAATCAAAATTACAGGTTTAATTTATGCGAAAAGATACATTTATTTGGTTCTAGGACAATAACCCCCTGGACAATTACCCCCCGGACAATTACCCCCGGACAATTACCCCCCTGGACAATTACCCCCCATGCAAATAACCCCCCGGACAATTACCCCCTACACTGATATATTAATTATATAAATATACAAATAATGTATATTAATCATACAGTTTATATATTAATTTATTAGACATATATTGGAGAACCATGCAACGTTACAGCATGAAATTAAATGTGTAACAGAAAATGCTGTTTATTGTTTATTAGTTTATTGAACTTAAAAGGAAAGGTTGTGAGCTATTCCACGTAGATAGTCAAGAACATTGCGCTCATTGTAGTTGCTAATGACGGCCAAAATCCATGCATTGGAGTCAGCATACTTCTTCCTTGGAGGTTGTGATGGGTGACCAGCCAGAAATTGGCTGCAGTGAACTTGCTGTAATGCTTGTTCTCTTTGAATAAATCCAATGAACTTCCAAATGGTTGGATGAAAACTGCCGACGTTCGACTGAAAACTTCTACTCTGTGCCCAGTTGTAATAATTAGTTTTTGATGTTTGGTAATTCTTTCACGTCTAGTCTGGGCCCAATTGTCTGATAATTGTCTATTAATTAGTTTTTGATGTTTGGTAATTCTTTCATGTCTACTCTGTGCCCAGTTGTCTAATAATTGTATGTCTTTATGAATTGTGTCTTTCATGTCTACTCTTTACTGTATAGGGGGGTAATTGTCCGGGGGGTTATTTGCATGGGGGTAATTGTCCGGGGGGTAATTGTCCAGGGGGGTAATTATCCGGGGGTAATTGTCCGGGGGGTAATTGTCCAGGGGGTTATTGTCCTGTTACCATTTATTTATAGAATACAATATTGGTTCTCTTCAAGAGACCCAGCGCCATCTTGAATCATTGCGAGTGAACTGTTAGGGCAAGGATCTCACTAAATTTTCATTATGCGTTCAACTTTTGTGAAGATTTGCTATCATTTCGATATTATGCCGTGATGTTTTCTTCTGCGTTGATTTGTATACCAATAGCCCCCTATTTTGAAACTAAAATGACGAATAGTTCGTCATCTGTTTGATATCATTATAACAGTTAGGCTATAAGTAGCTTAGGGCGCTTGCTTGCCAAGTGCGTCAGGTCATGGTGCGCGTGTAATTCAATATATAGGCGCATACAAGTATGCTCTAGCTTTCGAAGCTACCGCAACAGCTGACGAGTGCCGATCAGATGGACCATATACAGTAATGTATTGTACAATAGACAGTAAAAGGATAGGGCCGGGATTTATTGTTCTCAACGCACTAATAGGTAATGACTGGTTGACATGTTGATAGTATTTGAGGTAGGAAGAGTGACTTCCTGTCGAGGGATAAAGAGGAACACGGACCATTGAATTGTTGAAATAATTTGTCTTCTATCTCTCAAATGTGGTTCCATTCAAGGTAGTTGTTTCTAAAACAACTGTAAGATAATATAAAGAAATATTTTAACATGGTCTACTTGACTTTTTAGACACAGCAGCGTCAGGCCAGCCAGTAAGTCCAATAAGCGATGTGGATTCACCAAGAGATGGAGGCAAGAACAGGCAAGATAGCAAAAAGACGGAGGCAAGACCAGGCAAGATAGCAAAACGAATACCTTTACCCAAAATATGTTAATATAAACTGTCGACTTGTTCATTTCTAAACTACATGTTGGTCTCGCTACTGGAATGCAATAACCGAGGTACATGTGACCAACACTTCCGAAAACTTTTGTGCTAACCATAGTAAATCTATAGATGGACCTAACTATTTGATACGTTAAGGGTAAGCTGTATGCCTTCTAGTGAGACTGCTTAAAAGTAAGCTGTATGCCTCATAGTGAGACTGCTTAAAAGTAAGCTGTATGGCTCCTAGTGAGACTGCTAATAAAACAAGAGGGTTGTCTGACTAACATCGAACAGTCAGTTATAGAGTTACAGAATGTCAGTTTTCATTTATTCATTGATTCATGATGAATGAATGAAAAACAACAGGCCAATATGCGAAAAAATTAAAATAACTTTAGAAGAGTTTTGTTTTTACGGAATTAATAGCTGTGCTTGTTATTTTCATTTTATCGGATATTTTCAGGCGGTAGTTGACAAAAACCACCTACTTTTTTCAGGGTACATAAAACTTGACACATAAGCAACTTATTTCAATAAGTTGCTTCTATGTCAAGGATTGTTTTATGCATCCTTTTCATAGATTATCTCATTTCCAGAAAATGATTTGTTTCTTGATTTGATTGATTTTCACAATGACCTGTTCTTTCATAGTTCGGCAAGGCCTGCAGAAAGAAAAAATGACCGTTCTTAATGATAAACAGAGAAATATGTCATTTTATGGTATATCTTGCCTGATGGCTTTGAGCCTACTTCCAGGTAAGTCTTCTTCACTACATTAATAAGTTTTAAAAAAATAATATCTATGCATTGTTCAGAGCAAACGCTCGAGATTTTTCTATGAATTTGTTGATTAAAATTTAAGGTAAATGCTCAGTTCGCAAACTCGAACATTGTGTATAGGTCTTAGTTTTTCTACGTTCCATGCATACATTTATTTATTAAATCGCCAAGTGTGTTCATTATGAGCCATATTTGAGATTCCATCTGCAAGGTCTGTAGGAACCGCCATATAATTTAAACTGTGCTACTAGATTGTTCAATAAGTCTTGCTGTGAACTCAAGTCGTATATGTAACTACTAATCTAAATGTTTGAATTTCAGTTGCAAGCTGCAAGTTGGTTGAATTTCCTAAGAATACAATCATCTTGGAAAACAAAACGCTCAAAACAATTGATATGGCGTGTAAATCAGATTACCATTCCAATTTAAAATGGTTTGTTAGGAAGAATTATGACTCGGAAAGAGAAGAGCTTTATAATGGGTACTTTTTGCGCCCAGATGCAGAATCCTATTGTACGGTTATAATGGATGAACCTGGAAAATACAACTTACGTCTCAGAAGTACAGTAGAAGCTGCACAAACCTACACTTGCTTAGAACCTGGAACCTTAGCTGAAGTCAGCGCAGATTTAATCTGGATCAGTACGTTGACTAACTTCTTCTTATCTGTTACCAAAATGCTGATGAATTATTTAGTCTACGTTATTTCCAAGTATCACTTAGTTAAACCATAATTTATACTTCATTAGAAGGCATATAATATAGCTGTTAAATGGTATTCATTTTTAATAGTGTTGAATTGCACCGTGAAGTATGTGATTAAACGGGCCATTTAGATATATTTGACTTCCTATGAGTACTCCTGCTTTTTTGATACGGTCACGCCGATCACTAGTCTTCGAAAACGCCAAAAGAAAAATACTTTTTGTGCGCCTCTGTAGAAACTCCTCACAATCATTTATCTGCGGTGGGAAGCACAGCAATCCAACGACCAGTGCGCTGTAATCTTTGTAGGATGTATGTAACGCTAACATGCGGAGTGCACCAACGTTCAATATTGGGACCAATGTTGTTCCGTGTATGAACCAATAATATTGTTCAGTCGCCTAAAATTTTAAGATATTGCTATCTGCCGATAATTAATACAAGCTGTTTCCTTTTTGGTTCAGCATATGAATATTTAGTTCAACAGTATTAAAGTGGACTTAGCTACATTATTTAATGTTTAAATTATACTAAATTGGAAATGTTCTTTCTAATTTGTCACAGCTGGACTTCATTCCAATTTTCCTTATTAAATCCTGTTCTAATGTGTTTTCCATCCTCATCGCTTGTCTGGAAAATCTCCCCTTTTATCGGTTATCGATACACCAATGATTTGCTTACCAATGTAGTTAAAACTTTGAAAATGGGGAATCTATATTTAACCTTTCAGCTTTTCGAAATGGTTTTTTTCATTTAGAATGCTTCATTTTACAAATCGTCTCTTAGTTAAAATTTCAGTTCACCAAAACGAAGTTATCAAAAGAATTACTTAAATTTGTCTTGTGTAGACAACTTTAAAACTTCCATATCATAAAAATCGTCCCTAAGCCTTATTTTCGCAATTTCACAACTTTTTAAAACTTTTATTCCTAGCGACCTACGGCCAAGCACTCTATTTAGACAGGTAGGAGTCAACATTCCCTTTCCCTTCGTTTAACCTGACCATCATCTTCGCATGAATGCTTTCGCTAGCATCTGTCCGTTACTAAAATGCGCTGATACTATGCAATTTGTTATTTTTTACCTATGATATGTTCTCACATAGTTTATTATTTAGTAATTATCTATGTGGTAAGCATAATATGACGACGATGACCAGATGATCTGGAATTGCTTCATCTGTATGTGTAAGCATTGCACCATTGATTAACTGCATCTGATTTAATTTCCTGTTAAATTGTTCCAAGTGACAAATTTAGAAAATATTTAGTTTGATTTATTCTAAAACAGGTGGTCTAACATGTAAAAACAGTTCAACTAAAGACCTTGTCAATCTGACGTGTAGCGTTGAATTCCGAGGAAACTGGGCTCCTACGATGGAATGGAAGGAACACAGCAGCCTTGGCGAGAAAGTCCTTTCAGTTGGAGTCTTCACTGACACAGTTCCTAATCAGCGTGTTAATAGTACATTAGTTATGGCAGTGCAGGATGGTAGCAGAAACTACACCTGCACAACGAAATTCGACATCAGTGGAAAGCCTCTTAATACAACAGCAACAAACGTTCCTGACTATAATCAAATATGGACGTCTTCAGTGTTGTCTGGGGTTCAAGGTCTGTTGGGTCCAATTATTCAAACCACTTTATTTCTTTCATTCTATAGATAAAGTTATTCTTGCTGATAGCTGAGACGGTGTAAAGTTATGCTTTGCAATCAGACGCAGAATGAACAATTGCAGAGGGACGAATAATATAGCACAAGACTGCCCATATAAATGTATGTCTGCAATTTTGTATAGCGCACTTCAAGAACCTCTAAGAGGGGCACGAACATAAATATTTAACAGATCTAAAAGGTGCGTTCTAGGATTCGCAACACGGAACACACAACAATTACCATTTGCTTGTTTATTTATGTGTTTTAGACGATTCTTTTTTAGACAGAGATTACAATGAAACGCAAATTAATGCATTCCAAAGTGTGTATTGTTACATTATGAAAGAAGTATATTTCGTGATTGCATAATATCGTTTCATTTATTTCACACCACTTGCATTGTATATTGTGGTGCTTAATTTATATTGCGCCAATTGGATGAAAATTAGAGATATTCTGCAAAGACAAACTTAAACCACTTGAAAACAATCGTAGGATCTTCACAGAGTATCTAGGAAAGGTGCACAACAATTGAGTGTTTTTACAAATTCCATGGGAGAAACTTAGGTAAAAACCACGAAGTTTTGAGCAACTAATAATCAGGAAATCAGGTCATTATTATAGTACAAGTCCAAAATGGTGTCCAGTCACCAGAAACACGAAGCTCGAAATTATCGCTAGATTTGTTGTTCATGTGTTGTAGGCGAACCAACACCAACATGGATCGTAGCAACTGCAATTGTAGCTCCGATCGGAATCGCAGCAGTTCTAATTATGCTTGTAGTTTTATTCATTCTCAAGAAACACAGGATAGGTAAGGCTATGCAATAGAACATAACTCAAGAACCACTTTGAGTAGAACAGATTCTTTCAGTATCTGCAACATCAGTAGTCGATTAGTTATAGCGCGTAGAGTAGGGATTCGCGCCTATAACAATTACAGTTATGACGATACATAGTTCATCTCAAGTAGGATACATTGTGTTTATTATAAATCGCAATTCTCCAAGTTCTGTTCGACAAATTTGACTTTTGAATATGAATTAAGTAGACCTATGCCTTTAGGAGAAATAATCATCGACTTTATTTTGGTAGTAAATACATAGACAAAAGGCATGCCTTGTACTCACATTTCTATTTCGAGTCTAAATCAAGGTGATTTATTACACTTGGTTCTGCGTTTCATACAAGAAGACTGTAAATGGCATGTGCTCCGTTATCTGACAGGAAATGTATGCTTATAGTCTATCTTTTGATACTAAATAATCTATTAATAACACTGGATCACAACGATTTTGCTACTGAAAGTAATGCATGTGCCTTATATTGATTCAAATGTGCTGATTCCAAATATGAAGTCAGAATCTGCCCAGCACGTGTAGATTTTAAGTTATGCATGCATTCAAGTAATGACGTAAGGACTCGTTTTCGGTTATGTCTGTACATTCTGTTGTATGTGTCTCCACGATTGCTGCCAGTGATACGTGCATGCCTGCAAGTGTCGCCTGAAATATTCCTAACAGCAAGCCTGCAGCAGGCGCTAGACATGATTGGGCATGTCAGCGAGCTGACGTCAGCATCAATACCAGTATATAAGGCGAGATTGCGTAGAACGAAGTGAAGTTTTCTTATATAGCTGTATCTAGTGTGTGAGATTTAATTTTAAAATGAATAGGCGAGGCTGTGTTAACCATCCAGAAAATTTTTGCTATGTTTGTGGTAAATATACTCTTTGTGACCAGCGCAAGAAGTTAACTAAGAGAGTGATGATTGCTTACAAGTATTATTTTGGATGTCAAATCGGAGACCAGGATAAAAGTTGGGCACCTCATGTCTGCTGCACCGTGTGCTACTCTGGGCTTACACAGTGGCTGAATGGCAAAAGGAATTCAATGCCGTTTGCTGTGCCTATGGTGTGGCGCGCGCCAAGAAATCATCATGCAGACTGTTATTTCTGCATTACTAAAGTTGCTGGATTTTCAAAGAAAAATAAGTCTAAAATCGTTTATCCTGATTGCGAGTCCGCTCTAAAGCCAGTGCCGCATATGATGAAGAGAATCCAGTACCATTTCCGCCTGCTGCGGGTGCTGATGAAACGGACAGTTCTGATGGTAATACAGAAGATGACGTTACTGTTTATGAATCCAGTGATCAAGATTTGGAAGAGGATAGGCCGCATTTGATAAGGCAAGGTGAGTTAGATGATCTGGTGAGGGACCTATCTTTGTCAAAGGATAAATCTGAACTGTTAGCCTCCAGACTAGGGGAGTGGAACTTGCTTCAAGAAGGTACCACAACATCACACTTCCGTTATCGTCACAAACTGTTAGCTACATATTACAAACTGGAAAATGATATATGTTTCTGTACTGACGTGAACGGTCTCATGCTGAATTTAGGTTGCGAATGCGTTCCTGATCAGTGGAGACTGTTCACAGATTCCAGCCAGGCGAGCTTGAAAGCTGTGTTGGTGCACAATGGTAACGAAAAGCCGTCTGTTCCTATAGCCCACGCTGTAGGCCTCAAAGAGACATATGATTCAATGAAACTCATTTTGAAAGTGATCGACTACTCAGACCACAAATGGAACATCTGTGCGGACCTCAAAGTGGTAGCACTTATTCTAGGCCTACAGCTGGGGTACACAAAACATATGTGCTTTTCGTGCTTGTGGAACAGTCGTGATGACAGCAACCATTACAAAGTGAAACTGTGGCCTCCTAGATCTGAGCACATTGTTGGTCGGCACAACGTGCAACACGAACCATTGGTTGATCCATTGAAAGTGTACTTACCACCACTTCACATTAAACTGGGCCTCATGAGGAATTTCGTAGTGGCAATGGATCGTACTGGACAAGGCTTCCAGTATCTGAGAGATAAATTTGGAGCCGTCAAAACTGACGGTAAGCTGAAGGCTGGAAATTTTACTGGGCCAGAAATCCGCGAACTAATGCGTGATACTGTATTTAGAACCAAGCTCAACCCACTGGAATTTGCCGCTTGGTATGCATGTACGTTGGTGGTGCAAAACTTCCTTGGGAATCACCGAGCTGAGAACTATGCTGAACTCGTTAGCAACATGCTAACAGCATATAAGCAACTCGGCTGCCGGATGTCACTAAAAATACATTTCTTACATTCCCATCTGGATTTTTTCCCACCAAACTTGGGTGATGTAAGCGATGAGCATGGAGAGAGATTCCATCAAGACATCTCCACCTTTGAAGCAAGATATCAGGGCCACTGCAATTCCAACATGATGGGCGATTACTGCTGGTTTCTGCAGCGGGCAACAGCGGCCACTCACAAGCGCAAGAGCAAGTGTCTAAAGCACTTTTGAACTCGTATAGAGTTAAGCTAGAGACAAAATTTCGAAATGTATGCTTTCATCTGAGTAACATACATATATTTATATTACATTTTAAAACATTTATATTACATTTTAAAACATACTTTAATTTCAAGTTATAAAAGAATAACATTTTGTTTCTTGTTATGAATACTCTGAGTTTGCATAATTACACAGTTATAAGGAAATACTAGTTCTGTAAAGAGTTTGCATAATTATTAGCATGTATGCTGCATATCTTAAGATCCTGACGTGCTACACAAAATCTGACTTCAGCTTTGGAATCAGCAGATTCGATTTAGTGTGGTACACATAACATATGCCTAGTAGCAGGCGAAAAAATGTTTCGTGTGATCCAGTGTAAGATGCATGTTTTCATGTTTCATATAGTTTGCAATTATATGACTAGGAAAGCATTATTATTTTATTTATTTTTATTTAAAGCACTTATAACGCGCGCAATGTCAGTAAGCCTGGATCTGAGGCGCGGATGTATATTCGCTAGGGGCCAAGATGGAGTCATGCAAAAGCTAGGATGAAGCAGTGAGTCTTAACAAGTGATTTAAAAGATGACAGCGAGTTCGCTGACGTACGGCTTTGAAAGACATTAAATCTAACGCCGTTCGATGCTCGTCTGTGCTTCTGTAAACAAATCAGCGTTAAATTGAACTGTTTGCCCACCTAAAGAAAGCCAACTGTGTACTTCCCGAAGCTACTGCGGGGTGCCGTCAGCTTCAGAAGTGGGGAGATGTAGTGAAAAGTTGTGAAAACAATGAGGATTTTAGGGTTTTGCATATTATAGATTGTATTACGTCGGATAATTTAGCTATTGTGTGTGTAAGTAATGTGCACGGAACACTGGAGAACAGTTGGATGTAATTAACGAGAGGCGGATAGGACGCCGTTAGTTGACAGGTAGAAGTAAACGAGAGAGAGGGAGAGGGAGAGAATGAGAGAGAGAGAGAGAGAGAGAGAGAGAGAGAGGCGGAGCAGAGGGATGCTGATCGGATGGCGAAAGGGAGAATTTGGGTGATTGACAGATGAAGGGGAAAGTTAAGGAAGGGTGCGAAGCGAAGAAGGCATTCGCTAAACAATGGTCGAAAGAGGCGTTAGGTTCCGGAGAACAGAAGAAAGATAATAAACCTGTATCTCTTAAACGGACCTCGCTAGACTAGTAGGCCGATGCGAATCATAGACTCTGAGTTTGCTGAATTTGTTGTAAATACGGTGTAAATTTTTGTAATATACGTGCGAAAGAAAGAATCGGTGTTGCGTCTGTGTACGGTCGGACTGATCCATTCACGAACCCGCGTGCTGTTTTAAAGGCCTAAAGTCCCCCGAAGATAAAGCCATATCAATAGCACCGCTCGCCACCATATCCTGAAAGGAGACTTGTGTTCGCCAGCGACCCTTGATGCGCAGGACCCACAAGCAAACTCATCTTTCAGTACAGTGACGATGACAAAAAATTCCTACCCTCAGACGGTGACATTTTAGTTATCTGAGCGCTGTTTGCTTATTAACAAACATTTATGCTTGACGAACTTTAACACAACTGTCGGCGACTCTTCAAAGTTAGCCTCAAATCCTAGATTTCTCAGGAATTTCTTGTAGTCTTTGGTAACATCCGTGTCTTATATTCTCTTGTCTAGTTCGGGTGACTATTGATTGCAGTCACTTTACTTTACACTATGGTACCGACAAGCTTGTTTAGCCAGTAAGTAGATACACATGTTAATTAGGGTTTAGTCTCCTGATATGATAATTATAGGTCAGACTCAAATCAACATGTGATATCTAGCGGAAATTGTAATGATATTACAATAGCTCGTATTTTTCATCTTGTATCATAATGTATGATTGAATAAAAATGAACAAAGTCACTTGTTGTAAATCAATCAATATATTATACAGTTCAATGTCTTAATTAATTCTTAATTAAGGCCAGCTTCTTATCAAGCCTAAATCTATGATTCTACCCACCCACAAGCTTTGATGGCCATTTTACCCTGTATCCTGACTCTTTGATAAAGTCTGAAACAGTTTCATTGTGAGTTGTAGTGAGTTTGCATCGATGTAGAATGGTTAGATTATCACTCACCACTAGCTGTCTCTGCGCAAACAATTCTATTCACCACGCCGACATACCTTGTAGACCATCGATTAAATGCCTCTCGTAGTAGGTACTTTAAGCGAGTTCCTTGCAGTTCAAGGAATGGAATCCACACGATTCAATGGTAACCGTCCAAAGGAATGGTTCCTTGACGAGATGGAGTTGCACTGTAGAGTCGAAGACTAGGTATCTTTGCTGCCTTTCGACTCACGCCACTAAGTCCGTATCGACGCACTTACATGGACTTAATCCACGACTTCCTGACGTTAGTTTCTCGACGAAAACTTTGTCATTTCACAACGGAAACACAGGATAATTACCTATATAAACATGAGCCTTTATACGCTCATCATTCGAGAATGCAGTCCGACTTGACAAGTACGCAACTGACCACTTATTTCTCAGAGTCACGTTGGATCGCAACGAAGACCTTTACTGTCCAAAATCCAGCCGTGAACTAACTATTTCAACGGTTTTCACAGCGAATCTTCCATCGTCATAAGGTTTCCTATTGGCCGAAATTATCGTCTGCCTCTTTCACCAATACTTGTAACAGTTTCATAGTCCTTCTATGAAATCTTCGTCTGCTCATTTGTTTACAGTGGATAAGGAGTCGCGTCTACTGTGTCCCCTCATTGGCTGACGACTCCCTATAGCAACGCGTCGCCATTGGTCGAAAATCCCACAAGTAAAATCGCAATTGGCTGGCAATCGAAACATCAGTTTGAAATATCGTTCGTAATGACTCGCAAACTATGGCAGATTGCGATTAAAATAATCTATCAACATCCACGTTGATCACCCGTAAAATTAGTTCAGAAAACCATCCTTTGTTCCCCGTATTTAATATATTTTTAGAACCTAAGCTGGCCTTGCCATTTTGATTAGTTTGAACGTCCTAAGCCGGCCAAGTATTTTAAGTGAGTAATTACGTTAGTCAACACAAACGCTTATTCTAATATACGCATAACTATGTCAATAATACGCACAGTTCATACAACAGTAAAACCAATCGGAATTGATAAAAATGGCGAGAATATATATATATATATATATATAGATTCAGTCTATATCTTTATTCAGGGAAAGACACAAAGTCTTTCGGATTTTCTTTTTATTCAATTAACATGTAGTAGTTTAGTCACGTCGTTACTTTTGTCGGCAACATTAAATCTTCTCTAAATCGAATCTCTGCCCGTAGCACCAGATCTAGTAAGTTTCATCGTCTCCCCTAAACCGTTTATGGGTAAGGCTATTGGTGAGCGTGCATTTAGTTCAGCCTTAGCCACGGTGTGGAACAACATTCCTTTATCCACAAGGTCTGCTTCATAGATTTCATCTTCAAGCGGCAACTTTCACCTTTGATTTCATGAATTCATCTGTTACACCGGGAGAAAGCTCCAGTGATGCATGCGCGCTCAGTTCTGCCCAAATCCTGTTGACTCGTCTCATGCGTCGTTTTAGCGCATGAGCGCCTAATATCACTGTCACGTAATATGGACGTTCCCGGGCAAGTCGAAAACTGTGATCCATCTATAAGTATCCTAAAAGTATAATCACGTAATAGATGCGTGCTATCTAGGTTTGCTTGGCTTTTCCAAAACTTGCTGACCCTATGCTGCATCAGCATTTAATCACGTTCACAATCACTTGGGCTAGCTAGCGTCGACAGCCATTTTCTGAGATACTTATAAGGTGCAATATAACACACTGACGACATAAATTTTATTCAAGTTCAACAGATGATGAGCTTATCTATTAGTCTTTAGCGCTACTTGGCTCTTTACTTGTCCTACTAATTTTACCTCTCCAACTTTACATACTTTGTGTTTGATCTACATATGTAAATAAATATGTATCAATGTTCAGTGATGTCCAAACGGAAACTAAGAATTAATTTAATAAATATATTTTAATTTGCGTTTGTAGGCTTTGTATGTTCGTTATTGCATAATGTCTTTTCTAATAATGTGATGCTGGTATCCTAGTCACCACTCACTTTAGTCAATCCTTTAGGCTGGTTCATTAATGTTTTCCCAACATTCAATTCTTCATCTTTATTTAACACAAAATTGTTGTTCGATTAAGAGACTCATTTTCTTAGATCCGAAGTCGTTAAAACAACATGCATCTCTCCATCAAGCTTATTTGAAAAGCTTGTTAACAATCGTCAAATGATCTTAGCTGAGATGGAAGCTAAATCAGGTGATTTTGGTTTGCCAGAACGATTTATTAAAACTTGTTTTCACTGTATACATTTTGTCTGTAAAAAATTATTTAGCAATTGTATTAAACCGTTTTGCATTTTTGCACATTGTCTGTATAAAGAGTATTGTGACGGAAACGGAGTTTTATTGGCGGGCGCTACATAAATGCCAGTTGAAAACGGAGTAGATAATGCGTTGTAGGCAGGTAGGCAGGTAGTGGTGATGATGGTTAATGGGATCTACGTTTGGCTGGCCACCCACGACGGCTGCTTTCTTACGGTTGCGTAAGGGCAAATATAGTTAGATTATATATATCAGTCGATATATTTATAGATTGATCTTACAGCGTATCTTCGATTTGGGCGCCCACCCGTATCGACAGCCGCTGCAGGCGATGTCCTGTAATTAGTAGTAGTTTGAGCTCGAATCGTCAGTCGGCGCTAAGTTCTCGAGGCAGTTGGTTGTTGAGGTTAGCCGTGCTCAGTCAAAACGATCGAGAAGGCAATCAACACCGGATTTTCGGAGCCGATTCGACTCGATTCGACTTTCTTTGAACAGGGAGTTGAAACATTTCTTTTCCAATCAAATTTATTGTGCTCCATGCCCGAGTACCTAGTATTAGATTTAACGTATAAAACTGATGTAGACAGGGACTTTGAATAATTTTCGTACATTGAAATTGAGACAAGTGTTTACCTTAATTAAGACTAAAACATAGAAATTGAAGTATGTCTGTGTCTGAATTCGGCAAAGAATCAGTTGCGCAGGATCCCGTATCGGACCTGTCCACAATCGTAGCGTCTTTGGCTGAATCCATCACTACGTTGATAGTCAGACAGAAACAGTTGAGAGACGAATTAATAGACAATCAGATTCAGTTGAGAGAAGAACTGATACAGCGCCAGAATGAAACAATAGAAAATCAGGCCCTGTTGAGAGACGAATTGATACAGCGCCAAGCAACTCAAATGATGGAAGTAAAGGAAGATCTATTGGCGCACTTCTCAGATCAAGCAGGTAAGATGGTGAAGAGTGATATGCCAGTACACTCCGACTTTATAGAGCGCCCTATCGAGACTGTAGAGGATAAGTCTGTCGGGAAGGTCAAAACGAACCCTTGTTCTCAAATGGGGGCAGTTTCCTACTCGGCAACCGCAGACTCCATGAAGCCACCTGGTGACGAGGTTAAGATGCTTCCTCCTCTCCGTAGAATTGTGAGGTTAAGTGAGAAAGCACCAGTATATTACAGGAAGCAAGCCTTTAGTGGTCGATCCACACAACAAACCGTTTCGGGTTCGAATCCTGAACGCATGTTTGCCGAATTGACAGCTTCCTCCTCCAAGGCCTTCCGACAGCACGCCAGAGAGGATGAGCAACGATTCCCCGGCGTAACAGTATTTTGCCCATATCATTTTGTGACAAACACGAGTCCCGCCACAGTTTCTCCTGGATAAGGAGAAGTGTGTTGAACCACGGGCCGTAAATCTAAATACGACAGAAATCGAACGAATGAAACTTCAAATTAAGGAAACGAAATTGAATTTCTTTTGACACCCGTGTAAGATGAATAACACCCAAATGGTCAAACAAGGTGTATTCAGATGATGGATAGCGAAGGAGTCGATTGTAGAATAGCTACAGGCGTCCTATCGGCATCGTCTAGCGGTGAACCAATGAAACCTTGGAAGGAAGGACGGAAGATACGACATTGAAAGTTGATACAATACAATACAACTAACAGTTGATGAGTTCCTTACAAAGTTCAGAAGGGCGCATTGTAGCCGGTCAATGGGAAGGGCTTCGGTAGTCATGAACAAAATTTCATGAAATGTTTACATGAGTTTCAGAGCTAGTCAATAAAATTACTTATCAGTGGTTTCTTTTCAGAAAGCTGAAGTCGATAAAAATAAGGTAAAATCTTGAGAACTATGTTATCAGAACACAGAGTGATGCTTAATGTTCAAAGGAGCTTGCAATAAATGAGCGATTACCAGGCGCTTACTTGTATTTACCTCATTCATGATTGGCCTTGAGCGTCTGAAAATACATATAATGGTCGTTGAGAGACCAGATTTGAGCTACTCCTGAAGTTCCAAAATAACAGTTTTCATCCCGCAAAATCATCCATTGGGAAAACAAAAGTAGAAAGGGAGAGGTAGCAACACAAGCAAGATGAAGCTCATCTGTTGATCTTAGTTCTGATTGTGTCAGAGTCACAGAGGATACTTATAAACGGGCACGAGACTTAATTTGAGCTACTGAAAGATCCCGCAGCATTAGGCATATGTTGCAGAGATAAATTATATAATAATTGAAGCCAAACTGGGCATAGGCCTATTTAGAATTACACTCTTGTTAAGATTAGCAAGTTGTACCAGGATGAGAGGTAATTAACCGATGGGCTACAGTCAGTAACCTTTCCGCCCACGATCTTTGTGTATCATTACAGTGTGTATACCATTACATGAGTCATTAACTTGCACATGGTTGTAAATTTGCTGCACTGTGTAAATTAGTATTAGACAGACATTATAGGTCTGCATATTACAAACAAACGCACATATATGCACATACAAACACACTTACATGCATATATACACATATACATCCTTACTTACTTACTTACTTACTTACTTATATAACATCCATTGGCAGACTCGCGCACAGCATACAACCAAACCACGGAGTCTCGACCATGTGCGAGAGGGCCATGACTCCTGCAGTTTCTGTTGCGAAACGCTTGTACATGTATACCAATCGAATGGAGAGTGTTGTCTTCAGCCGTCTTCGTTTCCAAGTTTGACCGCACCAGTAATTTCTGTCGTCTGTTGCCCTTCAGCAAATGACGCAAAGAAAAGACGGTCCAAGTCCTTTTGTTATCCATTCATACTGTTCTCGCTCTTCCACGTGCTCGTGATCCAGATGTTGCACACTGCATTATTTCTGTTTCCAAACACTTTCAATGCTTTCTCAAAATATGGTCAAAGAATGTCAACTTTCTTGTCTTAATAACTGTCAACAATTCTTGTTTAACCCCAGCTTTCGCCAGTACCTAATCACTGGTTTTCATTGCAGTTCACGATGCTCTCAACATCTTTCTCAATCGACACATGAGTGCCTTCAAAAGTCTCATCCTAGCTGCAGCTGATGAACCACGACTTTCCATATTGTTCAAGGTTCCCATGATTCCCTGACCCTTGTTTAATTTAGCCTTTTATTTTGCATCCTATGTACGGGAATGTTTCAACCTGCATCATTTACTCATCCTAGACTTTGATGCAGGAGGTAGTATCATCAATTTCCATCAGCTTTGTAGTATCGATATTAATCAATAAGTGAAACTATTTTGTGCTTATGTATAAATTTCCCTTATTCACCTTATAAACACATACGTTTAGTACAAGTCTGTAATGTGGCAGATAAAATCAAAACCAAAGGTGTAGAACCCTATGAAACACTAAAAAGTTTAATATTCAACTGGCCATACGTAGGTCTACGCATGGGCAGAGTTTTGGTCTATTTATAGTGTATAATTGTCTCTGGCTGCCTACGGTTTTCATTTCTATCCGGGATGCATGTTTCCATTATATTTACGCATTCAGTCCACACTAGTCGTTTGCACCTTCTCATCTACCCCTTCCCTGCAAATGAATATTCATAAGTTAATGCTGTTGAGTGATCTTTTATTTCGAACACTTAAAATTTAACACCAAACATCACTGGACTAAGCATTACTGATTTAACGACCAGTTGAATCAATAGGTACAGATCTATTTCATCTTCAATGCAAATAGATTTAAATACAAGCACAGCATTCTGTCGCGCCGCTTAGCCCTATACCTATACTGATTATATAATTCAGCAACTTCATTGGCTCCCTATCCAATCTGATATTCATTTTAAACTATTATCACTGGTAATCAGAGCTCGCATGAGCCAGGCTCCAAAATATCTTTGTGATCTTATTCGGCCTCCACACTCTAGCACCTCATCCCGTCCTTTACTTTCTCTAGATCGTCTGGATCTATTTGTTCCTTGTGTTAAGTCCTCGTTTGCTCAGCAGAGGTCTTTTGCTGTTGTTAGCCCTTCTATGTGGAATGAACTTCCGCTATCGTTTAGGGCAAGAGTCACTGTTGGTGATAGAGCTCAGTCAGCTCGTAGTTTAAAGACGTTCTTATTTCCCAGGGGCTCTCACGCTGGAAGCGCCTCTGAGTAGTTTGTTCTGTAAGAAGAGCTACATAAGTTATCAAATACAATACAATACAATACTGACCAACGGAACCTGACTATATATAAGATCAAAATTGACGTGAACGGCAATGTTTCAGTTACATCTTAAACACTTAAAACTGGAGTTCAGTAGAATCAAAATTTCCAGAGTTTCTGCCAATGTAGGACTAATTACACATGAAGTGTTTGCTATTAAGGAAGATTTGATATTAGACAGCCTGCTGAAATTCTTGGCATAACATAACATAACATAAATGAAGATTTTTTAGCGCAACTACAAGAACAAACTCATCAGTAGTGCCCCCGATCAGTCAGAAAAGATCTAAAGTCAAACAGGAGAGATTTCAAGCGCTTGAGAAACAATGAAGGTGACAGGCTGATTAGCTCATTTCTAGTCTTGTACGCTATTGGCATTGTGCGTGCGTTGATTCGAAGATCGCTGCAACATTACACCAATGTTTCATCGTTACATAGCTATTTGAAAATAAATTACTGTTAAGACAAACTGCCTTAATAGTCATTTATTTTTATTCAGTTTGCTCTTTCCTGTAACTTGTGATATATAGGCCAACTAAGACTACTGTATTAGCCAATCGTAGCTATAGTTTTGTATTTTACGTATTTAATTTGTATGCTTCTGCGTTTAAACTTGAAAAAAAGTCTTACTTACATTGCAATTTATGATTATTTAAATGTCGCTTATCATTTTTAAAAAAGGATTCTATTTGCATTCTGCTGGAGTCTTCTGTCTAGCGGCTCAAGCCGTAGCTTCACTAAACACTTCAGTGACGTCGTTATTTATGAATATTCATTTGTAGAAAACCGACCAATGACATGGCGCAAATGCTAGTTTGGACTGAACTTGTATAAAGAACGAGAATATGCATCCGAGATGCCCCATGGTTACACAAACCTTAAACATCCTTGTAACGCTCAGCCATCATTCAGTAGGACTCGTGTACGGTTATTAGTATCGAGCGTCTCGACTTTCGTATTCCCAAAATAACACTGTGACTCAGGTTGTTCTGTGTTTATAGTCGTAGCCTATGAAATTGGGCCACTCTACTTCATCGAATATATTGACAGCAAACTAGTGTTTTTGTCCAAGAGTGACATCTAATAAGACAAAACGGCTTTCTGGTTATGTTTTAGCGATGAATAATCACGTGACTTCACTTGCTGGTTACCCTTTCCGTGGTAAGTGCACCTAGGCTCTGTAGTAGGCCCTAACTAGTTAGGCATACTATAAGAGCCTTACATTTTAGTAACATGGTTTCAGCGATCATCCTATTTTTACAGTCTCTTGGTCTTGTAAAAGTTTCGAATTATTACCCAATATTGCACGTCTTAGATGATGCCCTTGAAATATGAACTGCATCTGAGCACATAACGTTCGCCCAGCTCCTGCATGTGGTTCTACATAAAGTAGCCTAATATGAAATCCACCATCTCCTTGCTTCACTTTTGTTCTGAATCTGTTCATACACCATAAATCCATCAATTCGCTGTTTAAATCCAAAAGCCCAGCCCGAGACCCTGTATAAATGTTCATATACAAAAAATTACGATTTTAACTTAATAGTTTAAGAAAAATAAGTGTTGTAGTAGAAACGTTGACCCTATAAATTATACATCGAAACATTTATTTAGCGCCTTTAAAAGCCACAACACACGTAGAACTACTCGTTATCCTTACAATTCGTTCATAAGCACGCTAGAAGTTCTTTGCTTAGATGTCACTTTGTCAACTCATCTTTGCCTCAGCTGAAATATCTAATAACGCAGAACTGAGCATTTTAGGGTTGTGTTTTTCTTATGCTGTTATTCGTAGATAGACATACGGCATGAAATTGTTATAGGGATGGCGTATTTTAAAGCATCACTGTTTTTGTTGCACAGATATACGCTTCAGATGGGGCTGTGGGTTGATAGTGACAGTCTTAATTATGCAGCATCGCTTCACGCTCTCTACACATTTAAGAAAACCGAGGAACACTGTTTCCGTTGTGGGAAATAGAATGAAAATGGAATGCAATAGAAATCAGTCTTTGTTTCCGATTGATTGGGAATTTGCTTCAACCGGTTCATATAGTTTCTCATATATTTACAGTAGTCAACGAATAACAGAAAATCTGTCTTCGAGGTATAAGATCGACACAGACAACAACACACGATACGATATCGTCATAGATTCTGTAGATTTGTCTCACGCTGGAACATACAGATGCATGCCAATCACCGAAAAAGTTATAAACGTGACCTTGGATTCAGCTCAACTCATAGTCCTAGGTGAAACAATAATATGCTTTTAAATTATCTATTATGTGCTTCATACTTCAGCTCTGTTAGTAAACTTCAAATGTTTTGATAAAACATATTATTACATACTTACTTATTGCACTTACATGCATGCAACTAAATATTTAGCCTATATAACAATTACCTCTAACTCATGCCAATCCTCCCAACCCGCCTATCTTCGTCAGTTAGTTACAATCCAAACACTCCGTTCAACCCGCGCCTCTTCTGCCCTACCGTCACCTTATCCTTAAAATTTGGAAATGCAAATTTAAAACTAACCCTAACCCTAACTCTAAATATTTGCAGCCTCTGATCCTGTTTGCAATACGAATGCAAGTGTTTTGAACGATAGCATCGTGGAAGGTGATTACATTCGAATGTGGTGCACAGTCAACTACAGTGGAAACTGCATTCCCGCCATGGAGTGGACCAGAAGTAACGGCCAAAATGTGAATAACGTCAATATCCTTTATACTAGAACATCGACAACAACAACATCGTCGCTAATAATACAATTAAATTCAAATGACAATGGAGTTACGTTCACGTGCAAGGCGACCATCAAACCAATGACCACGTTCAATAGAACTACAAGACCAGGCGAAGCTGCTGCAACTAACAATCCTACGTATCAGCACTTGTGGAATTTCAAGGCTAATGTATTATGTGAGTAACAAAATATATATTACAAACATACAACCCTTTCATGGTATGCGATGGTTGCGATTTTGTAAGATAAATACCTTGAAAATACCTGCACTATTGAGCATTTGTCAAAATTAAAGTCATATGCCTGTTATATAACTACTTAAACGTTCTTCTTAAGTCTTAATGCGTTATCTCCATAAAAACTTTCGTCAGTCAATGTATTACATTATTTTATGTCAGGAAATAAACCGCTTATTGTTTCTTGATTCCGAGTTTTGTCACCATTTGGGTTGTGGGATTAATACCTAATTACGAACAGTATGACATAAGATTTCCATTCTTTTGTAATATTTATGTCTCCTCTTATAAAC
Source organism: Norana najaformis (assembly GCA_964023275.1). Lineage (NCBI taxonomy): Eukaryota > Metazoa > Annelida > Clitellata > Crassiclitellata > Hormogastridae > Norana > Norana najaformis. The sequence goes on from OZ029914.1 coordinate 48,507,704, forward strand.
AAACACTGCATTCGATCATTGGATACCCTTACTCTTGCTGAGCCCCGCACCAGAACAGCGTTGGGCTCTCGGGCATTCTCGGTGGCTGATTCAAAGCTTAAGAAGTCGCTGTTCGGTTCCTTAAAGTCATTTAAGTATCAACTTGCTAACCCACCCCCTTTCCTGGCTTCTGGTTTCTCTGATCCGTAAAATTTCGACCAGATTTTGGTTGACGATTACCATAAATAGACCATCGACTGATATCTTGTGCATTATAATAACGGCTGTACATAAGGCCTTAGCTTAGGTTATGTTAAAAGTTATAACTATTTTCCGTTAATGCAGCGAAATATGCTTATGCCTGCAATATTTTATACTAGGTTTTATTTTATAATCCTTCATCTAGCATTTACGTTTCATGCCAGATGGTTAAACAACCATGTTACCTCGTGCGTACATGTAACAGACTATCCAACGGACAACTGTCGAACGTGAAACTTAGGTCTACTTAACTTCGCTCTTCTGCAAAAACGATAATCTATAATTTTTCATGTTCACATGCTAGTGTCGCATGACATTTGATTTTGCTTGTGCCAGAACTGTAACAATCGTTCCTTCTATTTTTTATTTCGATAAGAGTTTTCGTTATTTCATTCTAACAAAGTCAATGGCCATGTTATACAATCAGTACTAACCTGTTTTTAGTATGTCTTTTTAGTCCCATAATAATTTGCTTTTCTAACTGTAATTATTTAATACTCTAAATACTTTTATAATCAGATGAACCAAGAAATCTTACCATAACAGGCCCGCCTATAAAAGGCACCCATAAGGTTGGCGATCATCTAACGTGTTGGGCCAATGGTAACCCCACTCCAGACTACGAATGGATGGAGATTGGAACAAACAGAACCATTCATGGATCCGTTCTAATCATCGCTGACTACATGAGGTCAGATCAGAATCACAGCTTCATTTGCACAGCATACAACAATGTGGCTGGTCTTCAAAGACATATTGCTCAAACAGTTGCATTCACAGTAACAGGTAAAAATATTGCAACATTCCACAGGGAAACATTTATTACTACTGAATCTGGAAAATAAAATGTAATGCTATAATACGATATTGTTTTAATCTTTCTTACTGATTGACCCAGACACAAAGTGAACATTTGATAGTTATAGCCTACAGATCAGCCGTGATGCCTGGCAGAATCCAAGCGAAGCACATGACAGCAGTTTATACTTGAGCGTTGCATCAAGTCGGAGTAGTTGTCCGGATATACCGTTTTTAATTGAAAAGATAAGGAGTGTTAGATATGGGGGCTTGAGATAACTAATACAAAGTGGACGACAAGTGCGGTGGAGGGAACAGATAATTAACGAAATTAAGAGAGGATATCATACTCCAGCTATGATTTTATGCAGACTGAGTTGCCACTGAGGCACAGAACCTCACTGGATTGGTGGTACTCTGTGCTCAAAATATATCTACGGTTCCACTCCTAAAACCGAGGGCTTAAGATGTAGCCTACAGCCGCGGACATAGTAATTATTTTCCCGGCAAATCAATAAATATTTATAAAATTGCTGATGTCGTGTTTTTCAAGTGGTTATTATAGAGCATAAACAACAGGTTTATAGCTGGTGCGGTTCTAACCTAGACTTCAACATAACCTTCCAATATCAGTTTAAATCTGAAAACAGTGTCAGATACATTGTGTAGCATTTTATGATGGTGATAAAACTGTCTCGGCACAAATGAACATGCAAATAAGAGCGTACATTCATATTTTTTCTAAATATCGTCATTTACAGCCGTATAAAGGCGTTGCAAACCAATCTTTCCTGCAAGCGAAAAGCATTATTTAGTAACCTTTCCTTAGTATGGTATTAATTATATTTATTTCATATTCTTTTTCAATAATTTTTCCGACAGACAAGATTAATTTAATCGAGTTTCCTTTTGAATAGCCTCTTTTCACCAGTGAAGATGCTTGTGTATGGTTCACTTTGGAGACATATGCTGCAATTTATGTAGAGTAAATTTTATTGTAATAATGTTCATCTCAAAACAACGAAAATTGTTACGTTCTTTGTGTCAAATTACAGGGGAATCTCAAAATGCCACGGGGCAGTACATCATGATCGCATTAATAGTTGTTGGATCAGTATGCTGCTTAATATCATTATTGTATCTTTGCAACAGTCGATTCCCTTTCATAAAAGGTAGGCACTTATTGTTTCCATATTGTGGTATTTATTTACTTAGGCTATAAATTGTTACCTATCCTCGCGTGTTCGGTCATTGTGTGTCCGAGTCTGCGTTTAATGCTTTGTGCGGATGTTGTGCGCGATTGGACGATGTTCGGACATCTGCTATTGCCAGCATCGCCCACCACGTCGATCCATGGGCCCATCTAATATGCACTTACGCGATCGTAATCGTAATCATAAACTTGAAATTTCTACAGCACACAACATAAGCCAAGTCGCAGGATCCAGCTTATTCACAGGCGCTCAATCAAAACAAAATCGATAGGCAGGAAGGGTTTGGTTCCAAGTCAAGATCCAAGAGTCGGGCAAGCAAACAGTCAGACGGCTATGGTGGATGATGTTTGGAATTGGAGCGAAAGAGAGACAAGGGGAAGAGGAAGAATCAGGATAGCATCTTTGGAAGAGGAATGTTTTCAATTTTGAGTGAAAGACTTGCGCAGAGATCCTGGATGGATTCTGCACTTGTCATACGCAGCCAAGTCCGTTTGGACAATACTGTACCTGATGCCATACGCCGATTGCGACGGGGATATAATGGATTTGGTTCTTCTATGGCGAGCCTCAAGCGGGCATCGAGATCCCCTGCGAAGAGGTCTCTTCGTTCGACACTCATTGAATTTGTTGTACATCAAAGATCCGGGGATATAAGGTACCTGTTGGTGCATTTGGCTCAATTTTTAACTCTGGAATGATTGCTCGGAGCTACCAGCACTTAGTTCGCTTCGGTGTAATTCTGTCTTTTCATCGCAATCTGGAGTTGGAACTCTGAATTCTCATCAGTTACCAGCAGTGGATAAGAATTCGCTGGCTGATCGTTTTGTCTGCATGAGAAGCTCTCTAGTTACAAGCACATCATTGTTATCCTCTTATGCAAACGAACTTGTCATTCTTATAGAACTCTACAGCAGTTAGGCTAGTGACAACTGCTTTTCTGAGGGTTCTAAAGACGTGAGCTAATTTCCCAGATACATAAGATACATTCCAATACCTGGTGGCAATTATTGCAGAATATTACTGTGCATCACACAACTTTACATTACTACCCCACACAGGTGAAGATTTTGTTTTGGTTTGCTTCAAAATATTACGAAAAACCCTCAAAGCCACGATGCGCTATTTATTGCCCCGACCTATCTAATCTAATTTAATGACTTCTATAGCGCCGTTATCATAATGTTTAAGACCAATCAAGTCAAATCGCAGTAAAAATGACACCGTTGAAGGAGCCGGGTCGAATTCTGATGGGTCAGAGAAACCAGAAGCCAGGCTATGGTGGGTAGGCGAGTTGAAAGAGATGTGTCTTTAGCTTATACCTGAATGACATCACAGAACTGACCGAACGAAATAGAACCTGGCAGTGAATTCCAAAGCCGTGGATCAGCAACCGAGAACGCTCTAGAACTCAACACTGTCCTGGTACGAGGGACAACAAGAGTTGCAGTGTTCACTGATCGAGTGCAATATTTGTTGGTATGAAGGTTGAACATGGAACAGAGGTAAGTCGGCTGATTCAGATGTAGTGCTTTATGGACTATACCACAGATTTTAAACTGGATTCTTTGTTCATTGGGCAACCAATGTAAAGAATGGAGCATTGGAATGATATGTTGATACTTAGGTGCTTTTGTTATGGCCCTGAAACATTTGCGGTTTGTGCAGCTCCTTCTTTGCACTGCCAATAAGAAGTGAGTTACAGTAGTCAAGCCTGTTGGAAACCAATTCATTAGCTAGTGGGATCAAGACAGTATGAGGCAAAAGAGATTTGATTCTACGAATAAATGGAATGTACCTTATGTAAGTGAAAATGAACTGATTTGCACATGGCGCCAACATGATTAGAAAATGGCAAAGTGGAGTCAACTATTACATCTAGACTGCGTGCGCAGTCAATAAGATTGGCAAGGAAGCCACCCAGCTGAATAGATGTGAGGTAATCAAATTCATGGAGCTGTTGGCTAGAGCCTAGAAGAAGGAATTCAGTCTTTCAAGGATTCAGAAGAAGCTTCTCACTAATCCTCCAAGACTGAACTTCATAAAAAAACTGAAGCAAGTCGTTGAAGAGCACGATTAGACGTACAACTGTCAAATGAGAGGAATAGCTGAGTATCATCAGCGTACAGGTATCAGCCAAGACAACTAGTGAATTGTTGTATTGCTTGATTCTTATGCATAAGTTGCAGCTTTAATTTGCGATAAATATGTTTCTGTATAACATGCGATAAATGTGTTTTTGTATAACATGTGAAATTTGTTATTTTTCAATGGATAGGACGTGCTGAACCCGATATTCTTCGAGCAGTGCAAGGAAACTCTTTTGGTAAGGACTCCCTAACTTTCCTATGAACGATTGAAGTTCGTTAATCGGTTCGCTATTTTGCCTGGATGGTTTTCATCATCTATGGTTACATACTACTAGCACCTATATGAAGCTACAGGTATAGTAGCTATGATGATCATAAAATATTTATTTGCTTGTGTGAAGATTCTTTGAGTTAACGTTAGTATTAAGATGTTAGCCAAAATGTTCACACCAACCTTGGGTTTTGTCTTTACTGATGCCACTTATTGTTGAAATAATTTGTCTTTCTGTCTTGTAAAACTTTTTTCACTATGGGTATTTTCTTCTAAAGTATTTATAGGATTTTATATTGAATCCATTAACACGTGTGACTTTCTATGCATGCAGCAGAGTCATTGGAAGACCAGCCAGTTGGCCGGCTACGCGCTGGGCAAGCGACGCAACCACCAGAATTTGAAGGCAAGAACTGTTAATTTATTACGCGCTGATGATTGCAAGACACTTAGCTTTAAAAGTCAGTTAATCAAGATTATTGATTTGTTCACGCCTATATCACATCTTAGGAATTATTACTGCAATCTGATAACAGAGGGACCTATGACTTGCAATTCTGTGATCTTTACTGAAAGCCAGTGTAAAGCTATAGATATACCCAACTAGAATATTTGATCCCTGTTTGGCTAAGCTGTATCACTGCGAAGGCTATAAGAATCAAGTTGTTTGTCCGCCCTAATTTGGTCAGTGACAGCTATAAATATTAATTTATTTATTGATGGTAAATGAATTAATAACCACGAGCCAAACTGCCATAACAAGAATATAAACAGCTTAATCAGCTATTTTCCATGGAACAATATGCTTGTTATTTTCATTTTATCTGACATTTCAGACTACAGTTTGCGACAAAGACATCTATTTCCAGTTTACGCTGAAGTTCAAAGAGAAGTACAGAGTAAGTAGAATAATAACTTAGCTTAGTTATGGTGAAAAGTTTTATCTTTTGTTAAAACGAATGCAAAATAAGAATAGGTCTCTACGTTCTGTACTCTAACCATTTGTATTACATTGTTGCATCATTCTCATTGATGCTTGGTAAAATTTTGAGGGTTTTTGTTTATTGTCTAGGTAGGCCGATGCCTCCTTGCAAATTGTTTTAGAGAAACCCACCAAATTAAACTTAGACACACTAAAATTTAAATCTGTAAGGTCACATGTGGTGGCATAATCTCACTCGATAACACTGGACAACAAATTTTTACAAAAGTCATGTTACTGAAATGAAATTAGTCAGTTCTTATCAATTTGTATGTGCTGAACACGAATATGACAGTGAAAATGCCGAATTGGCTCTAGTTTTTTTGTAATCTGAAATGAAGTAATTTTATATCGCACAATGCATGCCAATAGTGATACACTTACAGTTAATATTTGTAAAAACCAGGTCATAGACTAGTTCTTAGATTTTTTTGCCTGTCTCTTGTACAGCTGTTCGGGAGCATCTCTGCGGAGTGTCCAGCAGTAGTCAGCCAATATTGTAGTGGACCATTTTCCCTGGTACCTTTGCTCCATTGTTGCGATATCTTGATGAAAACGTTCGCCATGTTCGTCACTAACCATACCACAGTTGTCAGGGAAGAAATCCAGATGGGAATGAAGGAAATGCATCTTCAGAGACATATTGCAGCGAAATTTCTCGTACTGCTTGAGCATGTCTTCTACTAGTTCCTTGTAGTTTTCTGCCCTAACATTCCCCAGAAAGTCTGTAGACACTAGACGAAAAGCATTCCATGCTTGTTTCGCATCACCCTCCAGAAAGTTGTTGAAGCGGTCATCTTTGAAGAGTTCTCTAATCTGAGGACCCACAAAAACTCCCTCTTTAATCTTTGCTTCGCTGAGTCGAGGGAATTTTTCATGCAGGTATCGGAAAGCTGGCGAAGTGCGGTCCATGGCTTTCACGAAGTTCTTCACCAAACCTAGTTTGATGTGAAGGGGTGGTAGTAGGATTTTGTGAGCCTCGACCAGAGCTGGGTGCTGGATATTCTTCTGTCCAACTGCCATGTTTTGTCTGGGAGTCCATTCCTTCCGCACGTAGTGCAACTCTCTTGCTCGGCTATCCCACTCACACAAGAAACACATATATTTTGTATATCCTTGCTGCAGTCCCACTAAAATGGCAACTACCTTCAAATCACCACACAGGTGCCATTTGTACCTGTTATAGTCAATGGAATGCAGTAGCTGTTTTAGGTTATCGTATGTCTCTTTCATGTGGACAGCATGCCTAATAGAATAGATGGAAGAAGGTTTCCATTGTGCAAAAAGCACAGCCTTAAGACTCAGTGTTGAAGAGTCTACAAAGAGTCTCCATTCTTGTGGGTCATGAGTGATCTGTAAGGCATTCATGAGGTCGTCAATATTGGAACAGAATACCAGATTACCTTCCTTCATAAAGAAAGGTTCCAACTGCTGATGGCGCTTTCTATATGAAGTAATTGTGACATCTTCTTCTAGAAGATTCCATTGTTGGAGTCTTGATCCTAGCAATTCTGCCTTGTTTTTGGATAAGTCCAAATCACGAACAAGGTCATTTAGTTCTTCCTGTGTTATTCTGTGTGGGGTTGATGATGCACCACAGTGAAAATCGGGATCACTGCACGCTGACGGACCAGGAGAAGAACATGTCGGCTCACCCTTGTCCTCATCAGATGAATCAAGGAAATTATATTCTGCTGGAGGTTCTGGAATAGGAAGTCCATCACCATGTGGAACTGGTCTCAATGCTGACGGAATGTTTGGGTAGACTATTGTCGACTTCTTTTGCTTCGTTATTCCACCGGAAAGAGGAGGAACCAAGCAGAAGTAACAGTCATCTACGTGGTTGCTTTGCTCTCTCCACACCATGGGAACTGCAAACGGCATTGATGGTCTTTTGCCATTCAACCACTGTGAAAGCTGTGTTGTACATGTAGCACAGCATATATGCGGGGCCCATGGCTTGTCTTGGTCACCAACCTTGCATTCGAAGTAAGCATGATATGCCTTCTTGACTTGATAAGTGATACTTTTCTTCTGGTTGGCAAATGTCACTTCCCCACAAATGTAACAAAAGTTGTCCACAGTATTTACGCACTTCCGAGGCATTACTGTTCTGTATTGTATCTAAATGGATAAAGTAATAATAGTTTTATAAAACAGTAACTTAAACTGTCTCGCACAAAGTCTGTAATATTGTAAATGCTCAACCGTTCCGACTCGCTTTATATAGTACACTGCTGACGTCATCTTACGTCAGCAGCCGACTGGCTGTAGTTTTACATTGCATCAGAAAATGACGTAATCAACTGTGCATGATGTGTCCATGATGGGATTATGCAATGAGGTGGAATATTACATCATTCTAGACTTATTTAGGATATTGTCGCAGTCCTACTGCATAAATTTACATGGTGAAACATAAAAAAATGAACTATATGAAATATTTTCAAAACGAGAGCCAATAAAAATTTGTATGGTTATATTCGTGTTCAGCACACCAAGATGCTACACAATAGGGCCTTTTCCAGTCAGTAACGATTTCTATGTTGACCAGTGTAATCTGCCGCTAGCATCCCCTATGCCAATGCCAGTGTTTGTGTAATTGTTAGCCGATGAACAATTACTGAACATAATTATTCTGTTACTAGGATCTGTTGCCGATGGCCCAGATCTTCGACTAGTTCAGCCAATGAATCTGGGTTATGATCTTGTAAAACAAGAAACAAGCGGTTGGTTTTACTTTTACATTTCTAGTCAGGAAAGACATCTTCAGCCTAACATGAATATCATTATCTGCTCAACAATCATCCAAACACGATGCCAGAAGGCCCGCATAAGCTGATTACCTCTCTCTCTTTCTCTATCTCTAAGTCTCTCTGTCAATCTATCCCTCTCTTGCTTCTTTCTTTAGTCTCTCTGTCAATCTATCCCTCTCTTGCTTCTTTCTTTAGTCTCTCTGTCAATCTATCCCTCTCTTGCTTCTTTCTTTAGTCTCTCTGTCAATCTATCCCTCTATTGCTTCTTTCTTTCAGTCTCTCTTCCAATCTATCCATCTCTTGCTTCTTCATTTCTGTCTCTGTCTCTGTCTGTCTGTTTCTAGATGAAATAGATTGAGACGTGTGACAGGTCGTGTTTTATTTCCAAGACAAAGAACCGTGTTTAGTCCCTGAGGGTGCAACTGGCTGTCGGCGAAAACAACAAGATTTATCACTCTACACGGAAGTCGTGAGAAATGGTAAAAGTTAGTGTTGGATTCGAAACTGGGTCGTTTGCAATTTAGCATAAGGTAATATCATTTGCAGCAGCTATCTACGGAGTTGCCCATCTGATTTTTTAACATCTTCACGCTGGGTGTTGTTTTCTTGTCATTTTTGCTCAAATTCAGAATCATCAGTCATCCGTAATCTGTTGCTTCCTTGATTTTTTGGTTCTTTGGCCTTATGCTGGCATTTCATCGAACGCTATTAGGGCTTCTTCTTGAAATAGTTAAATGTAGAATAATGACATATTGTCATGAGATGAATAGTAAATATCTCAGCTGATGTTTGATACTTCGTACATCCTGCCAACCCACCCGGGTTGCACGTTACCCATTCGTTGATCTGGAATTTCCTGCCGACAGGGTCAAAGAATTCGGAAGAGTCCCGCCAAACTGTTAGAGCTGCTGCGACCGAATATCATTCGCCAAAAAAGGTGCCATTTTCTACTTGGATTATTTCCCAATTTGTTTAATAGTTTTCGTAGATTGCCTACTGTAAACAGCAAAAACACACGTTAATGATCACTCCAACAGTCTTCCTATAACATTCGTTCTATTTCTGTAAATTTGTCAAGACTTACTTGTTTAAATTAACTGGGCAGTCATGTTCACAGCGTTTTTGAAAGGTTCTTAAAATGCGCTTTATAAAAGATTAGATACATATGTACATACATACACCTCACTGCAGGCCAAGATAGTGAAGTCTTAACCATTACTTCTCTTCATATAATAAGCCAACCAAAAATGACCCATTTTGCCCTAACGAATTTCCCGACTTAGCTTTATGTTTTTTGATCAGGCTCATATATCTGCCTATTTGTACATATATACATGTTATATATATATTGTGCATAAATATATCCAAATGCACACATCTACACAGTCATACATACCTACATACATACATAAGCCTATAAGCTTACAAACTCTGACCTCACACCTCACATAACCACGACAACCAGCTATAAGCATAGGTGACGGAATTGCTATCCAACAAATAAACACGTAATCAAAGCTGACTTAGCACTGGTATATCGAGTTGCATTTTAACGAAGTCACAGTTTAGGTCTCACGCTGTTTGTTTCCCATATTGTGAAAGTATAGCCTTTTTAGCTGTACATTTCCAGAAGTTGACTTTTAGATACTAAATCATACGCAGTTTGTGCAAGGTCAGTTTAATTATCTGATCAGCTGATTCATCAGAAACACTGTTGTGGGGAAAACTCAGTAAAAACGATAATGCCTAATGAGATAACAGGCATTCGGCCTGAAAGGGAAACTAACTTTTGAATAGCAATTACTGCTGATTGTATTATTTACTTATTTGCCACAAAGAAGCTTCGTGATGTTGCAATTAAACATCAAATAAACTGATATAGAAATACAAATAAATCTCGCACTAAGCTGAACATTAGTCGAAAATGAAAGTAAAAGCATCACACAGCAATTTTAGTCAATCACGTCAATAACATTTCCAATTCACACCCATATGCTCCTTGTTCTACTGTAAATGCAGACAGTTCTACATTCGCCCTTTCTCTTCCAGCTTTTCACTCAAGATTGAAAACCGAAATCTTCAAGCAATCCTGTTCTTCTGCTCATGCATTATCTCATCACCATTAGCACCAACGATTTCCACCGTAGCACCATGCTGTCTCCCGAACTTGGCCCTCACCCCGTAAACTGATCAGGTCCCAAAACTGACGAAGCAACCTGGCTGTTTGGATTTGATTTGATATAGCGCTGGTGAATAAGTTGGTTTCCCTGAAGTGGTTTTTGTGCGGCGCTAAGAATTTCGGATATTTGCATTTACATTTAAAATAGACTTGGAGTTTAATCTTTTCAGCGTAAGAGTTTAAGTAACATAGTACCTACTGGCACTAGACACTAGTGAAGCAGCTATAGATATGAATTGTTTGTTACCCTAATGAAAAGTAATCGTGTTCACCTACAATCAGACATTTATCTGACTGACATATTAAGGCATCATGTAAGCCATATCTGCCTAACTACACTGATTTTGCTATGATTCTTATCAATGTATGTCTTCGATCGTCTATGCTTTACGTAAAGGCTTGCTAAGTGAGCGAGCGAGTGAGTGAGTTAATGAATTAAGGAGTGAGTGAGCGAGGTTGAGAAGATGTAGCCTACACATCATTTCCAACGAAGTAAGACTTGCCTTTTTAGACTGTCATTGGAGCTGATGGAACGCAGTACTTGGATGTGACTTCGATACGTGGTCCAACTTCAAAAGCACCGTTGAGGCCTCCTCCGATGTTCAGTGTAGTGGAGACTTACGCAAGCATCGATCACACATACGATGATCCACCGCCTCTTCCTCCTAAACGACACTGAAACCCCTTTTAACCAAGAACGTCTTCATTCTTAACAATTGATTAATGCAAGATTAAAAGGCTGACGTCTTCTGAATCCTAGGCTCAAAGGATAACATTAGTTCTGACTCACAAACAATGGATTAGTTTTCAAGAAATGTACTTAATATAAATTAATTTTAATTAACTTAGCAAATAAAGTGTATTTGATATTTATTCGACATGTTTCTACAGCAACAAACTTCTATAAAGGGGAAAGATTGGTCCGCAGCAAATGACAATGTCCGTAAGCATTTAATCGGAGTATATATTACTGGAATTTACATAGATAAATGTCTCTCAAAAATGATTTGATTTATGAGTAATTTTGCTTAATGAGTAATTTTGCTTATCTTTGACACTTAAAAATGGCGATTCGGACCATACTACCATATTAAATATTACTTAAATCTATAATTGTCTACATCAATTTATGCTGTACTTTGGTAATCGCTCCATAGCCATAGCTGTCCCACCACTCTGGAATAAACTACCCCCAGAATTGTGACAGTTTTCTGAACCATCATACAAACTCATCGATGCTCCAGCACTTGCAATTTCTGCTTCGGCCTTTCACTCAAAACTCAAATCATTCCTCTTTCACAGATCGTACCCTGACACCCCTTCTTCCTCTTATCTCTCTCTCCTCTCCAACCCCAAACACCACCCACCGTAGCTGCCACGCTGTCTCTCTGCCTGACTTTTGGATCTTGACCTGGAACCGAGTCCTTTTTGCCTATCGATTTTGTTTTGATTGAGCGCCTGTGAATATGCTGGCACCCGTGATGAGGCTTTCGTTGGGCGCTGTAGAAATCTCGGAATTACGATTACGATTACAATTACTTTGTACTAAAATCGGCAAAATTCGTTATAACCTCTGATTTACGATGTGTTTGGTTTTTGGTCCAGAAACTGGATTTATTCATGATGTCCTCCTTCACTATTTAGTTAAAATTCATTTCTTTATGTTTAAGGATTTTCAACAAATAAGTTTTGTTGTATAGTATGCAGGCATTTATCAAGAAAATGTTGGTGTTTTTAGGTTTCTGTGACAGCTTGTCCGATGGCATTTCAATTTCCTACGTTAGAAGTTGCCAATATTAAAAGAACTAAAAATGGCGTTATTTTATATGGTATTTATGTAGCTCATTCTTTGGTAAATTTTATGTAATCTGAGCCAATAAGAGTCACTGTAGTGTTTAACTTATAGAGTGTATTCGTACAAAATTTGATATCGCGTAACATGAAGGTCTTAATGTACAGGAAAAAGTATACGGTGGATAACTCAACACATTCCGTTTGACCTATATTATTAAGAGTCATAACGCTGGTGATAGACAGAACGTCCGTATTAGTAATGAAGCATAATTATGTTGTTAAACCCAATTTAGCCAATTCAGCGGACGTTTTTGGATAATAATTGAGATGCCGTCGTGACACAGTGAATCATTTATCCAACTCTACTCTTTATTCAAATATGCCTATTGTATGTATGTATGTATGTATGTATGTATGTATATATGTATGTATGTATGTATCTGAACAATTAATATAGCGCCTTTAGTTACCTCATAGAAGCGTTATGTCCGCTAACCTAAGTGGTGTTAAAGTTCATAAAGAACAATAAGTTCATCTATTAGCAACCAGATAACAGTAGAAAACTCAGAGTATATGACTTGTAGCATTTTGGTAGTTCTTTTATTTTTCTTAGACCATTGTTTGATATAAGAACTGCAATTTTCCTCTGCATTAGCCACATCTATCGAACTCACACTCGAGCAACCACAGGAGCGTAATACAGTACCTGTGGAGTAACCAGAAGGTGGAGTTTTTATAACATTACACACCAGTTAGAAACAACATAATTAACCTGTTGATTACTCAACTATAGGAGCACATTAAAGAATGTATGGAAAAGTCACGGCATATTGCATGCAACGCAGATACGATTTCTAAAGCTCTTGTATGGCCAGTGGCACAGTATGGTTGTGAGAGCTGGATCATAAAAAAGCTGAAGGGGTGAGAATCGATGCATTTGAAATGAAGTGTGTGCGGCAGATTCTTAGAGTACCGTAGACTGCTTAGAAGACAAATGAGTGGGTCTTGGAGACGGCAGAAGTAAAGAGGAGTCTGCTCGGGTTAATCAAAATGAGGAAGCTTTCATACTTCGGGCATGTGCTGCGAAATAATGGAGAAAAAATCATCCAAAGTACAATTCGTGGATCCCGATCTCGGGGAAGACCTATGATGACATGGATCGACAACATCAAGTCGTAGACTGAATTATCGTTCGATCAGTGATTACAGGAGACTAGGAACAGAAGCAGATGGCACAAAATTGTCCGTGGTGCAGCCAGTCCTCGGTTCGAGGACGGCGAAGACAAGGCAAGACAAAACAAGGAACATATTAAACAGAGTGTGCTTAGAAATACAAAAATACTACTAAACAGATTTAATCGTACTGCAACGTAAACTTTGTATTTCTTCGGCTCCCAATTAGATCTAATTGAGATTGCGATTGTAATTTTTTACTTGCAATCAGAAATGTCTACAGCATCTTTTCAATAGATACTACTTGTATATTCTGTCAGCGCTAGGTCAAACGATGTTAAAGTTTATTAAAATAAAACCAACTTATTATAGGGCAATTAAAACAAAATTGGCGAGATAGACTAAACCGGTTCGGTTCGGAGTCAAATTAAAACGTTCATGCATATCCGGGGGCAAACGACTACGATGCATGGGACTTAGACTCGCAACGACAAGGAAGATAATAAGAAAATTTGGGGGATAGTATTTTAAAATCCTGCTTTCGGCTTTTAGTGATAGTGTCACAAAACTCTGAGATTTTACCTGAAATGCGGGATACTGACCTGCTGGCCGACAGGTAGGAGAGGCTGTCATGCAAGGCAAACTAGAAGAGGGACGACTGTCTAGACCATCTTAGCTGAGTCGCTGGATTGGTCAGTCGGTGGGGGGGGGCAGAGGGTGCTGAAGAAGAATTTGAGGGAGGTTTCGGTCGGACGGACTGGAGAATAGCGGCCGTGACTGAAGTGACGAGAAGAATGAGAAGCAGAAAAGTTTCAGCTTCTCCTAGAAGAAGCATAGCTTTGGTATGGTATGGTGACAGAATCATTGCCGACTTGTCTTCGATTGTGGTGGTTATATACGGATGGAGTATTAACCCAGTCACATTCTTTTGAGTGGTTATTCCGCGGGTGGAGAAGACGAAAGGTAGGACTGTGCTTGTGTTGTCGTGAGGGTTTATTTTGGTGTCTTTTCTAATGGGACTGCATGACAATTGTTGGTAATTATGTTGAAGGAAGAAAGAGTCTGTGTAAATAGCAAGCTGTTAGTAGATTTTGTAAATAGAACCAATGAAAATATAACTGGGTTTGGGTTTGAATTTTTTACAAATAAATTCGTGACATATAGGCCTGAAGAGAAAGTAATATTTTAAGTGCTACTTTCAGTATTGAGTTATAGGCCTGAACAGAAAGTGATATGATATGATTCTAAAAATGCCGCTTTTAGGTTAGAGTGACAGGCCAGGACAGAATAGTGCACAAAGATCTGGGTATTTTGGATACTTATCCAGTTGATTGTTTCCTCATGACACAAATGAAAAATGCTTAGGTCATTACTGAAAACATTGCTTACAAGGACAAATTCAAATCGACTGATTTTGTTCAAATTTCTCATACTGACTTTTTCAATCTGCCTTATGTCTTTGATGTCTTTTGATTATCAGTCTTTAGTCAAACAGTTCCTGGTTCAACGTGCTAATCCTCGTTAAACCGTCTCTCCAATTCACAGGACTAATCTTTGAAACTGACGGTGGATTGATGTGGCATAGTTCGAGTGAAAAAGTCCTCTTAACTTTCTAATTTTCAGAATTTAGTTGGCTTGTAATCAAGAAGTTGTATGATTCCTGCATTTTCCCGCTAACTGTCTTCGTCTAACGTAAATTTTAAGTTGTATTGCATATTTCAGCTCTCCAACTTCAACAAGAACATTTTCCTGTTTATGCAAAAGTTATAATAGTGAATAGTAAGTCGATTTTAATAATAAATTAGTTTGGTACACCCTTAAACTGTTGAACTAATCTTGATTTGCTCAAACGTTTATATGCCATTATAACTCAAGATTCTGCACGATGCATACGTCCCAGTGTAGATACCCGATTTTTGGCTAACATAGTTTCCTATGTTAGCCCAACGGCTACTATTTCTCATGGTTATTATTTCTCATGGTTGTATTGCCCATTATTATATTCTTTTGTTTCGCGGTAACACAATCCTCGTGTTTTTGTAACACTAGCCATCATATTTTAGAGCCTATCTAAGAAAGCAAGCATCAAACGTCACAACATCCGTATTCCCAAAATAACACTGTGAAATACAGGCATATGTGTAAATCTTCTTTCTCGTCTTTTCTGCCATGCGCTCATTGCCCGTTTATGTTGATCGCACACCTCACTGTATGTTTTTGTTAATAGTTGTATGCAGTTTTGCCATTCGACTTCACGGTGTGGACAGTTAACTGGTCATTACAGCCGAATGTCATACCCCGTTGTGTTTTTTTTTGGTTTTTCGAATATCTTGTTGCGATGAATATTAATTTGGCTCTACATGCTACACATCATTTTCACGGTGAGAAGAATTTTTTGTAGTAAAAAGTTACGACCAGGGCCTTGCATTTCGGTATCAAAGGCGTCATCGACCATCATAAGTTAATCACGAAACTCAATAGTTTTACAGTCTCTTCCAAGATATCTCAGAGATTTTAGAAATTAATATTCACTACTGCAAGTTTTAGAGTTTAGACGATGCCCCATTATGGAGAACATATAGTCCTGTCAATGCAGCGTGAGATCCTTGAACGAAGTTAGTCATAGCAAACACTGTCATTACTTTGTTCTCTAATGATGCTTACATCCTGAATGACTATCACGCGCTTTAAAATGGTGGCAAATATACAGATAAACGCTTATGCAAAGCATTATCACCGCCATCTGATGAGACGATTAATCAGATTCAGAGATCAGCTACTACAAGGACAAGTTGTTCCCACACGGACCTCTGACCCTCAGCCAGTGTCGTTACCAATTCTGCTGGTTGGGGACAGAGACAATCGTGCGTGAACAGTTAAATTTTTTTACCCATAGTCGTTACCCAGTATTCGTCTTAGGAGTGGCTCAAACCGGTCCACTCTGAATTATTGAAACGTGGACTGCAGTGAATAGTATAAAGAAGTCTGAATAAACCAAGGGAGATGCGGAGCGGTGAAGGCCGTATTGTCTGAGTGTAGAGGTCAAGCGGGAGATACCTAGAGAGAGTTCTGAACAGTAAGACTGCATAACGGCCAAAGGAGCGCTATCCTTAGACAGCGGGACCCCCAAAAGGCACGCATCTTCTGTGAAATAGCAAAGAGTAGAAGGGAGGTCTAAAGTTTTGATATCTGATATTATTTAGCACTTGCTAAAGCTCAGTGCTAAGCCCATTACTTGCTTCCTTAGCAATGGCATCAATATCAGCAGAATGGTAGTTCCCGCCCAGAGAGAGGTCGTTCAGAAAACCAATGCAGATTTGGAAGCACAGCGAAACCAGAAGTGCCTGATTTCAGAGGCAGAACAGAAAGGACCGATCGGAGTTCCTTTTTTGAGGCCGGTTTGCGACAGGATTGATGTATCTCGATAATTCAGGATGGAGTTTCTACCATACGCTTGATAGCAGTACGAATGAATCTCTAAGATGATCTTAGAAACTGATAGCATGTGTGTGTGGACCAAAGTATTGAATACATTTGATAATTCCAGTTTGACCAACACAAAGCGTAGTGGAAGATCCGCTAAGAAACACCCAGCATTGTGTACAGCAGCCTCACACCCCAGTGTGACGATACCGACATGCAAAGGAGCAAGGTGGTTGGATAGCCAGTTGATAGCGAATACATTTGCACATTTGCACGACGCCAACAGAAGCCGACTGTGATTGGACGGAGACCCTCTCACTTTATTCGTCGGCATACAGGGAAGCCCAAAAAAATGAAGCTTGGCGATAGACTCAAAGCAGGTTTATGCGCGCAGCTGACGGACATGCTAGTGACAGACGCTAGTCAGGTGATTGATATGTGGAACTAGTAACAGGTGGCTGTCAATTAGAACTCCAAGGTCACGCACACATGTTGACGACGTAATTTTGAAAGTAAGATATCAAGATATCAGTATTGCGTTGAGGAATGAAGATAGGCGATGAAGTTCGCAATTCATTTGCATCACGATCCGGCACTCCGTCCTAGATTATAGAAGATGCAGCAAGCGGTCATCCATCAGGTTTGTGCAGAGCAGGCGTTCGTCAGTATGGGCCGATTGCTTGTAGGACCTATCCATGATTTAAGCTTGACGACGCTGTGGCACTAATGGCCCCCCTAATACGTTCAGAAGCATCAAAGAAGTTCTTCCTGTTGATGATGTATTACCAACGCATTTACGTCTCAACTAAATATCTAACAACCGCCGAACTGCTCATTTGAGGGTTAACGTTACAATGTGCTCATCTTTAACATGTTACTTGTACAAGATACGAAAAGTTGCTTGTAGAGATAATGTATTCCTTTAAAGTATCGCTTTTCGTTGCACAGGTATCAGATGGGACTATGCGTTGATAGTGACAATCTTAATAATGCACCAGTCGTCAACGCTATCTGTCCTTGTATCGAAGCCGATGAATACAGTTTCCGTTGTGGGGAACAGAACGAAAATAGAATGCAGTAGAAATGAGTCTCTGCTTCCGATTGATTGGGAATTTGCTTCAACCGGTTCCAATAATTTCTCATATATCTACATTAGTCAACGTATAACGGAAAACCAGTCGTCGAGGTATAGGATCGGCACAGACAGAAAAACACGATATGATATCGTTATAGATTCTGTCGACTTGTCACACGCTGGAACATACAGATGCTCACCTATTACCGAAGAATTTATAAATATGTCGTTGCATTCAGCTCAACTTATTGTTCTAGGTATCAGTTTTGAAATTTATTTATTCTATCTATCTATCTATCTGTCTGTCTGTCTGTGTGTTTATCTGTCTGTCTGCCTGTGTGTCTGTCGCCTGTCTGTATATCATTAATTATACATGCGTCTCTAACACGGTCATTGACAAGAATCACATTCTATAGTCAATCAGTTCAGACATGAAGGTACTTTCAGTGCGCAATGTTAAAATCGAAATTTGCAGCCAAGAAAACAATTTTCTGAGAACCAAGACAATTTATATTAAGATAAAAATTTAGATATCAACTTACATGGGTACTTATTTTATTCATCGTTTCAGCTTTATCTTATCTTGAACTCTGTAACAAATTTCAGCCTCTGATCCTGTTT
Organism: Norana najaformis; assembly: GCA_964023275.1. NCBI lineage: Eukaryota > Metazoa > Annelida > Clitellata > Crassiclitellata > Hormogastridae > Norana > Norana najaformis. Next base: position 48,526,317 of record OZ029914.1, read on the forward strand.
GCAATACAAACGCAAGCGCCTTGAACTATAGCATCGTGGAAGGTGACTACATTCAAATGTGGTGCACAGTCAACTTCAGTGGGAACTGGATTCCTGTCATGGAGTGGACCAAGAGTAACGGAGAAACTATTGATGCCGATATTAACAATGCTAGTACATCGACCATTGTAACGTCATTGCTCACAACACGGTTGGATTCAAGTGACAAAGGAGTTATATTCACGTGCAAGACTAGCTTCAAGCTGATGACCACATTTAGCAGAACTATAAAACAAGGCGAAACTCTTGCAATTAACGTTCCTCACTACCATCACTTGTGGAATTTCAAGGCAAATGTGATGTGTAAGAATCAATAGTCTTATTACGCATGTTTTTATCTTGACAGAACACCCATAAACATTTAATGGGAACCATATGGGCCCTATATGAGTTCCACATTGGAACATGTTTCCTAGTTTCCCACTAGGACATTATGTTGGCATGCTCGTGTGGATATGATTTAGATAAGATTATTATTTTGCTAACTTCAAAATCTACACTTTTAATGGATTTTCAACAAGAAATCGAAGCTATGGAAGCGACTGAATTGCACAGTATTTATGCTTCAACTTAGACTCAGGTTACTTTATTATTTTTCTATTAGGGCCTAATCGATTTAGCACAAATCTGTATGTCGAAAATGTTACGGATGGAGGAGGTCTAATGGTTGTAGTATCGTTTTACTGATATCTAGATGCGCCGCGCAATATGACGATAGAACCTATGAGTAGCATCTATGAAGATGGTGATCGTCTGATGTGTTCGGCTGATGGTTCTCCGGGTCCCACATTTCAGTGGACAGAAACTGGAACAAACCGAGTCATAGATGGACCAATTCTAACCGTAGACAAAACCATGCCACTGATGCAAAAACTAACCTTCAAATGCACAGCCACTAACACAGTGGCTGGTGACAATAAAAGGATTTCGGAAGAAATTACATTTATGGTGACAGGTTAGATGTAAAAATGAATATTATCGCAATATAAAAGAATTCCATACTCGATATGAATAATTGAACGTCATATGTAACGTTATTTTACTACTCTTCTCTAGCAGATCAAGAACTCTTGAGCAAATTCATAACTTGAAAATTCATTTTCAACGAGATTTCATATTTAAAACGTTCAAATCTGAAGCAAAACCAAACTTGACGTAATTTACGAAATGTCCACTTAATGCACAGTAGCAAGGTTAGTGGCAAATTCTGACAACTTTTTCTTGCAAGTGATTTGATTGGATTTTATGTTATCGACAGCTATGAATAATGCGCCAATAAATCCAGAACCTCGGAAGACGAATTGATGCGCTAAAGAATCTCCTTGCTCATTTCATATTTGGTGACAAATTTCTGATTCAAGTGTCGTTGAATATATTGTCACTTAGGATATATTTTATGCAGCGCCGAGATGAGGCAAAATGGACAGTTAAGTGAATGAACGAAATAAGTTTTGAAGCTGAAACAATCGCCTGATTATATGATGATAGCGCATATCGTGTTTTCTCCGCTTTTGTGATTATTTGGAGGAATGGAAATTCAAGCATCTCGTTGTTATTGCTTCCAGCAAATTCAGCATCATCAAAAGCAGCTACAACTGTGTTAATCGTTGCTGGAGTGATCGCTGTCATAGCTCTGCTTGTTCTTGGATTAGGAATCGCGTTGACTGTGAAAGCCTGCGCCAAAGGTTTGGTTTATTTGACATTACTAGTTGTAATACGTAAAATTTCTGGCAAAATTAGAGCAGCATTGGAAATGTTTGGAGGATCGGAAATCCGGTCATCTCTATTTTCTTGGGAAATAAGAAATAGGACAATCGCGCCAGATAGCCAATGAATTGTCTAAATAAATCAGTTCATACTGAATACGGAAACCTATATTTGCATGAAATAGTTAGAACATTATGTGCATTTAAACTTAATCGGGTTCAACGTGCGTGCAAGACTGTCAATGCAGACTTTTTAACCTCTTAGAGCATTAAATGTTGTTCATAACAAACTCTATCATCATTGATACTTGTGTAGAACACCTTCGAAAGGTACTTAGATTACTCTTTAATTTATATTCCATCACAGCATGCTATTTACTATTTGTGTAAGATTGGACTCCTTTAGGCAATTCAATGAAACCTAGAAACTCCCACGAATCGTCGACTCAAGGGCAAGACTATGAAATGGTGGATGAATTAATTGTGCAGCCAGAAGACTCAGGAAATCCGCCTATAGCCCAAAGCACAGCAACTGTAGAAGACGCCAAAGGTCAGTCAGCAGAAAACATCGACTCTGAAGGTTACTGCCCACTGAAGTGCAGCTCATCTGCCACTTCCGTACAGCCAGCCGTGTACTCTCGGTTACACTTATACGTCAACACAATCCACAACAACTAAACCACGTCAGCCGAAGATCCAAGGAATTTATGCTAATCGGAAGTCCTGCATGGTTAAGTCAGACATTAAACGTTACTTTTCGGTTTAAGTGTAAGAAAACACGAGTGGACTGCCTTTAACGCCAATATTAAAGAGAAACTGCTATTACGATTTTCGGTTGTGTAAAAATGTTGCTGAATATTTGTCCATATTGCGGACCTCCAATAAGAAAGATTTTTAAAGAGGCCCTTAAATAACTGTTCTATAGTTTAGGTCTACGACATTGCAACAGCGATGATGGAATTGATGCACAAAAATATAGAAAAGCCAAAAAAGAACAGCTTTTAATCTGAGAAAATGAACAGGAGGTTGAGGAGAAAAAAATCATTACTTTCTCGTTTATTATGTTACTTGGCAGATGTTAGTAAAATGGAACTTACTTATTTCAGATTACATTCACTGCAAAGTAACCTAGCACACCCACAGCTTATGTTTGATCACTGTCGGTATAACCTGCCTGTCTTTATGCTTTTAAAATCTCTCATCCATTAGCTGGTAAACCACTTAGGTCCACAATATTGAAATGCATCTGTAAGCAGGTCCTATCCACTGATTCACTCACTAACACAAAGAAATAGCGAGAGGAAAGACTAATGACAGAGATAGTGGGACTGATTAGGGTTTTAAAAAAGCTTCGAAAGTGACCACAGTTAGCTATGGGCGAGTTAGCACTTTATGGCCACGTGGGTGAAGCACTGAGTCAAAGAAGGGTAACAAAGACATGGATGGAAAATGTGAAAGAAGATATAAAAGCTCAAGACATGATACGAGAACTGCCTTTAACACAACCAGAGACAGAACGAAATGGAGGCATCTTGTTCAACTCTCATTGTCGGCAAATACCTGACGGAAGAGAGATGAGAGAAAAGAGTTAGGCTAATTGGCAGATAGGGTGGCGCTACATAAATTAATGTTGTCCTCTACCATAATTGAGTTAGCTGAAATAATGCTAGTCAGCCTTACGTCCTTTTCATAATAATTGAACTTCAACCGTCCGACTGTGGAATCATATATTTTTATCAGGGATATGACCAAGTCATTCTCTTCAGGATCCTGGAGTGATTACTTTCATAATTGCAATAAGTGCAGCAATAAACTTTGACTTAAATGAAAGTAGAATTTTGCACTAGTAGTAGTCCTGTGATCCTGCAAAAATAGAAATGTTAAAACAAGGCTTACGAATATTTCTAAGCAGAATCAGCTCGAAATGCAAAATTAACTCATAATGCTTGAGTATATATAATATTTGAGTTTATATAACGACTTCTCTTCATATGAAAATGTATTCCATAACAGCCTATACGACTGACAAGCACCATTATTTTGGACTAGTTTAACTCAGGCTAACTGTGTGAAGTTACCGACAAGCTCCAAACATTGACCAATAATGGCCAGTAGGCATAATTGCGCCCATAATTGGCTAGAGTTGCGTTGGACTATCATGTGGTGAATTTTGCAAGTTAGTTTTGCAAAGAGCTTTGCATATGACTCAGTGCCTTGAGAAAAAGCTTTTATTTTTTTAAACCAAAATCAGTTCATTTAATGTTGTCAGTAGATTCAGTTTCGCTTTTACCACTTGGAAGATAGACTTTTAGGCGACATAAGCCATAAAGGTTTAGAGAGAGATAGAATAACGCAATTGTCACAAAGAATAATGTGGCTATACCAGAGAATAACAGTTCTAAGCAATACATTCGAGGTTTAGCTCGAAGCGAAAGTCGCCTGGCTAATTTTGTTCATGCAACCATTTCATAATCAGAATATGACAGTCTTCATCTGTCGAAAACGATAGCCATCGATCAGTGTATTACTGTAGGAACTCGCCAAACGGATACCTTGATAGTTACTCTCATTTAGCAACAGTTTTAATAAAACTAAATAGTTAATTATGCAGCTGTGACCACTTTTAACTTGTTAAGCGTTAATTAATAAATGTCAGTTAATCTGACTCTGAAGCCCGGATATTTGTTCCCTATGGGCCAAGATGGTATGTTAGGAAAAAATATTAAATTCAGGAATACAGACATGAGGCTTATTGCCTACAAAACCACAAATACCACCAATATTTTTCAAGTCCTCGAAATCTCTGTCATACTGTCGTAAGCCCTTTCGGAAGCAACTATTATAACTTTTTGAAAATTTTCTTAGTAATTTATGTCACGTCCTCACTTTCCTTCTTGCCTGGCAGGAACTATTCGTGATGAGTTCTCTCAATAAGAAACGATATTTTATTAAAATTCGCGTAAACAAAGTCAGCGGTACGATGTGGAAAGTTCACCTCAGTCGGCGTTCACTGCTGTGCTCTGTCAGATCTCTTCTTAATCTGTTGGCAATCTTAATCTCTGTAGAATCACCCTTACTGCGAAAAAAAGCATTTATAAAACCAAGTCGGTCGAATATGAGATCCCGTCCAATGTGTAGGGGTGTAAATTCATGTCCTTTCGCCCTATAGCTAGCTTCTCTATCCCATATACGTGTCCATTGCTGCGGGAGGCAAGGCGGTGAACGTCTTTGCTCCAAGGTACACCCTTCTTCCCCTTATATATATATATCTCGTCTCCAACCCCAAACACCATCCCCCATATCTGCTACGCTGTCTCTCCGTTTGACTTTTGGATCTTGACCTGGAACCGAAAACTTTTGCCTATCGATTTTGTTTTGACTGAGCGCCTGTGAATAAGCTTGTCCCCGCGGCGCGGCTTTCGTTGGGCGCTATAGAAATCTCGGAAATACGAATACGATTACGATACGATTACAATACGAATAAAACGAAGATACTCTCGCGGATGACATAGCATGTTCTCCGATGTCCAAGTGGAGACCTCAGGCGAATATCGTCGTCGTCGCCTTCACGTTAATTGTTGATCTTGCTCGTGACAATTTTTAGACAATTAGTCCAATAAATTAGTGTAATCTCATCTCGGTTGTAACCTGCGAAGTTCCAAGAATCCAACACATAATTCAACGTAAATCTATAACATTAAGAGGGAAGAACGAAGGCTGCACTTTTTTAACCTATATTAGTGACTTTTATTCGACATTTTACTAACCACATCTCCCAGTTCTTTTTATTTCACAGTCATTATTTGAGAAATTATTAGGATTGATACATGGGCATCTTGGTAACTGCTTTTTTCGCTTATTGAACGTATTTCGCCATATTTCATTGAAGGCCATTATGCACATACAACATGGACTGCGACTCGCTATTTTATATCCATGCATGAATAGTCAAATGCATTACTTACTTACTTACTTACCTACCTACCTACCCACTTACTTACTTACTTATTTGCTATCGTGTTTCGCTCGTGCCTTTGAACTCGTTTCTGTTTGCCCGCGTAAGTGGCCTACTGGCCAGCTGAGATCCAGCGCGCTGCTTTTAGGCAGTCGGGTACATTCTTGCCATTTAAAAAGCCTTTCAAGAAAACATCCTGTATGTGTGTTTCCAGAGTACACAAATGGAACCTCATGCATTTAAGTCTAAAGGAGTCATAAATGGAAATCGACACCGTTTCAACCGGGCCACAACAGTTTATTGAGAGTTGATTTATATTAGCATGGGTTTCACTATGATGATACTGCTCGGAAAGTATTGTATTGTGCCAGCGCACCACAAATCCCTAACAAAAGTATCCTCTAAAAGTCGATGGTAACAGTCTATTATGTTGCTGTCATTTCATCAATTTCTGTCGCTGCCGTCGATTTGTGGTGTTTGTTACTATCAGCGTCGCTCCTTTATAGGCCTACTTCAGTATCTTGGGTAATTGATAGCAGAGCCGGATAGTTACATGCAGTTTAGAAAGGTTACAGAATGCACTGGGAAGTAATATGTTGTTAATAGAGGTTAGCATAAGCTCAAGATTTCAACAGCGCACAACAAAAGCTAAGTCGAAAGAATCAGCTTATTCACAAGGTGATCGTATCGTAATTCCGAGATTTCTACAGCGCCCAACGAAAGCCGCTCCTCGGGAACCAGCTTATTCACAGGCAGTTACATGAATAGGTCGGATGGGAATGTAACGCTACACTACTAGACAGTGTAAGAGAAGAACAAATAGAATGAGGATGTAGTTTCCGTTTATCGACGCCGTTTCATAACGAAGATGCTTAACGTCGCCCTCCTCCTTTATCCATGCTTCGCACTCGCACCATCCAACTAAAGGAAGTGGCTGAATTCGCTAGCTCAGATTAAACAGCACGCTGTTGAAAGTAGTGTTAACATTAGCGGGGTCTACTGAAATGGCTTAACCCAGCGTGCAGTTTATTATATATCATTACTTCTTTGAAAATACATGATGTTTGTCGAGGTACTTTAACGTGTTTTGCATTAAGACGTCAAAAGTATGTATCACAAATTTATTATGATTTAAAATTAGTTTAATTTTAATTTATTTCATTTTGTAGTTTTGATATGTGAATGATGTGCGTCATTTATTGATTTGGCTTTTACAAGCGCCCTTCGTTGTAAACCGGTGACTCGCAATATTTCTCCTAAATTTCAAAAGAATGCTCAATCTTACTTTAAATATGACTGGATTTCTTACCGCAGTCTATCAGTTGTATTTCAATGTACTGGTTCTGCAGAATCTGTATTTGGTGGTCGAAATTACTTTGATTCAAAGTCTGCATTAGGTAAAAGACTGGTTTCTTAGTTTCCATGATCCGTCGGTCGGTCGGTCCGTGGGTCAGATTAGCATTAATCGTGGATTTCCCCGCGGTTTTCTATGACTATGCACTGAAGATAATCCACCTAGCTGGATCCATATTCCGTTGCTGTGAAGGGAAACGGAGTCGTAATAATATGTTATCGTACATTTATATAATGTCTATTGTTGGCAACACAAAACTGCGATCGAAAAGAATAGCTCTTAAAAGACAACAGGATATAAGGGAAAGAATGTTTAGCAGCTCATGACAGGTCGAAAGATTAAAGACAACAGAATTTCAGAATGATAGGTCAATAACTATGTTTTTATCAGTCCTTTGTGTTATAATTAACTCTCGATAAATTGTTTAGATTGTTTTAATTTAGAAAATTGCAAAGTCAATCTAGACTCCTTCAGGAAATTGACTGTCATACGAATACATAACAGCCCCGGAAGTCTGTATTTAGTTCCTGGTAATGTCCCCAATTTATAGGTGTGATGGACCATATACCCAACTTGAGAAATTCTGCGATTTGATTTCTTACAAAAAATAGGACCAAGAGTTAAGATTTTTGGCTTCAAAAATACCTCCTGACAGCCATATTTTAATAAATATTTACAAAAGATGCGATCTACATGGTGAACGTTGGCGGCTGCATTTTACCCCGGAGACCCATATTAAACAGTGAAAAGTTAACAATCGTTCATGGTCTTAATTCAAGGAATTCAGGTCGAAGATTTGTTTTAACTCCCTGGCAAACCTTTGTCGTTTACGCACAAATTTTTATTTCAAGTAACTTTTCAATGGAGTTTTTCAAACGCTAAGCGGGCGATTCGTACCTTCGAGCCTATTGTGATTTCAAATCTTAGATCTCGACACACTGGCCAAAACGTCGCAACTCCAACCCAGTGAATAGGCCTACTAACGAAAGTTATAATTACGAATTTCAGGTCAATATTTTATCATCAGTTTAAGTGTGAGTGCATAAACGCAGTGCACGAGTAGCAGCTAAATTGGCATCTTACTTCTTACTTACCAAACATTTGTACAAGAGTAAAGTAATTAATGGATTGGCGAGTTAAGTAACCGCACATGAGAATGGTTTGTGAATCTGAGAAAAACATAACGTATATCGTTATTCTTTAGCTCTCATAATTCCTTTGGCAGCTATTCATTGCAAAATGAGCAGGGTTGAGGCAGACGGTCGCTATATAAAACCTATACATTTACATTTTAAATAATCACTGGCTGAACTTGTAAAGTAATAAATATCTTCAAAATTTCTCATCGCACCAAAAGGAGATCAGCTTAGTTTCACCGACGCTATATTTGCGGTGTATCGAGTTACATTATTCAGCTGATGTAGGGTCGAATGCAGGATGAAATAGTTTGTAAACTTCGGTTTTCAGTCTGGAGAGAAATGCTCCAGCACAGAATACAAGCACAGGACAGCGTAAAAATGATGGACGAGTGAACTGGCAAAAACCTTTGGAGGTTACGTTCCAAAGACCTGTGGCTGCGTATTTTAGGGAGCGGTTTCAGAATTTGAGGTTTTGCTAAGACATCATGTAGTAATGGAATGGCTTGGATTGGATTGGATCAGTTGGATTGTTTCCAGAAATTGATTCGTTTTCTTGATTTTTTTCACAATGATTTGTTCTTTCATAGTTCACCAAAACATGCAGAAAGAAAAAATGACATATTTTATTGATGAACAGAGAAAGATTCCTTTTCATGTCTTCATATCTTGCCTAGTGGCATTAATCCTAATTTTAGGCAAGTTTTTTTATTGCATTCATCATATTTTTCAATATATCCATGCTTTGTTCAGAGCAAACGCTTGAAAATTTTCTATGAATTCGTTAATTAAAATAAAGTTGATCCTATGTTCGCGAGATAAATACTCGAACATTTTATGTAGTTCTGAGTTTTCTGCGCTTCATGCGAACATTCATTTATTAAACCGCTATGTGCGTTCATTATAAGTCATATTCGAGTTTAGCCTCTGCATGGTCTGTAGGAAACGCCATATGTCTAGACTGTGCTGCTGAATTTTTCAACAAGTCTTGCTGTGAACTGAAGTCTTATATGTAACTAATAATCCAAATTTTTAATTTCAGTTGCAAGCTCAACATTGGTTGAATTTCCTGAGAATGCGGTCATCTCGGAACACGAATCGTCCAAAACGATTGATATGGCGTGTAAATCGGATTCTCAGTCCAATTTGAGATGGTTTGTGCAGAAGAATCATGACTCGGAAAAAGAAACGTTGTACAATGGATACCATTTGCGTGCAGATGCAATATCCTATTGTACCGTTCTAACAGATGAACCGGGGAAATACCACCTACGTCTCCAAAATACAGCCGAAGCTGCAAAAACGTACATTTGCTTGGAACCTGGAACCATAGTTGCAGTCAGCGCAGAATTCATCTGGCTAAGTATGATCAGTATCTTCTATTCATCTATTGACTAAATATTGCTGATTTATTAAGTCTACATTATTTTCTAGAGTTGTTTGGTTAAACCATAGCTTAGATTTGATTAGGAGGCAATTAATATGGATGTTAGTTTGTATTTATTTTAGCTGTGTTGAATTGCATCGTTAAATAAGACATTCATTGAACGGGACTTTGTGAATAAAATGTGGCACTTGGATATATTTGGATACTTTAAACAATCCCGCTTTTCTGATACAACGATCACCTGGCAGCAAAAACGTCAAAGGTAACACACTTCTTTATACGCCTCAAAAAGAATTTCCTCACGAGCATTTATCTGGGGTAGAAAGATCTTTCGAATAATGCATAGACATGACCAGAGCAATCCAACAAGGTGTGTTGTAGGCTATGTGGGAAGTATGTAACGCTAACATGAGTAGTGCGCTAAGGTTCAATATTTGGACCAATTCTGGGTCTCGTATGAATCATTGATGTTCTTCAGTGAACTAAAATTTTATGTTAATGCTATTTGCCTATGATACAAGATGTTTTTGTTTCTTTTTTAAAATATGGTGATTTAGTTCACAGCATTAACGTCGATTTAGATACATTGTCACAGTGGTAGGCTACACTGTAAACAGATTATCTTTAAACTTAGCAAAATCTACCTACTTTGTATTTTCGGAGAAATATTATCACTAGGCCTACTTTAGTTGTTAAGATTTCTAAAGTAAAGTTAAGCACAGCACATAAGATAGAATGTTTTGGAGTTGTCGTAGACAAAAAAATGTAAATGGATTAGCCACAGCGAAAATTGAGAAAATATCTCGAAATTAATTGAAAGAATTTTTAAAATACAGCAGTTTCTTTGAGATCACGTTTTGAAAACTCTAAATTGTTTCTGAATTTCATTTTATCTGCGATACTGTACAACGGCTTGTGCTGGATGGTATCAAACACAAGCGATCTCCAAACTTCAAAGGCTGCTCGAACTGCAACTCTAGTTGATTATCTACATGTACAGTAACGCAGTCATATCTTCTCATAAAAAAGTGCTGTACTAAAATGGTGGAAGGTATCTACAAAACGCAAGTCCTAATATTTCAGAACCGACATCAGAACAGAAATCTTCCACCGACGTTGACTAATTTCTGTTGGCAAAATTTTCAAATTCATCACTTCAACACCTGATCAAAAGATAATTACCGTATTACAGTAGAATACTGTTTACATCATATACTCTGCAATAAAATTCAAAGGCCTAAATTATGAAATATCTCTGATATAACAAGGTAAAAATTTATCTTGGTTCAAAATTTGGTTTAAAGACAACTTGTTATAGATACACCAATGATTTGCTTACCAAAGAAGTTCTAAGCCTTAAAAACGGGGGAAATGTATATCACTTTGTCCGCTACTTATAAATTTTATCCATGCAACATTTCTTTCTTTTTTCGATATTGGTTTTTTATAATTAAAATTTATCACCTTATAAATCATCTCTGAACAGTTTCTTATTTAAATTTCCAGTTCACAAAAATGAAATTATCTGCAGCAATCTATTTCTCTTTGACTGTTTTACACAGCCAACGTTGAAACTCCCATAGCACCAAAATCATCGCTAAGCTCTATTTTAGCAATTTCACACCTTTCCAAGCCTGCTATCCTTAGCGACCTTTGTTCCTGTGCTTTCTTTAGACAGGCAAGAATCAGCATTCCCTGTCCTTCGCTAAAATAATCATCATATTCGCAGGGGTGCTTTCACGTAAACCAATCCACCCCGTATCTGGCCGTTACTAAAATGCGCTGACACTAACTTGTTACTTTTATCTAAGACCGGTTATCACGTATTGTAGTTAAGCAATTATCTGTGTTTTAAGCATGTGACCAGGATGACTAAATAAGCTGGAATAGCTTCATCTGTTTGTTGGAGTATCATTCTACTGTTTAACTGCATCTTATTTTAATAGCTGCTAAAATGTTCCAATGAAAGATTCAAATTGACTGATTGATTCAAACTCAGGTGATCTAATATGTAACGACAGTTCGACTAAAGACCTTCTTAATCTGACGTGTAGCCTTGAATTCCGGGGAAACTGGGCTCCTACGATGGAATGGAAGGAAGACAGCAGCGATGACGAGAAAGTCCTTTCACTTGGAGTCAACGCTGTCACATTTCCTAATCAACGTGTAACCAGTACATTGGTTATGACTGCGCAGGATGGTAGCAGAAACTACACCTGCACAACAAAATTCAACATCAGTGGAAAGCCTCCTCATACAACAGCAAGAAACGTCCCTGACTATAATCGAATATGGATGTTTTCAGTGTTGTCGAAGTCCCAAGGTCTCTTGGGTCAATTTAATCAACCACTTTGCTTTTTTCGTCATATAAATAAAATTATTCTTGCTGATAGTTGGGACGGTGTAATGTTATGCATTGCACTCAGACACGCAAAGATCCAATACAGTGGGACCAATAACAATGCACTATTCTGTCCGTAAACATATATATATGTGGAGTTTTGTATAGCTCACTTCAAGAACCTCTTACAGGCGTTTGTAAATAATATCAGATCTAAAAGGTGCGTCTTAGGATTCGCAACCGCGGGACACAAGTCAGAAGCAAATTAATGCAGTCAAAAGTGTGTGTGGCGTAATCATACGAACCAATGAAAAAAGTATATATCATCATAGTGTAGTATGGTGTTTTGTTTAGTTTACGTAACATCCCTTGCATTGCTCCCTTGGACTGCACATTTCATTGCTTAATTTGTTATATAGCGCCCATTAGAAAAAATTACAAAGGTTCTGTGGAGACAGACTTAGGCCAATTCTTAACCATTTAAGGGTCTGCATAGTTGGAATGTCTAGGATATGTGTACAGCAGTTGAGTGTTTTTTCCAAATCCCATGAGAGAAAATAAAAAACACAAAGGTTCAAGCAAACAATAATTAATCAAAAACCCGTGTGTTAATATAGTACTAGTCCAAAATGGTAACCAGGCACCATAAACGGGAAGTTCGAAAATATTACTGGATTTGTTCTTTATGTGTTGTAGACAAATTATCGCCAACATTGAACGCAGCAACTGCAACTATAGTTTCGGTGGTAATCGCAGCAATTGTAATTCCGCTTGTAGTCTTATTCATTCGCAGAAAAAACACGAGAGGTAGGGCTATGCAATGGATCATAACTCAAGAACCACTTTGAATAGAACAGATTCACTTTCAATCAATATATATATATAATCAGTGGGGCACGACAGCCTGATTACTATGCCCGGGTTATAACTTGGGGAGTACCGGTTCAAGCCTACTGTGAGACGTTTACTATGTAAACCATCTCAAGTAGAGACCTTGAGAAATTTCTTCATTCACAATTGCTCACGCCATTGACTGATGCTTAGTTATCAGAGAGTGATGGCTTATAAATACAGAAGTAATAATTATGGTGATGATAATGATAATAAAAATAATAAACATAGTAATAACAATAAAAATACTAATAATTAATATTTCATCCTGAATAGGATTTGTTTATTAATGATCCCAACGCTCTTAGTTCTGTTCACAAATTTGACTTTTGCAATACGTAGGCCTATCTCTTTAGAAAATTAATCATTGATCTCATTGATCTAACACAAACAATAGATCAGTCTAACATTTACATTTCTGTTTCTAGTCAATATCATAGTAATATGATATACTTGCTTCTGCGATATCATATTAGAAGACTGCAAATGATATGCGATCCGTTACCTGACCAGAAATATTTGCTTATGGTCTATAATTTGGTCCTAAATGATCTTTCAATCATATGCATGTTTTCATATCTTCATACAATTTGCACTTGCAATGTATCAGTAAAATTCATATGTATCCAATATGCTGTAATTTCGTTAAACGCGAGTACTATCTTTTATAAATTACGAAATCAAATTTTACCATTCGCACAGAATACAAAAATTTCATTTTTATATTATTACTTTTTCAGATTGCATTTAAACTTGATCTGGTTCTACGTGCGTGCAAGACTTTGCCAATGCAGACTTTTTAACCTGTTAGAACATTAATCGTTGTTCTTAACAGAATATCATCATTGAGACCTGTGTAGACCGCCTTCGAAAGCTACTTAGATCAATAATTAATTTATATTACATTACAGCATGCTATTTACTATTTGTGTAAGATTGGACTCTTTTAGGCAATTCAATGAAACCTAGAAACTCCCACGAATCGTCGACTCAAGGGCAAGACTATGAAATGGTCGATGAATTAATTGTGCAGCCTGAAGACTCAGGAAATCCGCCTATAGCCCAAAGCACAGCAATTGAAGAAGACGCCAACGATCAGTCAGCAGAAAACATCGACTCTGAAGGTTACTGCTCACTGAAACACAGCTCATCTGCCACTTTCGTACAACCAGCAGTGTACTCTCGGTTACACATATACGTCAACACAAGGTCCAACGACGACTAAACTACTTAAACCAAAAGCCACGGAATTTATGTCACTCGGAAGTATTGCATGGTAAAGTCAGCCATTGAACTTTACGCTTCGGTTTAAGTGTAAGAAAAACACGAGTGGACTGCCTTTAACGCCAATAATAAAGAGAAACTACTATTACGACTTTCAGCTGTGTCGAAATGTTGCTGACTGTTTGTTCGTATTGAGGTAGTCCAATAAGAATGAATTTTAAAGAGACACTTAAATAACTGTTTTATAATTTAGGTCTACCACATTACAACAGCGATGATCAAAAGTGTAGAAAAGCCAAAAAGGACAGTTTTTAATATGAGAAAATGAACATGAAGTTGAAAAGAAGAAAACACTATTTTCTCGTTCATTATGCTACATGACTTGTTACTAAAATGGTACTTAAATATTTCAGATCACACTCACTGCAAAGTTACCAAACACACACAGTTAATTTTTGGTCACTGTTAGTATAACCTTTCTGCGTTTATGATTTTGTGTTAGTGAGCCATTATGATTCACAATATTGAAATGCATCTGAAAGTAGATTACATGCATCGATTCACTCACTAAGACAAATAAATAGCGAGATGAAAGACTAATGAGAGAGACATGCACCCATGGGATTGATTATGGTAAAAGCTGTTGGAAAGTGACCAAAATCAGATGGTTCCCCTAGTTGAAATAAAGCTAGTCAAACAGCCTAGCCATAATCTTTTAACTTCAATCGTCCGACCGCGGAACCATAGAGTGGTCACCACGTCTTTCTCTTCAGGATCCTGGATTTATTATTTTCATAAATGAAATAATGGCAGCAATAAGCTTTGGCTAAAATGAAACTAGAATTTTGCATTAGCACTAGTCATGTTACCCTGCAAAAACAAAAACGTTGAAACAACGATTATGAATTCTCCTAAGCAGAATCAGCTCGAAATGCAAAATTAATTGATAGGACCTAATGTTTGAGTGTATAGGTTTGATGTACATACAACGATTTCTCTTCGTGTGAATGTGTACACCATAATAGGCTATATTCTAAGCAATATATAAAGTACCATTATCTTGCACGCTAGCATAACCGCATAAAGTTTTCCGACAAGCTACAAATACTGACCTATTTTTTAAACTTCCTTTTATTACACCATAATTCATTTTGAGGTTATAGTAATTTCACATAGGCACAGCAACTTAGCTAAATAAAAACATCATATATGTATGGTTATAAAATGAAGACATTCTCTTTGAAGATTTCTAAAGTAGCACTGTCTTGGTAAGTTATCATTTGCGCATAAAGTATTTCATTTGCACAAATGACATTTCAAAAACAATTATTTAATCCTCACAAGAGCATATTCCTCGAGTCTAATCTAAAACATGAGTTTTATTCTAAAGCAAACTATTTGACTAATAGTACATAATATTATACAAAATGCAAAGATTAGGTCAGTTTTGTATTTATCTATAAATTATCTGCAAATAATAACAGAAGCAAAACATTCCAGGTTTAGCTGTAAGCGAAATCCGCCGTTCTAGTTTTATTCAAGCGACTATTTTAATATCAAAACATAGCAGTCTCCATCTGTCGAAGACGATAGCCATCGGTTAGTATATTACTTTAAGAACGGATACCTTGATAGTTGCTGTCAGTTATCAACATCATTAATAAAACAACATAGTTAATTATGCAGCCGTGACAATCTTTAACTTTTAGTTAAGCGTTTATTAAATAATTAATTAAATTAATTAATTAATTTATTTATTTAGCTAAACACTTATTATGCGCCACAGCAGTAAATCTGAATCTGAGGCGCGGGTGTTTGTTTGCAATGGGTCAAGATGGCATATTACAAAAAATTATTAAATTCAGAAATAGAGATATCAGGCTAATAGTCTGCAAAACAACAAGTAACACCAATACTACCAAATCTTTGATGTCATACTTTCGTAAACCCTTTCGGGGCTACTGATATAACCTTTTTGATTTGAGCGCGTTCTCGCTCATTTGTGTCACGTGCTCGCTTCTCCTATAGTCTACCAGGAACGATTTATGATGGGTACGAAGCGACATTTTATTAAAGCTCGAGGACACAAAGTCAGAGTTACGATCTGAAAAGTTCTTCTCAGCTGGCGTTAGCTGATATGTTCTGTCTGATCTCTTCTTAATCTGCTGGCGATCTTAATCTCTGTAAAATCCCCTTGCTCCGACGAGCAGCATTTATAAAACCGAGTCGGCCGAACATGAGACCCTTCTTCCAATTTATAGAGGTTTCTATTGACGTCCATTCGCTTTAACGATTCATTGTCTAATCCCCTTTACGTCCATCGCTGTGAGAGTCTGAGGGGGTTAATATCATTGTCCCAAACATGCGCACAGGTTCTTAAAGTTATGGACCAAAGATTGAAATTAGCAATTTGTCCAACTTTGTAGAAAATTTGATGGTGTATATTGCTGGCTTCGCTGTTCGCAAGTTAAGAAAACATCCTTCTTGCAATGATTGTAGCAATGCCCTGTTTTGGAACAAATGTGGTGATGAACCGTTTCCTACAGATTTTGGACTTCTGGAGACCGTCGAGGTCTCATGTGACCTTCTAACGATGCTGTAACGCTTTGCAAATCTAGCAAGTTACATTTCAGAAGTAAGACGGTTCCAAAAGTCCAACCAGTAATTGCTACAAGTCTGGAAACTGTTCTAACTACATATGTAGTTCGATATTTCATTAAGAGCAACATCTTTTCTGCACTAATGGACCATTCCACTGGGCTAATCCAGTTAGGGATCACCGAAATCTGTGGATGATGACAGCCAATTGTTGAAGAATATCTCTACTGTCGTCTGCACCACCAGGGCAAATGCTTCACAATAAGCGTTCATAAACAATGCAAGTGATCCAAATCAAATTAAACTGATTTTTAGTGGACAGTAAAATGTCTGGTATTTCACTGATCTGTTACTACTTAGGATATTAATACCTAATAACAATGTTACTGTTTGATCCAATTATTTTGCTTGCATATTTGTCACAGTTTTATTACAAATCTCAGTATGCATTCAATTTTATATCTTCCATGCCATTCCTTCTCAGTTAGCAGATGAACTGCAAACAGTCACGCAGATGCAAGTAGTAATAGTAGTTACAATGTTTAACGACATCTTATGGCATCAAAGGCCGTTGACGTTGCTCTCTTCCTTTATCCAGGCTTAGGACTGGCACTACCCGAGTGGCGGAGTTTCAGATGGAAGCCAGATGGATACCAGCCACTCGGATACCAGCTTCTCAGATATGTGCAAGCTTCACAGAAACTCAGTCACACAGATAACAGATATCTGTGAAGTCCAAGCACGATGTGTGATAATATTAATTATTGAAAAGCCATATGTATAGACTGGAACGAAATGATGCCCATACATAAGGTTGTTGATTTAATAAAAAAAGAAATAAGTACGCATTCAAATTCTTGTGAAATCGAGACAATTTCGGTCGTGCAGATTGGTGTCTTTGCCTTTGCATGTATGTATGAACATGGAAATTTGCGCAGCATCCTTTAAGAACCTACGGGCTATGAATCCGTGCATCTGCGAAAGTTAGGAGGCGGAATGATAGGCTTTATAAAAAGTTGGTGTATAATGGAAGTTGGTGTATAATGGATCAGTTATGACAAAATGAAACCTAATATAATCCAATGACTTCTAAAATGGCAATATGTAGCCATAACTAGGCAGCTTTCAACTTGTCACGCCGTTTAGTGGCCAATGTGTTTCAGGCCGAAACGATGCTGAGATGTGGTTTGCCCGTTAAACACAAGCGACAGTTTAAAGCTGGTATAAAAATGCCATTAATGTTTTACCATAAATACATCTTATTGTTTCGATTGATAATATTCTAATAGAATCTAATGACTTCATTAGCGCCGTTATCATAATGCCCAAGTCGTCAGTCGATGGTCGTTTCAAGTAAAAATCGCAGTTATGTTCCGTTGGAGAAGCCGGATGGAATTCCGATGAGTCAGAGAAACCTGAATCCAGGCTACGGTTGGTAAGCAAGTAGAAAGAGATAAGAAGCAAAAACAACGGCCATCGATTGATTTAACTTCTCTCTGTCTGTCTCTCTCTCTCTCTATCTCTCTGTCTTTCTCTGCCTCTATCCCTCTGTCTCTCTCTGTCTCCGTTTCTGTTTCTGTCTCTGTCTCTCTCCCCTGCTTCTTCTTCGAGGCTAAAGTGATACTGGACCACATGGACCAGAGTCGTCTAGAAGGATCTGACATGGACCAGAGTCGTCTAGAAGGATCTGACAGCCCTAAAATCGACCTTCATTCAGCATGGAATAACTGAACTTCTACCCTACAGCTAAACCACCCCTAGTCGGAAACACTGTCCTATAGCCTTATACCGTGGTCTAAAAATTCCCAGTAGCATATCAGTTTATCGTCATCATCAGCAATACATTGGCAGAATAAATTTCCCAGCCACTTCCTAGACAGGCGTGAGGTAGACGACACATAGTCTCTTGCCTCCTGCTGTAGTCTCAATTGCATCAGCTACGAAGATTTCATTATGGGAAAGTTGTATAGCTTCCGAAATTAACATTGGCTTTTGGTCCGCCTATTTGGCCCACAGCTAAATTACCCGAACTTAGCTAGACTAGACTAATCTAGAAAACAGCCTCACATGCTATACAAACAAGTAAAATGCTCTATGCAATTAGCAACAATTAGATTTATCATTGTGAAGGACGCTTGCCTGCAGAGCCAGTAGGCCAAACATCGTAGTGTCAGCAACTAGTCTAGTCTAGCCTAGCCTAGGTTTTAGACTAGTGTACTGTTTGACCTGGTTTACCATAAATGCAGTAGCTTTTGTTCATTAATGATGTAGATTTGGTTACTAGAATAAATTGCTTGTGAATAAACTGCCGGGTAGCAAAATGAGAAGAGGAATTCTTTTCTTATTGCATATTAGCTATGGTAATTATCTCTTGAGTAAATCAATTTTTTCTGTTTTATTTACAATTAACTTGCTTATCCTATAAATCTATAGCACATGTTAGCCGTATTCTTCAAGAATGTTTGTTTACTTAATGATAGTTTTTGGTTGCTTAATGAAATTAGAATTTGCTTTTGCATAAGAAGTTGGAAGTTGATGATGCATTAGATGTAGGTTGCTCTTGAATATATATTGCTATTCATGCATATAGTGAAATTCAGAGGTTTCAGGAAGAAACTCTGACAAAACAGCAATGACTGTGCCGTTGTTTTTACCTAAAGTAGGTCAGTGGAGCAAGGCCTGCCCCTAAATACTGAAAGAATAATTGTAGTAATGGCTGATTTTGTAATCGTAACAGTAAACTCGACAATTCTAAAACGCTACTTAAAAGCTAAGGGCATCAGTTTATACCTCAGTGCCGCGACAAGTCCGTGGGGTTGTTCAAAGATGCCATCTCAAGTAGCAAGTCCAGTTGCCAGGAGACCAGAGAGAGGAGGGGAGAGGAGATTAGGGTGAGTTATGTTTAAGCTGAGAGAAATTGGAAGACCGATCTGCGTGGGATTTCATTACAAGAATGATAATTTTACGACACAAGGGCTAATTTTATTTTAAAAGTGCTAATTTTTTAACACGAAAGCTAAGTTTGTGGTCAAAGGCCTAATGTTGTGAAAAAATGGCTCAATATTGACCATCAACAGTCAGCTAATATCATATATTGCTGCATAGTTAAGACAATCTTAAAGGGTAATCAATGAATGGCCAATAAAATGTTTTAATGGTAATGTTCACAATAACAAGGTAACGATAACCCTAACATAATGATAAAATATAATGATAATGATAACAATTATAAATGTAATAGCCTGCAACATCAGTAATCGTACCTGGAATTTCAAATAAATGAGAAGAACGTTTTTGCTCTTTATAAGGCAATTCTGGTTATTTTTTTGCAGCAATTGGGCATGTAACTGTTGAACCTCAAAATGCGGCAGTTGTGGCAGGAGAGATGACGTCCATGGAATGTCGGACTGACGAGGGATCCAGAGTTCGGAAATGGGATCTTTTGAATGTTCACAGAGAAATTATTAGCGTTTATTCGCATGGAAATCCAAGCCCATACCACCCACAATTCATTCATTTTGGTGCTCGAGTAGATGCCAGTGGTTCAGGAATACTTTATACCAATTCAACGAGAACAGCCGATGCTGGACTCTACACTTGTGTAGCCAGACTAGGTCCAGAAGGCAAAAGTATTCAACTCAGTGCGCAGCTAACAGTTTTTGGTATGAATTATGCAACTTCTGCACTGTTACGATGATAATGTAATTCACCCTTACATGATTCACAGTTTGCGAATAATGCAAAATATGTGTATGAACAAACATAACATAAACATAAGAATAATTGTAGCTAAAACTCACTTTTAGAAATATGACTTACAACAATTCACTATATATGAACAGAAATTATATATATATATATATATATATATTATAAGACTAAATGTAGCTAAGAAACACTTTGAAAATGTGACTTTCAACAATTCACTGCAATAAAAATCGCACAGTACTCAAAAATGTACTAAATATTTCTAATTGTTGAGAGAATGCTGAACAATGAGTAGTTGGCATGATTATTTTATGCCATAATGGATTCGAAGTTACCATTAACATACTTTTGAAGAGTATGTTTCAGGCTGAGTCAGTGCACAGCAAGTAGTTTTCTCTGATGTGCACTGTCACAGTCATGTGATATTTATACTATACAGTCAGCAATTGATAATTAGGCGTTACAATCTTCTTCAACGTAAACCCTGCTCTCACAGCACCATGCTACACCAATTCTAAAACTGAAAACCACTTTCCCAACAGCGATGTCATATGTGGAACATATGAAACCAATATGGGAATATTGTCATATGGGCATCATATGTCCTGCATATTACGTTTCTGTTGGGGTGAATAACAAATGAAAGTCACTTTCAACTTTGATCCCAATTATAACAGTGCAAAATAACGAATATGTAACAATAAGTACACAAATAGAAAAATCCTATACAATGCAAGTGTATTCCTATTAGTGTTTGGTATTTCACAGTATCTTATAACTGTGATATTTTGTAGAATCTCTGCCAATTTGTGAGACAAATCTTACAACAGATAACAACAATTCACTGGTGGTCGGAGAATACATTGGGATGAGTTGCAGCGTTGCATTTAGAGGATTCTGGATGCCCACAATGGAATGGACACTACAAGATGGAACTGGAAATATTGGAAGGAGAGTAATATACGATGCCGATGTAGTACGATTACCCAATAAAAGCGTTACTTCCACGCTGATCGTTGTAGTCGATTCGTCAATGAAAGATGCTTTCTTTTCATGCAAAACGTATTTCACTGAGTACGATGGCAAAGACCCCAATACGACAGCCAGTAACATACCTAACTTTAGTTACACCTGGAACTCCGGTGTTGTCGAGTTACCAAATTACCCGGCGTCAGGAACTGTTACAGCTGCGGACGAAACAGCTTCATCGCCTGATTGGAGTAAGTTGATCTTATAAGCATGAATCATGTTCACACATATATAGGCCTACCTTTATACTCCGCTTTGTTGGAAACCAGTTTAAGTGTTCTTTAGTAGGCCTATAATATTTCAAATTATACACATGAAATGTTACTTATGGATTCGAATTTAAATGAGAAGGCAATTACACGATAGCAATTATACCTAGAAAGAGCTAACGTCATGAAGTGCAATTGAAACTACTTGCATATATTTCTGTTAAAGCCAAATGGCTGCTTCGGAGATCCGTATATTTCAATATTTCTTTCGCATAGCAAAACTTTTGCTTATAATCCAACAAATACGCAAATGTTTCACTCCTCTGAATAGTCTACAATGAAAGGCTGTTAGATTTCTTATCTACTTTGTACCTATCGTAATCAAGAGTACACATTTTTGTATAGCGCCTTACCAGAGGTGCTCTCGACCTGACAACATAAAACCACAATCTAACAGAATGGGTTTCAACTGCTGGCAAAAAGATGCAAAGAAAGCAGAAAAAGACCACGTAGCAGGTTGTATGGCAGTACGTTCGAGAAAGAGAGATCGACCACAGTAAAACTGCCATGATGCATTATGGAAGCAGGCCTATAGGAAGACTTAACAACCAGATCACCTTGCGATATCTGCGGCCAGATGCTGAAGACAAAGAAATATATAGCGCCCGAAGATATGATGAAGCACCCCCGGCCAGACAGCTACGCAGTAGGGATAAGGATCTCAAACTGAATGCTCTTTGCCATGGGCTATGCCTAAGTTTCAGCCTTTAGAGCAGGGAGCGTTTATATTCCGTTCCATCGGTTATCTTGATTCCATCAGAAATCTCTGAAAAGAACACACTGCGTTTGCTTAGGTTTAGGACAAGTACGCGCTTCGCATAAGAGGACACTCTTTCGTGTTAGCTATTGTCAAATATAGACTGTTTAAAATTAGAATTGTGAATCGATATATCTTTAGTCATATTTAATCGTGCATATCTGTCTATTATATTTGCCCATTTTATAATCAAGTTTACATACAGTATGTGCGTAATTGATCTACACAACGTAATGCATGTGTGCTTGTCAGATGCTGGTATAGGCTACTTACTTGCTTGCTTACATGCTTGCTTATTTATTTATTTATTTATTTATTTAATATAGGTTAATTTTCTACCGAGGCTTACAAGATTAATGTGTTTCAGACTGATGAACACCGCTTAAGTAACATTTCTCGGTTGACTTATGTCTCTAGCATTGCTGGTGTCTGGTCTGTCCGTGTTCTTAATCATGTTGGTTATACTAGTCGTCGTCTTGTGTACCTACTACAAGGAAAAAGTGTTTGGTAAGCCATCAACACCATCGTCGTAGTCATCATCATCATCATCATCGTCATCACATTTATCATCTTCATCATCTTCGTCATTCATCTTCATCGTCACCGCTATCGCCTTTATTCTCACACGCATCTCACCTGTCACCATCATCATTGTCACAATCATCTCCGGAAAATTTTGAATTGGAAATGTTGAAACTTTGAATTAGATTGTCATCTTTATGATCATCAATATCATCATCATCGTCGTCGTCGTCTTAGTCTTCATCGTCAGACCTCATACATGTTTAATAGTAGAAATAATATAAATAGGCCTAGTGGAAATGGTGGAAATGGTGATAGTAGTATTAGTAATAGTACTGCCATCCTAGTTACCACCACCTACATTTTCATAAATTTTTATATTACGCAAGCTAGCTAAGTGACTAAGATGTAAGATGTATTTATGATAGACATAATAATACATTGGTTTAATTTGCAGGGCGTTTTAATTCGATACCTGATATCGTCCAACACGAAAGCCCTAACATACAGGGACATTTATGCGGTGGGCGACTCAATACGTTTCACATGACCTATATGAACATTCATAACCCTGGTAGTTGAGAGAACTTAAAGAGAACTTCGGTACTGGTAATGAAGCATAATTATGTTGTTAGAACCAATTTAGTCTGACGTTTAAGGAGATCCAGTCACGACACAGTGACTCATTCATCCAAATTTTCACCCTTTGTTTAAATATGCCTGTTGTGAATATGCATCTAGACAATTAATATAGCGGCTGTAACGTATCTTTCATTAACGCTGAGGTTGGAAGTTTATTAAGGACAACAAGTTCATGTTAGCAGCAATGTGCAGATAATAGTGGAAAATCCATGTTTATTACTTAAAGCCGTCTGGTAGTTAGTGAGGCATGGTAGTCGAGTGGTTAGAGTCCTTGGCTTGTAACGTGGACAGTACGGGTTCGAGCCTCCCCTGAGATGGTTACTGTACAGGGACTTTGTGCAAGTCCTTCATTCACGATTGTTGAGTGTCACCGACTGATGCTTAGTCATTAGATTGTGACTCTTAATAATGCAGCATTAATAATCATAATTTTCCTTAGTCATGATATTAATTGATTATTGTTTGATTTGCAAACTGTGTATTTTGTCTGTATTAGCCACATATGTCGAACTCCCCGAGGAGCCGCCAGTGCAACATAATGCAACTCAACGGGAAGTCCGAGAAGGTTGAGCATTTGACCATTACACGCCACATAATGATAACATAAATGGGCTGTGCATTTCTTAAATTTAGGAACATATTTAACAAAATATGCTTAAAACGCAGAAAATGTAAGGTAAAATGTAACGTGAGCTTCACATTTCTTCAGCGCAAAAATAGATGTCTTAAATTTGTAACTGTAATTATAATCGGTAATTTGTATAACGCCTCTTCAAGATAAACTACTCAGAGGCGCTGCCAAGGTAGCCTAAATGATACTAAAGTTAACTAAGTACAAAATCTGCTTATTAAAAAATTAAAAAATAGCAAGGCAGGTTGGAACATGTTCGGTTCAAGGTCAAATATTTAAAATCAGGCATGTCCACAGGCAAACTGCTACAGCAGATGGGACATAACATTTCAGCGACGAAGATGATAATAGAAGATTTACGATATGATTTTTAAATGGCTGCTTTCAGTTTTGAGGGAAAGGCGTGAAGACAACGTAATATGATACAAATTTAAAAGTCAAAGGCCTGGACAGAAAAGAGGAGCTGAGATTTCGAAAACTTTTCCTATTGATAGTCCCTTCGTGATGCAAGAAAAACATGCTGTGGGCATCAATGAGGCCAATTCTTGCAAGAACAAATTTAATTCGACTGTTTTTGTTCTAATTTCTTATATGCACATAATTAGGCTGCTTTACTAAGTCTTTCACCTCTTCTGTACTTCATTCTTTAGTTTAATATGGCTAAGCTCTCTCCGAGTCATGGGATTAATCTTCTGAAATTTGCTGTAAATATATGTGAACATATGTAAGTGCTGTATAGTGCATTAAAATGCTCTTAACTTTCTGGTTTTCAGAATGAACTAGATTTAGGTTTCAGTAGCTATATGAATGTATTTTCATAGTTGATTCCTGCATTTTCTCGTTGTGTCTGAGTTTACGGTAAACTTTCAGATTTATTGTATATTTCAGCTAGCCAACGTCAACACGAACATTTTTCTGTTTATGCAGAAGTTGTAAAAGTGAATAGTAAGTCAGTTTAAATTGTAAATTAGTTAGCTGCACTCCATATTGGTTCAGCTAATCTTGATCTCCTCATAAGTTTATATGCTTGATCTATTGTGTTACATTGTAGCTCAGGAGTCTGCGCATTGTTTTCGTCCCAGTGTTATTCGAATCCAGATTGTTCAGCGGATCTCTTACAAAAACTGCAAGAAGATTTATATATTTGTGATGTCATCTCTGTTAGGCTTTTGTAAATGAATATTGAATAAATGTTCGATTACGATTACAACATGCTAAAGGAAATTGCAATCTATCTGTAGCTCGTAATCCCTATTCGATAAACTTAATTTCGATCGGGGTACAACTGTAAGCTCGTGTATCTGATACATCCTCCTGTAGATTTAAAGTTTGGGAGCCATGGCTCGATTAAAAAACATAAATAAATCATTAGGTCAGACGATTGCAATAATGCTCAAGTGACCTCATATCTGGAAACTTTCTGTTTTGCCCAGTCGGCTTCCCCAGATACTCAAGGACTTTCCTCATAGCTAGCTTCAGTTTCAACATACCAATTGCTGCCCGCTGGCTCCTGTTTCCTCTCTTCATATTCGAAAATGGCCACTATTCAAGTTGTCTGAACAGTGTTTGCTAACTGGCGAACTTTTTTGTTCTTAATTAAAGACTTTACCTGTCATTGAGGTTATCGTAAGCAGCGCCTTGTGAGATACTTAAAAGCCGTTATATTAAATGTTTAGATAACTAACTAATTAACTAAACCAACCAAAGTGTTCATTTACTCATTCAGACGAGTTATCTTCTAAATTGAGAAAAGATAATCCTACCGGTTTGTTGTAATCTTAAGAATTATTACAAACTCCGCAAACTACTCATCGCTGTATTTCCTAATTTAACACAGAAAAAGGCACAGAACAACCAACATTCAAAGCAAAGTTTTGTCAAACCATTGTTAGGAGCACCATATCTATAATTAATGCCTTTGAGATTTGGTTTTGCATTCGTGGAGCTCCACTGAAAAATTTCTTTTGAAGAGGCGTTGTAAAAATTTGTGATGATTGTTACATTTACAGTCTATCAAGTAGAAAACTTACTTTTACTTACAGAACCAAAGACGTCGAATGGAAGCTATCAAACGGCTGCAGGAGTAGCGGCTGAAATTCGCCAGTCGAAGGTAGGATTTTTGCTATTGAATTGCTGAATTGTTAAAATAGTTGTGGGTAAGCTGGAAAGGAATACTTCACATTTAATGGCAAGACATCAGTCATTTGAATCACAGTACACTTATATTTAATCATGGAATCTTTCCATGAATTCGACCTCTTCCGAGGATCACCAAAGTATTCAGGACACTTTGGCGCATTTGCAGTACATTCAGTTAATAATAATAATAATAATAATAATAATAATAATAATAATAATAATAATAATAATAATAATAATAATAATAATAATAATAATAATAATAATAATAATAATAATAATATTAATAATAATAATAATAATAATAATAATCGCTCATCTATGGCCATCCAGAGCTTAAATGCTGTCGCTTTTGCAGCACCTTTCCCATTGAAAAAGCCATAAGCGAAGATTAGCCTTCCAAGAATAACGCCCCCTAATTTTTTTGAGGGATCATAATTATGTGTCTTAGGGAAAAAAATAATAACAGTTCGGCTACATGTCCACATGTTTTTGTTTGTAGATTTCCACTGGAGCTGATGGAACCCAGTACGTTGCAGTGAATGCGATCCGCGATAGGAATTCAAGAGCTCCAGTCAGACATCCTCCGATGTTCAGTCTGGTGGAGACTTATGCAAGCATCGATCACACAGCCAGCGTTCCACCGCCTCCTTTACCGAAACGTCACCGAGACAAATCTAATTTAGAGCTCAGTGATTGTCCATAACTTACAGACACTGTGCCATTTTACTTTCTGGCCGAAATAAAGTACCACCATCACTTTCTGGTCTAAATAAAGTACTCCCGATATAATAATTTGAGAGCAACAGTTTTCATGGTGCAATTGTTAATAGGTGTAGCATCCAGTACAACTGATGGGAATATGGTGTAATGAACTGAGGAGAAGATACTTTATTAAACACCTGTATTTTTACAATTACAAACGATGAAGTACATACGACAGCCAATGAAGTTCACGAAGGCGATCTAATGCCTTTGATGAAGAAGAACACGAAACAACCCTAGAAAGAGAGTATTGAATCCTCTGGAGCTTTTTTACATTAAGAGAAGCTATACCATATAACACTGCATTTGCATAGTCTAATCGAGAACTAACAAGTGCACATCCACTGTTTTAACCATATAATTTTTGACTAATGAGTCAGAGCAAAGGCGTCGATCAGTAGTAAACATTGGAGGGGCCCGGGCCTATAGTGGGGGTCTGGGTGCAACGCCACTGTCGGATTCCAGAGGCAAAGCCCTTGGTATGGGGTCAAGAATAGGCCTAATGCAGGAAGAATGAGAACTTTATCGGTCCATAGTTGCCTTTTACTGATTTTACAGTAAAAAATTGCTGGAGTCCAACCAATGGCCGAACCCTTATGCTCAAAATATTGCCGGGCCCCGGGGCCACCTGTATGATCGACGCCTCTGAGTCAGAGAATATCTGAAATGACAAAATGCCTTGATGCGGTAGAAACAAGATCTGCAAATCGAAGATACGTGTGAAGTCATAGTGAACGATTAGATTAAGCTCAGATGCAATCTCTGCGCAGGTCTTTCACTCAAAACTGAAAATAGTTCTCTTCCACAAATCCTACCCTAATTCCTTCTCTTCTCCTTATCTGTCTCGTCGCTCCATTTCCAAACACTATAGCCGTCTGCCTAACCCTTGGAAATTAACCTGGAACCGGTGAATAAGCTGGTTCCCGCGACTTGGCTTTCTTTGGGCGCTATCAAATCTACAGTTTACGATTACGATTACGAAGAGGTGGAGGGAAGAAGACCAGACGACTTCTCAGAACTTTCGCTAATCCACAGTTCAGCTATTGGCTTGATTGTTACAAATGCTCCGGTTCAAGGTTATTTACTAGCATAAACGGTTTAGAGATGGAACCTTTATATTTCGTTCTCATTATTCACTGAATTTGGTGCTGCCTTTAATGCTGTGAATTGTGGAGTAAGCCTCAGTCACAAAGATTTTTCGCCTTTGAGCGTTTTTTGAGCAATACTGTAAATTTTTTTACTTCGGTATGCTCTTTATAAACGTGTCCTCTTGTGACCAATTTTGTGGTTTCTTTAGCGCTGTGGTTTGCCGATATTGAAGGTTTGTAGTAAAAATTGGGAAATATTAAAGTATCGTTGTTTTTCGATGTTTTCCGAATAACTGCGGTAAACCCACGTTTTAATAGTTAGATTTAGTGGTGCTGCACGCTGTTGAAGATCTATCATCAGGTACAATTTCATGCGGTTTGGTACCTATGGGATAAAGCTGAGTCATACCGTTATTTATGATAAATTTGGTAATTTTAAAATCGGTTTAACCCTTTACCCGTTTATTAAAAATTTTCAGGTTCCGCCCACAGCGTTTATTTAATTTTGCATAAACATGGTGTTTTCAGGTGTGAACATTGCTGACTGTTTTAACTGAAAAAAATAAAATGCAAAAATGTTTTATTGTTATTATTTTTTTATGACATTTGTCTCTGGTCACAATGCATAAGAAATGTACCTGAAAATAAGTATAACAATTTTTTCTTTGTGTGATACACCTCAACCCATGGAACTACGCAAAGTGAAACATCACTATCAGGTTCTGACTCTTGAGTGTCTTCCTCAGGCTCCGAAAAACAATTATTGGATAAATCATACAAATCCTCTAGTTACGATAAGTTCGATTCATCAGATGAATCTTCAGCTAAAACCTGCTCTGGAATGAGGTTGACATCATGCGTGCGAAAGTTATGTTTCATAGAAGAATTTGACGATTTTAGGATATGTTTACAGAGAACTGAAACTATATTTTGCAACTGAAAATACCAATACTAAAAATACAATGACGCCATTTGTTTCCATAGACGATCTAAATAATAGAGCAATCCAATAGTAATAATAAAGGCGAGATATTTCGGGGTAAACTGTAGCAGTAAGGTTAGGACTATGATCCGCGAGTTATCTCGGGGTAAACGCTGTGGACTCGATTACCGCCGGCGAGTATACTCGGGGCAAACGGGTAATGGGTTAACTGCGTAACGTTCCTTTCACAAATCATCTGTGGAATGCCCCTCTTCCACAAATCCTATCCTAATTCCTCCTCTTCCCCTAATATCTCGCGCCGCTTCAATTCTAAACACCATCCACCGTAGCCGTCTGACTGCCTGCCTGCCTGCCTGCCTGCCTGCCTGCCTGCCTGCCTGCCTGCCTGCCTGCCTGCCTGCCTGCCTGCCTGCCTGCCTGCCTGCCTGCCTGCCTGCCTGCCTGCCTGACCCTTGGATCTTGACCTGGAACTGAATCTGACCCTACTGCCTATTGTATTTATTTTTGACTTAGCGCTTGTGAATAAGTATGAAAGTATGAGTCAGGTCTAGAAAAAGGGACTAGCGTCCTTGGCTGGACTCCAGTCCTAATCACTGGTTTAAATCCTACATGCAGTCTTCTCCAAACTTTCTTTAGAGAGCTTGTTCATTGTGGCTAACAAGGCTGTCCAGTGTTCAACAACATACGCGATATGCTTGGAGAAACGTTGCCTGCATTTTCAGATGGCACAATGTTGCTTTATCAAAGTGCGTGCATAAGGAACGAGTTCACCTTAGGCATGGAATAAAGACTTTGCACCTTTCGAATGCAATTTGAGTTATGGCCATGGTGACCCTGGTCTTAACCCAAATATGGGCTGTGGCCAAGGTCACCCTGATAAACACAGAACAGCTTGTAGAAGAAATGTGATTTGGAAAAGATTGTTTTTTAGTTTTCTTCCCTGTTTGTCTTCCTCAGTTTCTGCATTGTGTTGGCAAAATATTTCTTTGAGTTTTGTTGATTGTGTAAGGATTTTATGCTCCATTTACTTGTTAAACAGTTCATCTCCTACCTGGAGAATGATACGTTTGGTCCAACTAACGCTAAAAAGGATAGTTGGAAAGGAATGGAGGGAGACTGAACATATACAGCCAGTGAAAAAAGGGGCGCATCCTGATCAAGATGACAGTAGGAAGTCAGAGAGCCTGATTTTTGATTGTTTAGCAGTCTCATCGGAGGAACAAGCATCCGGTGAGAGTGTAGCTGAGCCCACTTGGGGAGAAATTGAAAACAATGAGAAAATCTCAGTTGACAACACCTCTGAGCTGGAAGCCAAAGCTACCCATTCACCAGAGGCCATTGGAAAACCCACCAATGCACAGGGAGAATTAACACCTACTGATTCATGGCAGAGAAAGGAGAATCTGACTTGTCCTCAGCAGAAGGCAGCAGAATGTAGGCCTCTTACCTTACCAGCCCCTGGCTTTGAATTCAAACTGAAAGTCGCAGCAGTATGTTTTATCTTGCCTGGACTTATTGGTAAGCATGAAAGAGTGTGTTGCATGAATTCTTTATGACTTGTTACTGTGCACAAGAAAGGGTAATGAAAGTTGGTAAAGTACTGTAAATTTGTGTGCAACAAGTGCGCTGAGGAGGCGAATAGGCATAAAATTTTGGACAATATCAGTTCTTTGCATATTTATAGTCTCTGCTGTGTTAACTATCAAATTATAAGTTCTTGTGCAAAAAATAAATGGCTAAGTATTTTTATTTTTAATTTTAGTACAATGCCCTCCAACGAAAACTTGTTAATATGGCCTGTTGGTTCCTAATTTGAAGTCTTGTGCATTGATTATTATGCTAATGACCCAGTCATAAATATTACATCTGATCCAGTTTTTTATGGAAATTTAATTGATGGTACCCTCAGAGTTGTTTGAATACTCTTCAATTTGCTATTTTCATAAACCTTCACGATGCCCAGGAAACAACAGTTTAGGTTGAGTCGTAGTTATGGTATATTTCTACTCACGATTTCTCAAAAGTAGCTGCGAAGATGCCTACATCTTTAAAAAATTTTAACATTTTTACTATTTGTGGTAGAAAGTTTAGAAACATGCAGTTTTCTCCTAGTTATTCAGCAATTCAAGACCCAATTCAAGGCAATATAAAACTGATTTTATTTTTTGCTGAAAGTACTATGTTACACTTTTCTCGTGAACGGTCACGTATGGCTTAAAATAAAATCTGTACAAGTTAATGGAAGCATTGAAAGCCATTAATTCATGTATTCATAATGTAAATATAATGGAACTTGCATGCATTTGAATAGTTTTCCATGAGATTTAGTACATAAATTTCAGTAAATTTATTGCAACACATTTGGTGTAACAATTCCACGGTGTTTATATAGCACTTTTCAACTCAAAATAATAGTACACTCTTGGATGACATGGTGGGTGAGTGTTATAGCTGCTGCATATTGGTGTGCTGTTTGGGGTTCAATTCATGGAGCATCACACGAATTTGTTAGGTTGTTTCAGAAAAATGGACCAATGAACAACGATTTTGCTAGATTCTTTGCAAGGTTCTTGTCAAATGATAATTGTTAAAACGAAATTATTATTTTTAGGTGGTGTCTGCGCTTTTGAGGGACCAAAGAATCAGGTTGTGAAGAAAGGAGATCCTCTTGTCTTGACTTGTAAAACAGATTTAAAACATCATGCACCTATTAAATGGCACAAGGATGGCAGCATGTTCCACTCGGGATACTACTTTACAAGTAACGTCGAAGGCAGGTGCACATTGGTGGTTAATGAACAAGAACACGAAGTGCACTGCAACAACACTGATGAACAGATGGCAGGTGTCTACGCTTGTCAGCAGGTCGAAGATCTGAAGAGGACAAGAGCATTGATCACTGTACTGGGTGGGTATACGTACCAAAGTAAAAAATTTGGGTTGTTTCAAAATTAGCTATGTTCTCTTTTATTGGAGCCTTTCACTTTGATTTTATGAGGGAGAGGCTGGCCACCCGCCATTATATGACAAGGCCAAGAAGAAACGCTTCTAACCCATAGCGGCCTCCAGGATTAACTTAAGGGACTGGTGTCCTTCACTTTGATTCATAGCACAGTTGGTTCACTGGGTTTTTATTTCACCTGCTTAATATGCATTTGGCTACAATGCATTGAGTGGATTTTGTAACTGATTTCTAACTGAATAATTTGATCTGTAACAAGCTGATTATAACAATTCTATGAACTGGCATTCGATTTACCAGTGTTTAGAAGAGCTGTAACAATGAGCATTCTTGGTAAATGATCGAGTCAAATTTCGCAATGACCTGAAAAGTGACCAAATCTTTTGCCTGAATTTTATTTTTATTTATTTTATTATGGTATGTAATAAGCTCAGCTGTGTTTGAACTTGACACTTGAGTGATTTTCTTGTGTAAGGTATTGTTTCCTTTACAACTGTCGGTAGTAAATTGGATAGGACACTTGGCTGTATATGGAGAGTATGGGTTCAAGCTCTCCTGAAACGGTTTCTGTGTAGGGACCTTGAGCAAATTCTTCACTCACAAATGAAACTTTATTATAATTTTATCTCATAACTCAAATGTGCACTAATGGACGGAAGGTATTGACGTACTAATATGACGTTTGTTTTATGTGCATTTGTGTGAAATCTAACATTAATGCTATGTCTTCACAGATATTAACATCACCTTGACTGAAACCAACGTTACCACTATCTTCTGTGAGGCTGTGATCACTGGAAACAACTTAACTGGGATTCTTTGGCAAATAATCCAAGGAGACAGTGTGACTAATGCAGCTCAGAAGTTTACTCTTATCGACAGCAACGTAATTGGTGGAGTTCAGCGTCAAAAAATAACTAGCACTCTGGTCTTGGATCGAAATGACATCTACACAAATGGTGTATGCAGACTGACGATGGAGTTCAGCAATGGATCAGCCATCCCCCTCGAGCCCGGAGAACAAATGGCAGATAACATTCCGACCTACACAGTTAATATACCAGGTAACACTGGTAACACCAGTATGTGGAAAAATTCTAATAAGTTATATGTTTATTAAGTTCTAATCTAATCATTTGGCTTATTTCTAATGGGTTTCTGCTTTTCGTTAGTATTCTTGTTACCTTTTTCATCAGCGTAATCAACAAAGCCATCACGAAATGGTTGTAGATTTTGCACCAGAGTAAAATAATGGTTCTTAAATGAATATTGAAATGTAGATGGTGAGTTGGTAAATCAAGCCTTTGATGAGTGCATACCAGGTGTATGAGGAGCCTTTCAGCAACTGAAAGGCATGTGGCCCTACAACTGCCTTCAGCCAATCATGTCAGCAAAGCACTAGACAAATAATCACCATTTAAATATATACTGATGGAGTGCGTGGAAGTGAGACAAGTATCCAAGAAATCTAGGACAGGACCAAAAAACCCCAGAAAAAATGCTGTCACCCTACTTTTATCCATGAAACACATTTTGTCATTATAAATGGCAAGAGGGGCAGTTTCTGTTGAATGAAACTTATGTTATGCGGTCTGAAATGGGGGGGATAAGTGAGTTGGATGATAGTTGGGTTTGCTTACGATTCATAATTACCCATTCTAGAATTTTAGATACAGAGTTCAAAGTTCAGATGTAATTAGATAGCATACTGCCACCCAGGCAGTTGCTTGTGAGCAAGAAGTTGGAGGAATGCCCAAACTTAGAAAATTCAGACCACTTATTCAGATTTTTCAGATTCATATTCTTAGGCATGATGTTACCGGCGCTATGGAAGTAGCTAGATTAGATTAGATACTGTCTCTAGTTTCAATGTGCACTTATGAACTTTTAAGGAGGGCATTGTATTGTATTGAGTTTTTTGCAGTAGGATGTATTGAGCACTACAAAAATTTTCTTACAACTTAAGTATTATTGTGCTGTGTGTTTTTTTACTTTATTTCTTGTAGTGGATGAGAGCATGCCAGTGACAATGAGTTCTGTCTCAGACACCAAGAAAATCGACCAGTCGCAGAGTTTCTTCCTGGACATCATTCTAAGAATCGTGGTGATTGGAGTGATTGTATTGATTGCAGTGGGAATGGTAGCAGTGACCATCATCTACGATTACAGGGAGCACCGTGCTAGCAGTAATCCACATTGTAAGCTAAAAGGAAAGGTTACAGACCTGTACTAATGAGTTTCAGCTACACTTTCTGAAGGGGTATTTTCTGTGTCTTTTTAGGACTGTTCTCAAGAGCTGTCATTTTGAGAAAGAAGTCATTTCAGTTTGTTGTTTTGTTTCAAAATTGTAATTTATGTCCAAGCATTGTCTTGTGATTCCTCAGTGAACACCAACACTTAACCGGTGCTGGTACAGGTTAGCTAATTTAAAATCACCCTTACTTCATTATCATTGTCTGTGAGCCTATAGGCTACTGATGTCCACTGCAATGTAATAGTTTTCTTCCATTTTGCTTTGCCTTTGTCACGAGGTTCCGGCTATGACTTGCAACGGGGTAGTTACTGACATTTCAAAAGCTAACTTGAGAAAGCTTCAAACAGTTCAAAAAACCTTGGCCAGAGCTATCTCTAAAACTGCAAAGTGCAAACATATTTCCGATTCTTAAAATCATTGCAGTCGCTGCCCAGAGAAAATTGAAAAATTCAGACTGGGCTAATCATCTACTAGACTCTACACTTCAGCCTACCTCACTTTTCTGGCTCACAAGACTGGTCGCTACTTGATCAGGTCCTCTGATTGTCTCACCCTGACTTTTCCATGGACAAGGACAGCTCTCGTTGGCAAACCTATTCTGTCGTTGCTTCCAGCCTCTACTGGACACCAGTTTGCTTAGCAGCAACCATTGACTGATGCCCTGATGTTAAAGAAGTTCTCAGTTTATATTACTTCCCTTAACAAAGTAGAACATTGTGCTTTTATCTTCTTGTTGCTCTGCATTGTACACATATGTCTGAAGATGACTAGTTTCCACCTGAGGATTGTCTGTATTAAATTTTCACCCTAGTTTGCTTTGAACTTGTTTCTGCTTTTAGTCATTAGCAAATTTCTTGCATCTTTGATATTCCATCTGCATTCAGCTCCTGCACAGACTATACACCTGTGTTGGCATCTTGGATATGCTTGCTGTACTTCCTTCAGTTTAAAATATTTTTGTTCACAGTCATTTTAAATTGTAGCTCTGGGCCCTCCTGTCTAAGCTGCAGAATCTTCCAAGACTTTAAACCTTTTGTGTGATCTTACTAGCAACTCGTTGGCTCTGCTCCATCATATCTTAAGGACTTCTGCATTTCGGTCTCCTTGGTTCCAGGCCGTAGCACTCTCCGGTCGGCCTCCCTTGGACTCCTGACTGTCCCTCGTATGCGCACTGCTACAGCGCAGTCTAGAAGCTTTGCCTATGTTGGACCCAATAGCTGGAATCGCCTTTCCCGAGAGCTCCGGCTAGTATTCCTCAGTTTGTCTCTTCCGCAGTTTCGCAAGCGCCTGAAGTCTGTATTATTTGCCAGTGGTCTCACTGGTTCGGGTCGGGAGCGCTTCTGATGAGTCTATTCTTGAAGTGGCGCTTTATAAATGTCAGATTACTATTACAATTACAACTCCACTGTTAGACAATAATCATTTTCAATCATCTTTATTTTGATGACTTTTATGCTGACCCATTTTTACTGCATTTCTCTCCGAATTGATTTTCTGCTTCTGTTGATTATTTCTTTTGTGATCAGAGAATCTGTTCCAAGATGGCTACCAATATCCTCTGCAGGACATCTGTGAGAAACTTAATTTATTCTATTTATTCTATCTATTCTTTTCATTTATTCTATGCTTTTAGTTAAATCTTAGTCTTTGCACTGACATTTTAAAGCATCCTAGTCCTACTTAGCATTTATTTATAATTTTATAAATGTGGCCTCAGTTCTTCTCAACATGTCTGCTATCAATGCATTTCAGTTTATTATTTATTTATTTATTTATTATTATTATTATTATTATTATTATCACCATTAATATCATGAAACAAGTGAACCATTTATCATAAGTCCTTGACTCCAATGAGGTCTTCAAATGTGCCTCTGAAAATAAAGGCATTATAGTGCTGTGTGCAAACTGAAAGGCGCTGAAAAAGATGGATTGCCTCAACGTAGATTAAATTAATGGCTGAGCATCAACCAATGGCATTGCTCAAAGTCCTTGCAGAGTAACAGTCTGAGGTGAGGCTCAAACTCATACTGTCTGAATTACAAGCCATGCATTCTATCCAGCTACTGTGGCCCACAGATTCTGCAGTCTGTTAGATAGCCATGTTTCAGCACCTTGAGAACCTTAGGACATGTAGATGCTATTTAAATATCAATTATATAGCACACAGTCACACATGCATACATACTGTGTATTCAGTAAGTAATATAGGGGTACATTAAAGCTGGCATAATTTTTTTTGCATGCACTCGTGTTTGCAAATTCTTACTAGACTTGAACGAAGGTAACTTGTGGAAAGTCTGTTTAAGTGTAAGATAGAACCTGTGTCGCCATCAAATGTGTTCGGGGTATTTTTATTCTTAATTTAATGTTAACTGTTTTTTATTTGTCTTAGACATGGTTTGACAAGCAGAAGACTGGAAGCTTATTAGCACATGTAGTGACTTTATTAGACTTCCTGTTAGTGCATGTAAAGACTTTATTAGTAATTAGTATATACAGTATTAGGCTCCTTATTAGTAGGTTAAAGACTTTATTAGGCTCATTCTTAGTACATATTAAGACTTTAGGGCCCATCCATATATTACCTATGCCAAAAAATTATATTTTCATACCCCTCCCTCCCCTGTTGCACCTCATGCAGTTTGTGGACCCCCTGCCCATGCGTACGTACAACCAAGCTTTTCTAACCCTCCCTTTACAAAAGTTAATTAGCTAAAGTCTTCTATAAGACATTTATTTTACCGTAAATTAATAAATCTTTGGGCTGAGGTCGATAATGTTAATAGTTTTTATATTGCTACTTTGTCAGTAGGTGGCGCTGTAGTGTCTGGTTCACAGCACAAAATAATTGCACATGGCTTTTATATAATGTAATAAACGCCATCGGACGACTATAGGATAATGCAGTGTTATAAATAGGCTAATGTGGACATCATAATTAGAAATTTATTTTGCATACGTACACAATTTGTCGAGACCCACCCTCTCGCTATACGTACCCATACGCAAAATCGCCTAAATCCGATCACTCCCCTTCCCCCTCATTGCGTACGTAATATATGGATGGGCCCTTATTAGGCTTTTATTTTCATCGTAACTGCGCTTTTTAGTTAAATTTTTGTTGCTTTTCCTGTATTGGTGTTGCTAATGTACGTTTATCTGTATCTGGCTATTTAACTGGTATAATGCTCACCATGGATCAATGGAAAGCTTTAAAATTTAGAATGTATCTGTGTTGATGATACCAGAAGTCATATTTGTGGGGCACAGTAGCCAGTTGGTTAGAAAGCTCAGCTTCTAAGGTGGAGAATACAGGGTCCTGTGTAGGGACCTTGAGCAAGTCCTTCACCAACAATTGCTCGGAGCCATCAGTTGATGCTTAGTTGTTAGATAGTGGCACTTAATAAATGCAGAATTAATAATAATGCCCATTCAGATTTGTATTATTTTGTTCTTGCAAATTTCTGTACTTGATGCTCTAACTATAGATTCAATGAATATGACATAGTCTTACACAAAGTATGTTGTCCTAGCTAGCTCAAAACAGGAATAAGAGCCTCTGATGTATTTTGGGGCTGTGCCAATGGTCCAGGGATGCCCTATAAGGAAACCTTGAATTTAATATTCTCAGCTAGGAGCCACTCGAGTGTCTCCTGCATGCAGTCCTAAATATTATGTCGACAGGATTACTACCCGCCGATAATTTAATGCATAAATGTTTTATTAGGATGTTGTATGCGTATTAAGTTTTTCTTGTGTTCTTAAATACTTGTAAAACGATGTGTGATTAGCTATTGGATAATAAAGAACTTAGACTAATTTTTGGCCAATTGATTACAATGTTGCTGTAAATGTTTGGGGACTTGTTTTAAATCGCATGATGTGTTATGAAATTTGCTGTCGAGTCATGCAACCTGAAGGATAAGTTTCCTGGTTGTGAATTTGGGGTTTTTATGTGTGCTTCACCCAAGAATTAGTAGTGGAGCAGTCCTTTAAAGATGCTGTTCTTTGTTCATCACCACCAGAGACGGAGACAGAGCAGTGTAATTTCAAATTAAGCGCTAGCAGTTTTATTGTTCTGATTCCACAATAGGGACATTTCTGATGTTAAACAGTTCTATATTGAACCACAAAATAGTCAACTCCATCACAATTATGTCAAAACTATATTTCAATTAAACTGTCACAACTGAAGCAGAGTACAAGATTTTTGTCAGCAAATTTAAGAAATTGTGCTTCTCATTTTGGGACATTTCTGAAGTTAAATGGTTCTATATTGAACCACAAAATAGTCAACTCCATCACAATTATGTCAAAACTATATTTCAATTAAACTATCACAACTGAAGCAGAGTACAAGATTTTTGTCAGCAAATTTAAGAAATTGTGGTTCTCATTTTGGGACATTTCTGAAGTTAAATGGTTCTATATTGAACCACAAAATAGTCAACTCCATCACAATTATGTCAAAACTATATATCTATTAAACTGTCACAAGCAGAGTACAAGATTTTTGTCAGCAAATTTAAGAAATCGTGCTTCTCATTTTCTCAAAAATGTGGACATTGAGCAGTATAATATTTAGGCGCACAGTATAATCATTTAGGCGCAATATTCTTGTTTGTGTCACTTTCCTCAAGTTAGTTTTTATCGCTGCTGCTGCTACTACTACTACTAACAACAGTAATAATAATGAGGTACCAAACAAATGTACAATTACAATTATGGTAAAAAAAACGCTTGCAAATATTGACTTACTGAT
This sequence comes from Norana najaformis, assembly GCA_964023275.1. NCBI lineage: Eukaryota > Metazoa > Annelida > Clitellata > Crassiclitellata > Hormogastridae > Norana > Norana najaformis. The sequence goes on from OZ029914.1 coordinate 48,565,422, forward strand.
GAATGCACTTTCACTGTGGCTTCCTACCAGTTTTGTTTATCTGCTCCTTTAATCCAGATTGTATTACTACGGCCATTGTTGAGTCAAGTAAAGGATGAACGCTAACCTTTGGTCAGTCTCAAAAGCAATGTTGTCTTGAAACGTCCGACACTTTAATGTGGCCAGACAACTCGTGGCCATCACTAAGTTATAATCAGGAAACAGAAAAGAAAAACGAGCTTCGTCTTGTACAAAATTATGAGTGTTCATATCTGACTGAAAATGAAGCATGGATTCCTAGCAGACATTTTGCACAGGAAACCCAAATTTTTTATCATTCCAACATGTCTAGAATCATCAACAAATGCACACTAAAATTTAACCAGGTATACGCGAAACATCCTTCATAAGTCTTTTAAAAGCACTTAAAATAGTAACGAGTATTCTTTAAAGCATTAAGGTTCTGTGCCGGAGTTTCAGACTTGGACAGGGGAAGCAAATCAGATGATGTTATAGAAGAAATTGATGCAGGCTGCTTATCCAATTGTTGCTGGCACTGTGCCAGATTTGGCATAAATTTCTTGAGTCTCGCCCAGCTGTGGCTCCTCTCCTTTGCCTTTTAATGTCTCTATGCTCATTGCATGAATCTGTTTAGGCATCATTGCAACAAACGTGAATTTTAGGAACCTTGGACTCCTGTCGAGCCCCAGGAGTCTGATTCCCTTGTCTTGGCACTGACAAATTCGGACTGCTAGTCAACAAGGGCGAGTTGATGGCGTGATATTGTTTGTCAAAAGCTGTAGTCATTTTTGGACTAGAATGATTATCAGGCTTAAAACTGAAAGCTTTCGAGACCTCTAGGCTTTTGTGTGGTTCAGTAGTTGCAATATGATGACCACAGTTCTGCCTGTTCAATGCACCAGTGCCATCCTGTCTAGTGGCGCTTGTAGCTGCTTGCAAGCCACTAGGCTGAGGAAGATTGCCAGAGCTTTGGATTGGGAAATTTAAAGAAACATTGCTTTTAGTACAACAGACAGTATGCTGTCTTTGTGCAGTCTTATTCATTCCACAGGTCATCAGAAGCCCATAGTTTCGCAGAGCGTTTTCAACATCCTGATGCACAACCTTTTGAGAACTCATTTGAGATTTCACAACAGTGAAACTCTGTTGTAAATTACTTGTATCATTAGGCCTCAAAATCCTGGCATGGTTCAGTGGTCCATGAGGTGCAGCAGAAGAACTCTGGCCCTGAGAAGCTGTTGGGCTATACATATCTCGCATTCCAGCAGAAATTGGTAACCTTTGGGTGCTGGCGGCGGCACATTGCATTTGCTGCGATCCGGGGAAAATCTGTCTTGTGTTGTGCTGCACTAAATTAGTTACTGTTGGCATTCTTTGGCTTGCATTTTCACATGGGGCACCAGTGCCTGAGTTTACCAAGTCCGGCATTTGCTGAATTCCACTGGTGTTTGAGCTAACCTGGACTTGAGGGTTCCTTGGTGTCTGCTGAATTCCTTTCTGAACTCCTTGGAACTGCAATGGGTTCAGCAGAGAACAAGATGCAGTCAAGACACATGCATTTTCACCAGCTGGCCTGAATGTTAGCATTCTTTGGCTTGAAGTTTGGCATGGGGGACCAGTGTCTGAGTTTACCAAGTTTGACATTAGCTGAATTCCACTGGCATTTGACCTAACCTGGACTTGGTACTTTGGTGCCTGCTGAATTCCTTTCTCTACTCCTTGAGACTGCAATGGGTTAGAACAAGAAGCAGCTAAGACACATGAATTCGCACCAGCTGGCATGACTAGTGCTCCAGACTCTGACACAGGTAAAAGACGTGAAGTGCCACTCTAGAATAGAATAAGCAACACAATTATGATCACATCAAAAAAGAACAGAATCAAGAATAGATGAAACAACATAATCGACAGTCAAAAATATTTAGCTGGTCACTAAATCAAAGAGTCTTTAGCCAAATGCATGGGTTATTCCTGAGAATGTGACGAATGCCCCATCCCTGGACACATTCAAGTCACGACTCAAGACATCTTTCTAGGATATCTTATGACTGTAGTTGATTTTTGTTTTTTAACCCATGTACAGCGCCCCTTTCTTCGGCCTCGGCTGTGCTACGGCCCTATATAAATTGTCTTATTATTATTATTATTATTGCAAAGTCTGATTGATGTGAGGACAAGGCACTTTTGCATGACTTTCTCTGTTAATAAGCAACAATATCTGAGACTGACATCATCAGAGAAATAAATAGCAAGGATCATCGGTCCTGTGTCCAGGATCCATCCCTTGCCAACTAAGTGCCTAGTTTCAAAGGCATACTTGACATTCAACACTAGCCACTTCCAGTACTGAACATTTACCTGAGCCATAATGGCACTGCGTAAGTGTCTGGATCCAGGGTCGTCCTGCAGAGGTCTTTTCCTACAGTCGCTTTCTTCAGCTGGATCTGTTGAAATAAATTCCGGCAAGTTAGACTTCTGAGTCTGGTTATTGGCCAATTACACTTTTATAAGATCCTATTTCAAGTTTCTATTGCATACATTATGTCGGTAGAGAACAAATAGGATTTATGAATGGAGAGACAAAAATAGTTGGCACTCTCACAAAGGTGCTATAAAAATCTCCAGTAATTACATTACATTGGGAGAGTCTGAACAGAGCTTGAGAAAGGCTTTGAAAAGGTATTACATGAAGTTTCATCACATCACCTAATGTTAGGAAATAAACGTCACTTCATTCAGAGACAGTCTCCAAATGTTCAGTTCATCAAATGTGTACCTTACAATCTGCTGATCAAGAACATCAAATAGCTTCGAGAAACTCCCAAAAGCCTCTATAAAATATCCATATATGCATACATCCGTGCAGAAATACAGATTTCAGACCTCAGCTAAAAACTCATCTCTTCCTGGACTTGTTTTCTCTGTACACTGTTCCTTTGTCTTCTCGGAGTTCCCTCTTGGCTCCTGACCGGACTTATCCTGGATTTGGCTTGCCCACCGATTCTGCTCAATAGGGACCATCGATTGATGCCTTGAGCATCATTACAACTCTAAATAATATTCTGAGGTTGTCATTATTGTTATCATACATGCATACAACACGTTCAGCTGGCTCTAAAAGGTGCTATATAATTGTCGTTTTGCATTATAGAACAATATATCAAAAGAACCTAGCAGACCAATTAAAATTTCAAAAAGTAGCAGAACTCCGTTTTACTTGGCTTCTGGAGTTGAACTTTCAATTTGTATTTGTGAATTTTGAAGCCGTTGAAGCTTTTGAGTATTTTAAGGCCACCAGCAGGGGTACAAACCTTTAGAAAACTGGAAAAAAATTACAAAGGGTTGCCAAGAAAAAGAAGTCTTAAAAGGACAGATGTCAGAAAACTTTCAGAAACTTATAGTTGCTAGCGTGCCACACGATCAACACATATATGATTATCCCAATCTTCAGAAAGCACTGGCAAGCAGTAAGTAGTCAGTAACTTCTATCATGCGTTGTGTCTGATGCATAAGGCATCAACTTGTGGGAAACCAAAGCCAAGCTGCAATCAGGTCAAAATATCCAGTCAGTATGTTATGAACAATTACAATTACTAAGATACAGTGATCCCATAAAAAAACTTATAGAACGACCAAAGTACAAGTTTTCAGTTTCCGTGACCTACAGGATTTTGACCAGAATTCACCCACAGATTATAATTTTTGACTACGGCTTCACTTCAAGCAGCCACCAGTTGATGCCTTATGCATTAAGAGAGCGCTGCTGTAGGTAGAAGTCATTAGATTAGATTAGAGTTCACTCCTTCAGTATGTAACTAATTTGTCCGCCTTTCATCTCCATCTGGGATTCAAAAATTCGTAACAAGCATTTTAGACAAAAAAACGTAAGGTAAATACTCATAACAGTACCCATTTTAGAGCTCATATTATGACTCTAAAGTACTCATTTTATAGCTTATTTTATGTCTCAAGTACTCATATTATAGCTCACTTTATGACTCAAAGTACTCATTTTATAGCTCATTTTATAGGCAAGTTTGCTACAGGAGCAACAGGAAAAGAAATGTCGAAAACCCCTCCTTTTCTGTTGGCAATTTGAACGCCCAACCTCTTAATTGGTTGACAGTCCAGCATGTTAATGACAAGACTATCATGCATCCATTAAATATCTCAAGAACTGCTAAACATTCTTCCCAAAAGTCAGGTCATGAAACAGAAATGACAAAATAACATGCAATCGATTTTCCTCAAGTGTAAACTGAACTCACCCCAGTTGATTCTTTGGGTAATTTCTGTCTCGTACAAGCCTGACATCTTCGATTCTCCCATGATTCTTAAGCAAACTTATGAGCCCACCCTGGAGAAATATTAGTGAATCGTTATCAACTCAACTGTCATTGTCACCACAAACACCACCATCACCATCACAAATACAACCACCAACACCTCCATCGTCAAACTCAAAGGTTACGCTGTTATTTTTTTCATTTTGCACAAAGTTTCACAAGTTAAAATGAAACAAACACTCCGGCAAAAATTTTCTCTGCTTCTGAAATAATTCACAAGGTCAGTCCACATCATTGCAAATCCAACTGATCCAGTGCTCAAGGCATGTAAAACATTCAGTGTTAAAGAGAAAAGTCCATCCAACTAGATTAGAATAGACAGGATTATAATAGACTAGATTAGAACAGACTGGATTAGATTAGAATACCAGATCAGATTAGAATAGACTGGATTAGATTAGAATAGACAGGATTATAATAGAGTAGATTAGAATGGACTGGATTAGATTAGAATACCGGATTAGATTAGAATGGACTGGATTAGATTAGAATACCGGATCAGATTAGAATAGACGATTAGATTAGAACAGACTGGATTATAACAAACTAGATTAGAACAGATGGATCAGATTAGAATAGAATAGACTGGATTAGATTAGACTGGATTAGACTTCAAGTAGATTGAATTACTTCAGGTTAGATTAAAAACGTTTCTTAAACAAAAACTCATTGACACCTGAGTATCAAATGAGGACACATTTAAAGCAGTATTTCGCAAATGCAAAGAAACTTACTGCAGTCATTTTAGATGGAATATTTGCCATGAACAGATGCTGGTACCTTTTGTCGTTCGTGGTTGAAGAGAAATCCATAATGTGCTGGAAAAATATTAGAACTCAAAATTCTCAAGGAAATTAACCATAAAGATAAAATAACTAGCGAATCTAACGATTCAAAAACTTTGTAAGTCCTTTCATAATCATGATCATTATCTCAAGATTTCTACAGCGCCCAACGAAAGCCAAGTCACCGGAACCAGCTTATTCACAGGCGCTCAGTCAAAACAAAACTCATAGGCAAAAGGGTTTGGTTCCAGGTCAAGATTCAGGAGTCAGATAGTCGGACGGCTACAGTGGATGGTGTTTGAAACTGAAGCAAGAGATAAGGGGAAGAGGAAGACTCAGGATAAGTTTTTTGGAAAAGAAATGTTTTCAGTTTTGAGTGAAAGTTTTGACCGAATCGCCCTCGGACAGCATCAATGCATATACACTAGAATTACATTCGTTTACCATTTTACTTGTAAGTAGGCCTAGGTAAGTCTTCTATCGTAATCGTAACCTCGAGACTTCTACAGCGCCCAATGAAAGCCAAGTCGAGGTAACCAGTGTATTCACAGACCCAAAGAACAGGTGAGTTTTTAGTTGAGATCTGAAGGCCAAACAACATCAAATTGTCTTCAACAGCGACTGTCCTCAAGCCAAGGACTGGCAGCCTCACAGACAATTTTGTTCCATCTGCTTCTGTCCGTTGGCCTTAACATCGCATATGATCAAAATGTGCATCTGAGAATCTTGGCACTAACTAGATCACCAATAGATGTCCGAGTCTGACTCTTGGATCTTGACCAGGAACCGAACCTTTCCAGTCCTCTCACAAAATCCCACCTTAATAATTATTACTTAGTAACACTGGCCATGCTTCGATAATATTTAAATCTAACTATATGCTGGCCAACCTATACAGATATATCTTATGCTGATACACCTAACCACGTACCTACACTGTATACAGTCACTTATAAAATTAATATACTGAAAAAAAAACATTTTATGGTACCAAAACTGTACCCCAAAAATCTGCTATATTTTTATCTTCAAAACAGCCTACAAAAAAATTGGCAGTGACAACATATGTTATGTGGGCAAAAATGCTGGATAAAGGCACAACCTGTGAAGCATCTTTGTCAGCTGGTACTGGTAGCTGATGCACTGTAGCTTTGTCATCAGCATCAGGTTTCACTGAACTTGAATCTGACTCATCTCTTCCATCACTCAGACATAACTAAAAAAGTGGAAATGCAGATAAAAATTACAGCTGCTTGCATTTACCGTTCCAAGAAAATTTCTGAAAATTTTGCTATTAATACTTCTACAGTCATCAGATACACATCAATGTTTCAGAATGGGAAGCAACTTATACACAAAACAGTTTGCCATACTTGCAATGCAGTCTGTAATTTTTCGCTGTTCTTCTAAGCAATGGAGCTGCTGGCCTCAAAATGCAATGGAGAAGGCAGGCTTAGTAACGATGGAAAGGGTGAAGTTAAAGAGCAGAAAAGGGATGAGTTTCATATGGTCGCCTTGATCGTCATGGGGCCAGCTTATTTAGATTTCTTCAGGATATTAAATCTAATGAATTCTATAGTGCCATTATCATAATGCCCACGACATCAGTTGATCCACCGCGTCCCACGGGACGCGGTGGTGTAGTGGTATGGTCTGTGCCTCGTAACCAGAGGGTCGTGAGTTCGAATCTGCCTCAAGTCGTTGCGTAGCGACCTTGGATAAGTAGCTCACCCACAACCGTCTTTGAGGAAGGCAATGGGAAACCACCTCACTCATCTCATCCCCGGGTGGCATAAAGCCAATGTACCTGCCTTTGGGCAGAGAACTCATCATCATCATCAGTTGATGGTCGCTTCTAGTGAAAATCACAATCATAATCATAATCAAAACACGACGGCCAACCTAGACAGTCAAAACTGGGTCACACTGCCTTCTGCTGCAAAGATGTCTGAATCCTTGTTCAAAGTCAACTTCTAAACACCTGCAGACTCTGACAGTTTCCGGCTCCTGACCCCGGAACAAGGCCCTCGACCTCAAACCCCGGCACTAGCCACTGGATCCACAGAGTTGCCCAAGCAGAAATTAACTAGATGATAAAGAAATCAATAACCTCTATACGAGCAAACTTGTTCTTGCAGACTCCACACACTATGGGTCGCTGTTCACAGAAAAGGTGGTGTGACTAAAATAAACAACAAAAACAACTATCATAAACCGTTCTAAATAATAATATAATAATAATAATAATAATGACAATTTATATAACGCTGTAGCCAAAGAAAAGGAGCTGTACATGGGTTAAAAAACAAAAGTCAACTAGTCATAAGATATCCTAAAAGATGTGTCTTGAGTCGTGACTTGAATGTGTCCAGGGATGGGGCATTTGTCACATTCTCAGGAAGACTGTTCCATGCATTTGCTAAATACACACGTACAACAACCGCTAACAGAACTCATACCAGACCAAGAAAACAAAGAAGAGCACAAACACATTTTATTGACACATCTCTCTCTGTCTCTGGCTCTCTTTCTCTCTGTCTGTCTGTCTCTCTCTTATACTTTGTCTTTGTGCTAATTTTGGTTGGGAATTATTGAAACTGTGCATTTGCATATGTCACTGTAGTTCCCTAAAAAGCGAGCCATATGTACGAAAGCATAGTGAATTCCTTTTTTAGCCTCAGCAGTGAGGATTTTATGCAAAGAAAAGCAGTCGACTGAGATATTCCTGAGAAGTCACCACTGACACTGTTAAGACTACACTGGAACAACCACAGTGTTTTTCTTAATCAGCAATTTTAATTGCACAACTCAAAATAAGTTGGTGAAGCTGACAAAGGCTGACATTTGCTGATTAAGAAAAACACTATGGGTGTTCCACTGTAGTTTCAACACTACTAAAGTTTATCTTTAGAACTCATCCAGAACCTTCTGGATATAATATAGGTTTTAAAACGACTTAACCCTGAGCAAATTTCACAGGACATCCTTTCTGGACTTTTACCTCATAGTCCTCAAAGCTTCCTGACCAAGTGCAATCTTCGTAGCTACAGTGAACAGCAGTTTTCATCATCTCACGTCTGACGGCATTGTCTGGAAAAATCTGGAAAACAACAAAGAAAAAACGTCATCTACTTAAAATCCCAAGTGGTAAATCATAGTAATAAATTACACTGAAAGCTGATATTTATTTATGTTACTTTTGCTGTTAGGAAAAAACAAGAATCGTAATCTGAATTTCTAGAGCGCTTCTTGAGAACACTCAAACAAAACCACTTCCTTCTACTTCGTACCCAGTCACATACTGGCAACAGAAACCCAAAAAAAACTGGAGTTCTCTCACCGTACGTGGCTATTGCCCCATTTATGGACAGCCATAGCTTTTATGCCAACAGCTCAGTTCCTTTGGAGTAAATTTTGAGAATTGCGCATCAGTTGTATTTTTAGAGAATTTCTCCGTAATTCTCCACAACTCTTAAACCACCACAGATCCATTCATGATTGATCTGCTCTTCTGCAGAATATCTTGAAAAAACAGCCACAAGTCATAAAACCTCTATTCTCAATGGTTTACCATAATGCAGAATTTCTCTATTGTATCTCTGCAACTGTTAAAAGCACTTCATGGTTCAGCTTTCTCGGAGTAATCTCTCAGCTGAAGCTGGTGCCATAGTTCTAAGTCATTAGTGAAACCCCCACCACACTGAAAGATAACACTGTCCCAAACCTGATTCAGTTTCAGAAGGCTGTATTCCGTCACTGAATCCTCGGACTCACACTTTTGGCAAATGATCTCTTCTGCAGAGCTTGAACTAGAGAAAAACATCCATGCTTTTAACCAAACATAACTGTCACCAGTAACTGAATAGGTGGACCTACAATTCTGATTCTGATTATTTCTTTACTAGTATTCATGAACACCAACATCAATCTTTTCTTACAAATGTATCACTGTTTAAATGCCACAACACAGACAGGAAGTCATAACAATGTCCACTTTCACATGCATGCCAGCTAGCAGCTTAATGCACAACACAAGCCACCTAGCAGATAAATGTACACCATTCCCATTATCAAAACCAATCATATTCCGAAGCTGTCTACAGAGAAAAACCAAAGTTTCATTACAAAATGCTTCATTATAACACAGATCCTAATGTGACATGGCTGAGAACACGGATTCCAAATTTAGCTCAGCTTTACAAAAACGATCTCCTTACAACACAGCTTCATCATTTGAGGGTTTTTGATAGTGCTCCTATAGATCACATTATAAGTTTGTGGTAAATTGCAGAGAATATAAAGATACAAAGAAATGATTAGTTCTTCTATTTGTTTTTATACTTTATTCCTGGATGACAAAGTTACTGCAACTAGTTCCATCTAAAAATCCAATTTTCTCACAGCTCCCATTTTTGCAGCTTCTCTGAAAATGCAATATAAAAATCAGCCACGATATCATTCTAGGAAAACTAAAATGTGCCTGCAAAAGTTTTAATAGGTGTTCAACATCAGGTCACAAATCTATGGACATACTTCATTCTGTGTTCGAAACATCCTTTACAGAATCTGTGGCCACAAAAACTCTGGACTGGGAGTTTCAACATCATGTTACAAATGTCACAAAGGTATTTTGCGTTGACTTCACTGAAGATCTCAACTGGATAACCTCTTGGCGATAACGCTGCAGTTACGTAACTTGAAGCCATTCTGATGTCAAGACCTGTGATAATAAGGTTAAGAGACTTGAAAACATCAAAGGGCAACAAAACAAGCACTCTTAAAACTCTTATATCACATGACAGAAATTTATCTTTAATGGGCAACAGTTGTAGCCATAAGGTGGGGAGAAAGTCTTTTCTCCAAATAAATCACACCCTGAGGTAGTGGCCATATAGAATTCATTGTGGTACATTTCCACTACTTAACTTCCACTATTTAGTCTTCCCATGAAAATCCTCAAGTAAGTAAAAGCATGGAATTGATACATCACAGACTGCAGCAACCTTTTGAAAATCTGGAAGCCTCTGTATGAGTATTCTCCAATCCACCAGAAGTGCAAGATCCAACTGATCCTCCAAATTGACCTAGCAAATGGAGTCATCATTGTAGCCTAGTCTATGATCTTGGGCTAATGGCCGTTTGCTTTGTTCTGTCCAACTTTGAAAACGTGAGAGAATATATAGCTAAGCATAACAGATATCTCTTTTGGTACAGCCACCTTTACCTGCCAAATGTTATTACTTTGTGTGGTTCTTTGTGAATGGACAAGACTCTATGAACATGGTTTAGCAACTATAAAGAAAGCATTTCGTTTGCTGGTCTTTCGAAAAGGTTCTCAATGGCTATTTTGTTGAATTTATTTCTTAAGAATTCAAAAATTTCCAAAGTGAATGCATTCGAATATTACACATCTGCCACGACACACAGCCATCCTAAAGATTGTCCTAGATAATGAATAGTTCTTAGAAGAGGCCGGATATTGTAGGACACACAACCACAGTTTCACAGAATTGTGCCCAGGACAAAGGCAAGGTGAAATTATTCAAAACATTATTAATGAATTACACTATTAACGACTTTTACAATTCATTAACCCCAACCGATTTTTAAAATAAACAGCGCTGATGCGCCTCTATGGTATTAAGAGTTTGGGGCCGTCTTGTTAAGGGGAATTAGTCTGAGTACGGGACACACAAATAAATTCAGAACTTTCAGGTTGGTAGTTTCCTGTCATGTTTTACATTACGTTCACATCTGGATGAAGCTTTTAAAGACCCGTTTGCCTATCACTTCTGGTTTCTCTTACCTTTCCGAATCCGACCGGCTTCTCCATCGGTTGATGATATTTGAATGCGATTTTGACTTGAAGAGACCATCGACTGATGCCTTGGGCATTATTATAACGGCGCTAAAAAATCTTTAGATTTAGATTAGAATAGATTAGTGATTAAGCGATTAGTTATTAGGATCTTCGCCTCTTCAAAGCTCGAAATAGCTCAGATGTTTACGAGGAAACAGATGACACTAACCGAAGTCAAAGTCACGCTCAGATGACTTTAAGATGACTTTAAACTTCTTGTCTTTTACTGTTCTAAAGTACGAAAAAGCTTACCAATACTGAATTAATAGAACTACATATTTTAATAGTCGTCCAAAGCCCACTCCTTTCAAAAAACAAACTCTTTTCTCAACGTGAGTCTATCTCTTACTGCCCAAAATGCAGCGCTCCCTATAACTTACACCAAAGATCTTAGAGTCTAAGATCTTTGCTTACGCTATTCTCCGAACTATTTTTATTTAGCGTATGAAGAGTCCTGCTGGTTGGATCATTAGCTTCCCCAGATGCAATTGCTTGCATCTGGGTACTGACGAAGGGCGCGACGAGAACGCTGATCCATAATCTATATGTAAGGTAGGCCTACTAGGCTACAATATACGGCCTGCTGGGCCTTATGTTTTAGTGTCTACCTCGGAATTCGCCTGAAATGTGCTGTTCTCATAACTTTACAGATGGAGTATTTCTTACTTACCGAAATTTAGCCATTTTCGATCCTGCCCAAGTTACAGACTCACTGGAGGCTTTTTTCGAATAACTGGTCTTCATCTGTGCAACTCAAGCAAATGTTCTTCAGTTTGTTCCTTCTGCTTTTTCTGTTAGTTCCTACTGGTTTGGCATTTCTCATACTGCCCTTCTTTGGATCAGGTCTTACTCATCCAGGAATCAACTGCACGTCCCGCGGTTTTCCACGAGGTTCGGCGAACGCTCCTTCTCTGTCGCCGGACCCACTGTGTGCTGTGTCTTCCTGACCATGTGACGAATGTCCTATCCCTGGACACATTCAAGTAATGGCGCAAGACATCTTTTCAACTGTTGTTGGTTTTTGAACTCCTGTGCAGTGGCCTTTTCTTCTGCCTCTGCCGGCTAAGGCGCTATATAAATTGTATTATTATTATTAATATTATCATCATCATCATCATCATCATCACCACCACCATCATCATCATCATCATCATCATCATTACCATTATCATTATCATTATTGTTTGTCTTCCCGCACCTTTTCTGTAAAATCTGCAAGTCATTGTTTCCAACCTCCTCCCTCTCTCTTGTGTCCCTCAAGGTTCCGTCGTAGGGCAACTTCTCTTTATTTTGTACACTGTCCATCTAAACCGTCTCATAGAATCTTCGTCAGTCGACCACCATCTTTACCCTGATAACAATCAACTCTTCATATCAGTCTCTCCAAGTTCCTTTTCCTCATCCATCACTCAGTTGCTCGTTGTTGTCAACCAAATCTCAAAATGGATGACATCCAACCCCTTCTGCCTCAACCCTGTCAAAACTAATTTATTGTGATAGGTTTACCCGATCAGATTAAAAAATTTCTGATTTTTTAATCCACCATCCTATCAACTAATTCGTCTTCTTTCAGTTTCACCTCTAATTCGTCTGTGCGTAATCCTGGCATCACCTTTGATCCACATGCCTCATTTTCAAATATAATCTCCAACATATCTTACACCTGTTTCATTCACATTCGTGACTTTCGCTGTATTCGCCCATGCTCAATTTTTAAAACTGCCTCTACCATTTCTACCTCTATTGTTCACTCCAAATTCGACTAATATTTTCTCTCTTCCCCAACCTAGAATCCACTCAAGTTAATTGTCTCCAACATATCCAAAAATCACCCCAGCTGTCATCTGAACCCCTAAGCATCACCATATCACTCCTATCCTGAAATCTCTCCACTGGCTGAAAGTCCCTCAAGGCATTCATTTCAAAGTTCTCTCCCTATAACTCTCTTCAATTTTCCCAATCTGCTTCTCTTCGCAAACTCTTTATCATCCAATCAAACCGCTCTACTCGCTCATCCTTTATCTCACTCTGTAATTACACGTTTAAGTTATCTAACCGACAATGTATACACTATGCAGCACCTAAACTCTGGAGCCATCTCTCTCCCGAATTTTGCAAATTCTCTGTTCCTCCATCCTTCCCGTCGTTCACCCATCATCATCTTTCTCAAGTTTGTCTATTACTCCTCAGATGCGCGGTTCGAAACTGAAGTCTCACCTTTTCAAGAAATCCTACTCCGACCCAAGGAATCCTTCCCATTTCTCTCCTGAAGCTTAAACACAACCCACCTTAACAGCTCCTTTCCCCTTCTATCTCTGGTCTTCTGGCAACCGGACATGGTTCTTGAAATGGCATCTTTGGAAAACCACGCTGACTTGATGCAGCGCTCGTGTTAAGTTGGTGCTCTGCGTTTAACTTTCAAGTAGCGCTATGGTTTGATGGCGATTGTTCTGCTTCAAAGAAGCTCACTCGCAAACTTGAGAGGATCTACTTAAAAGCACCATCTGACACTTTGAAAGAGGAACAATGGCGTATTCAGATTCGTCTTCAACGTCGTCTATTCCAACAGAAGCGTTCCTGCTACTACCGCCGTAGTATTGATGAGGCTACGACTAATGGTAAGACTCTTTGGAAGAGCTTACATTCACTGCTTTCTCCTCCGACCGACTCATCATCTTCTTCCCTTACATCTGATGAACTGCTGGATTTCTTCGTCGAAAAGACTGCCAATATCCATGAATCAACAAAAGACTCTCCTCCACCTAATCTCTCACATCTGCCACCTCCACTACGCTCTTTTGTTGCATTTGATGAAATTACTTCTTCTGATGTAGAAAAACTACTCGCTGATTCTTCTACAAAACAATGTGAACTCGACTCTGCACCTGTTTGGCTCCTCAAAACTCTTTCTTCAGTCTTTGTACCCATATTAACCCTTCTCATTAATACCTCCTTTTCTCAGTCCACGCTCCCTGACAAACATAAGCAGGCCATTATCCGACCACGTATAAAAACCTGGACTTGACCAATCAGATCCTGCTAACTACCGTCCAATCTCTAATCTGTCTTTAATTTCTAAGCTTGTTGAACGTTTTGCTCATCGGCAGCTTTCTAACTTTATTGAATCTCATAATCTACTCCCTCTCACCCAATCTGGATTTAGACGATATCATTCTACTGAAACTGCTGTCCTTAAGGTTTACAATGACATTGTCTCGGCTCTTGACCTTGGTTTTATAGCAGTTCTTCTCCTCCTCGACTTTAGTGGCGCATTTGACTGCGTTGACCATTTTGACCATTTTGACCATTTTGACCATTTGACCATTTTGCTTCAGATCCTTCAATTACAATTTGGTATCTCATCATCTGCACTTCTTTGGATCTCTTCTTTTCTCTCTTCTATGACTCAAAATGTTTACTTTGGTGCAAATTCTCTAAGACTACTAATTTAATTTTTGGTGTCCCCCAAGGCTCCATTCTTGGTCCACTGCTTTTCATTCTATACACTTCCAATACCTCCAAGATTGCGCTTAAGTTTGGTATTTCTATCCATATTTACGCTGATGACACCCAACTTTACATAAAACTTTCCACTTCTAACCTTGAAAGTTCAAAAATTAAACTTATTGCCTGTTTCCATGAGATACAATCCTGGTGTGCTTCCATGCGCCTGAAATTAAAAACAAGTAAGACGGAATTGATTTGGTTCGATCGTCGGTCCCGATCACATTTAGATTTGCAGACTCTTTTTCTGAAAATAGATGATTCCTGTTCCATACTACCCTCGAATGTAGTTCGTGACCTTGGTGTCTTTTTGGATAGCAAACTTTCCATGTCTCACCATATTAGCTCCATATCTAGAGCCTGTTTCTTCCACCTACGACGGATACATCAGATTAAACGCTGTCTTAATGAGCATTGCCTTCATGTCCTGGTTCATTCACTTATACTATCCAGAATTGATTATTGCAATTCAGTGCTTTATGCTTTACCTAAATCTACCCTCTCATCGCTTACCTCTATTATTCATGATGCAGCTCGCTTAGTTAAAAGCTTTGGCCCTCGAGATCACATTACTCATTCCTTACAACAACTTCATTGGTTACCCATTCAGACCCGCATATCTTTCAAAATCTGTCTATTTATATTCAAAATTGTCAGGCTCTGCCCCGTCCTACCTGTCCTCTCTAGTTAAACCTTGTACTTCCACTGAGTCCATAAGAAGATTGCGTTCGGCTTCAAAAGGGGACTTTGAAGTCAGAAGAGTTAACCTACAGTTTGGTAAAAGAATGTTTGAAGTAGCTGGTCCAGCTGAGTGGAACTCTTTACCTGAATCTATTCGAAGATGCTCTTCAATAGATAATTTTAAAATAAAACTTAAGACTCATTTATTCTCTCAGTACTATAACTAATTATTATGTTGTAACGCGTCCTTTGAGTAAGACATTGTTTTATTAAGGCGCGTTATAAATATAAGTTGTATTGTATTGTATAGAAATTTGGAGTTTACGATTACGATCTGTTACTAATCTCGGTCCTGTTTCGCAAACACAGTGTACAATCCGTGTTATCGTATTATACGTATTATTAAAAATCATATGTTTAATATTGTTATATAGCGTGACAGTCCTAATCAGTAAATGCGCTACAAAAGATGAGATGAGCTTGCACATGTGAATTTGTGCTCGAAGTTCGATTAGTAAGTTCTGGGCGTTTCCTTCTGTGAGGAGTGTTCCATGAGTGTTTTTGCACCACATAGTTGATACTGCCACGCTCAGCTGAGTTCGCCACCAGAGAGAAAATCAGGTCTAAACTATAGATTCATCAGTTTTACTTGCTTACCCACCGTGCACTAACTTCTGATTTCTCTGACTAATAGGAATATAATTTTCCAATGGATTACGATTTGGGTTCCGATATCGCTTGTAGCGACCAGCGATTGATGTCTTGGGCATTAGGATAATGACCAGTGCTATAATAGTCATTAGATTAGATTAGATTACATTAGACAAGTTGGAGGAAGACTGATACAAATTTTCGAATTTTAAGAAGCAGCGTCAAAATATCTTAATTGTATGTTACGTGCTTTCTGCCGTAATTCTTGAAAATGTGTATTATGGTGGTTTTATTATTTCTTATTTATTAAAGATTCTATTCTTCTGTTTAGCTTGGTATTTATAACTGTTTCTTATCTGTCTTGTTTCAGAATTTTCTTGGCTTCGGATTTAACAACGGACAGACTGCTGTGGCAATTTTAGCGTTTAGTCAGCATCATCATCTTCATCGACGTGGCAAAACAGTCTAGTTTCCACACCAGATTGGCAATGGAAATGGGAGATTATGACAGAGATCTCAGTCTGACAAATAAGCTTCTATCACAGGCTGTTGACAATGAAGATCAGTTAGCCTTATTGTCTGTCTCTGATTTTAGTGAATTAGCAGACAATTATGAGTCAAGCCAAAAAGTCAGCATCAAGAAGGATAGCAAGGAATGTATGGAGACAGGAAAATTGAGCACAGCAGAGAAGGAAACTAAGGCAGCTAGACTAGCCATGATGGAAATCAGTGCTAAGAAGGATAGCAAGGAATGTATGGAGACAGGAAAATTGAGCAAAGCAGAGAAGGAAACTAAGGCAGCTAGACTAGCCATGATGGAAATCAGTGCTAAGAAGGATAGCAAGGAATCTAAGGAGGCAGGAAAATTGAGCAAAGCAGAGAAGGAAAGTAATGCAACTGGATTAGCTACCAAGGGAAAGAAGGAATTTGAAAAGGATGAACTGGCAAAGACTGAGAGATTGAGAGTAATGCTGGGTCACAGATGTTACAATCCACTGCTGAACCTATTTCTCAAATTATCAAAGTTCCATTATTCAGGATTTTTCTCCATGTCAGTCATTATGGCTTGGTTTACAGGTATGCTGCTGTTTGAAGTATATATATATATAGGTTGCTTATCCTATGTCCTCTGACCCCCATTAGTTTTGATTGGATAGAGGATGATTATAGACTGCAGTTTCATTGCAAAGTGACCAGTGACTGATGCCTTTGGTGCGCTTAGTGGAAATTGGAAGTTTCAATGATAATTGTGATGATTGCAGAAATCTGATTGTTTTAGAGGAGTTTTATCAAAGATGAATTTTATAAGGCCTGATTTTGTTATGCTACAGAATTATTTAATAGTGAGTCATTATTGCTTCCATGTACGACATATAAATTTTTGTCTAAAACTGTAATGCAAATTGTTCACCAAAACCTAACTTAATAAGATGATTCAATGCTGTATGTGTTCTTAAACAGGTGGAGGCGCAGAGTGTGTGCCAGAAAATATAACTGTGGAACCCGGGGGTATGGTTAGACTGCCATGTTCTTATTGCTCGGAAGACAGTATCTGGAATTTTCGTGCTCCAAACAAAGCCGATATCCCGATCTGTCGAGGGATGAGGTGTGAAGACGGTTATAAGGTGGAGAAGGATGACAGCAATTCACTTGTTCTTGTTTTCAATGTTACTGATGGAAAGGGTGGAACTTATCGAAACATTTTCTACAATGGCAATATTGCAAAGTGTTTTGAAGTATTTACATGTGAGTCGGCTAATCTTTTGACTGTGTGACTAAGCATAGACCCTTGTTAATGTTAAAGCTTACTGTTAAAGTTACTGTTAAAAACTTTAATCTTTAGATTAGCAGGACTTTGTAATGTTAAAATGTGTAGCAGCAAAAGTTAAGCTTTCCTCTTCCCTTATTAACTTCAAATGTGGAACAATCTCAAACCATGCAGAAATCACAATGCTATGCGATGTTGGCTGATTCTTTAAGCCTTGTAATGCAGGATTTAATTTTGTGTAGACAGACATGCCTGACTTAGCATGCAATTTCTTGGCACTAGGGCTTCCTGCATCCCATTTGATTTTGGTGATAAATGAATTGTTGGAATGACACAGAACTTGCTTGCTCCCTAACTGAAGAAATGTATGTATTCATCTGTCTGTTAGTATCAAAGGTGGTTGGATGATATGCATGCTGAAAGATTTTATTCCCATCATGTGAAACTGACAATTGCTCATCAAGATATGCAACATGTTTGAGTTTGACCCATTGTTGTGTTGCTGTTTGACTGAAAAGCAGGGACTTGGAGAGATTGTGAGGGGCCAGTTTCAGATTTTGAGGATGATGGGCTTACTTACAATTGATGTTTGTAAAAACTTTAGGTAACAGATAAAAAAATGTAATCCATCACAGAATTTGAAGCATGGGCAAATTGCCCTTCTGGGATGCTCTCAGCTTTTATTTATTTTTTGCCCTTACTGTGCTTAAGGTAAGTAAATCTGAGTCTGATACATGAGGTAAGGGTGTGCTAACAACTCGTCGGGGTCATTACATGGAGTCTGCTCAGCAGGCTCGAGCATGTAATCATTGGATTACGAACCTACTGAATAGACCACTGTGCCGCACATTTGACTGCCTTACGACATGATGTGGCACAATGGTCTGTAGTGGGCTTAGCTGTTGCTGTGAGTAACTAGATGGTCAAGTCATCACGTGCTTGCTTTTGACGACCAGGATTATGAATAGGTGCACAATAAATTTACTAATGCCACACTGTTAGCTTGACTTGCACTGACCATGGTCTCCATCCCTAGAGTTGGAACTTCATAGTATTTCCTTTCTGCTTAGTCTAGAGCTACATAAATTGTAATGATCTACGTCTCTGCATGAGGTAATGGGAAGAGACTTTGACAGTGCTTATTCTATTCAGTTGTTGTAAATCAGCCTGTGATTCCACACCAGCTTGGACTGCATTCAATTTCAGCGGTTATGACCAAAGTTAAGCAGAAGAACAAAACAGTATTTCAGCAAGGTCTAGGTTCTACTTACTGTGGGAGTGTTATCATGCACACAGGACCAAGAAACTTTAAGCACATGCACTACTGTCCTGAACGTGGGTATGTGCAGCAAGCCCATATGGAGAGATTTTAGTTGCCAGTTAGGATGGGTTGTATCAAGCAATACAGATTATAAAAGATTATTTAAAATAAAGTTAAATGGTTATCTATTAAGTTTCAGTTTGTGATGTCTTTGTTCCTTGTCCAGATGCAGTCAAGAATATGTCGTCCAGCCCTGCACCCGGTACAAAAACAGGCTTGTTACCAAATATTTTGGCTGGTGTTTTTGTACCACTTGCAACTATTCTGATCACTGCGATCATCATTGGTCTTGTCTACAAACGCTATAAGGAGACAGGAACATACGTAGTAAGCATTCAACAGTTTACATATCTGTCAGTTTCATATTTGTCACGATGATGCATGGGTGAATGATGTATGTCCAAATATTCACACATTGTACTATTGCTTGTTAACAATGACAACAGTTTAAATGTGATGGTTTTAAAACCACAAAATGCAACCAGCTATCATTTATGTGACACTGATTAAGAGTCTATCTGACTATGGCTGTCACATTGATAAGAAAGATGAAAATCAAAATAAGCAAAACAAGACTACTATGATTGAAGTAGACATTCCGGTTGCACCACTTATTCCATTAATGACATGCTTGCTACACCTGGGATCTGTTACCTTCATGTGACACCTTTTAAGAACGTCTGGAATGCATTGTGTATGCAAGTGCATTGTACACGAGAGGCTGATGTGTCAAGCAAGGCGCCAAGAACTTCAAACTATCTGTTTCTTTAGTGATCTTCAACTAATTTATCTCTATGGTCATGCAACAATATATGCTTAAGAGTGGTCATACTGCAGAAAATAAGCGATGGCTTGTAGAACTTCATAGAGCCATGAATTAGGGATTATTTTTACCTGGCAGGTTCAGCAACTTTTTTGTGTAAAGCCGTTTTAGCGTAAAAGGTGGAATTGTTTGTGATTGGTATTCAATGGTGGAAGTTGGGTTACTTTCAAAACATGACTTATAATATTGCAATATGTCTCGTATGTTTGCTTAGCATGTTACGTAGTTCGTTCTGAGTTTGCCATTTATGCACATTGGGTAAATGGTTTTATTTTAAATATTTGACATATAGGAGTTTGTCCACTGTTAGACATATTTTATTATTTCATTGTGTTTGATCTTCTTCTGCAGATCAGTGGCAAGAACGAGAGGACGGGACTCCGCTGCAGGGTGCTACAACAAGATATGAATCTGCAGTCTAGAGTGGTCTAACATGTGGAGTGAAGAAAACAGCTGAAAACGTCAAAGCACAGTATAAACTCCACACATGACAACAACTTTTGGTAGTGGCAGATTTTTTGCTTTTAGAGCTTTACATGTTAGCATGATTAATGGTTAGAATTATATTTAATCAACTGTGTGGTACACTCTTAAAACATTTGTCTACTGTCGGCAGTCAGTGTCTGTAACGCTCACCGATCTGTGTGCTCGGAACAGAAATCGATTTCATCAGCACAGAATTTGGCTTTATGGTACATTTTAAGTCTACACCAAGAGCATGTTTGTTGCTTCCTAAACCTTACTGGAGGCACCCTTACGTGCAATATTATTGCACTGTTTAAAACAACACGTCTATTCTTTGCCTTTTGTCAGGCAATAATTGACATGTATGTACTCTTCTAAAAATCACTTACCTTGATTGTTTGAGTTACAAAAATGTGTCCTTACAAATTATTGGAGGATTCTTTAAAAATTTGCAGAGAATACAGAAATGTCTTTAAAAATAAGTGGAGTGTTAATACACTTTTGACAAAAATGGCAAACACATTAAAAATTTGCAGAGAGTGATATGCATTTTCTTCTGAGAGAAATTACTATCTCAGGTAATTTGTGGCAATAAGAGGAATTGGGAAACCCAGTTGCCACGCCTAATCCCGATTAGGTACTGGTGCCTTGGTTTATTTAATCATGCATTGTATCAAAAGTGATAGGCATCATCTGGTAACTGCACAATTGCAAAACATACTCAATAAGAATGATTCTTCTCATGAAGTCAGCTTTCTTAGATGAGTGAATCAGTCAATTTAACAGTATAAAGAACTTGTTGCTCAAATTTTCTTCTTATATGCTAGCTATTGTAAGCCATTCTTCTGTTACTGGTTTGTTGCAAGAACCTAGGTCTAGGACAATTGTAGGATCATGTGCCTTTAGCTGCTGTGCTCCTCGCATTTGGAGTCGTCTACCGCAGAAGCCCTGACTTGGAGCTGTCATCTTACAAATCACTTCTTAAAGCTTGCTATTTCACCCTGGCTTTTGCATGATTCCATCTTTGCCCCTAGGGAACATACATCCGCGCCTCAGATTCGGGTGTACTGACATTGTTATAAGTGCTTTAAATGAATTTAGAAAATAAATAGGAACAGTTTGTAAGATACTGCATATGAGTTTCTCAATGATTTAGACTTCTAGGTGTGTTTGAAATCATCAGTGTTTGAAAAAACAGATAAAGCTTCAATACCTGACTAGATAATTACCATAGGTTATTATAACCTATATACTTTATTACCAGATTTTAACCAAGAACTTAATAAACTTGATTAGTACCCTAAACATTTTCCATTAGTTTTGCTTATTTGGTTTTCTTGTGATTAGTTTGTCTGTTTTGATGTTTTTTACCTGTTGTGGTTATTATGATATGAGAATGATTTGTGTTTGTTATTCATATACAGTGTATTATTACATTATATTATAATGTTAGTTATGCTTTTGATATCTAAGTTTCTAATTAAATTTATATGAAATTAGACAGTCGATTAAATTCTTGGTAACACACTTTGGAACTTGCAGTTTATTTAATACTCCTTGTTATATTTCATTTTTAATTACAGAAAACAAATTATCAGTGGTGTTTAATATGCTTTTACTGTAAATTTTATATTTTGTAACAAACCGGGTTTTTAAAAGAAATTAAGCAATGTTATCAAATGTACTTTAATCTTGTCTGTTGAACTTTTAGAAATTTATTTTGTGTGGAGCAATCAAACCTGGTTTGCTGTTAAATATAGACTGTTTTCTCATGTAGTTTGTTATGCAATGGATTGAGCCCATCTTGAATAGTTGTGTGCTACTGAAACCAACAGGTTTGCCAAGCTTTCAGAAATACTGGAAAGGGGGATACCTTATGCTGAAGACTCAAGATCAGGTAGACAAGAGTAGAATTACATTTTACAGAGGAATTTAGAATGTTTAAGGGGGTGAAAAAAGCAGTTCTCAGATACTGTAATGTACTGCAGTATACCTAAGTGTTGTGTTTCTGTTCTGTAAGTCATCAGCTACTATAGCAACAGGGCATTAACATACTAAAATCAGTTGACGCTACCAGAACAAGATACATGTAATAAAAATGTTTTTGTGTTTAATGCCGTAATTGCAAGGCATATAATTTCAGACACACAATATGTGTGTTTGTGTAATTCTTTATGTATACTTGTCATAATTTTCTGTGAATTCTGTGATCCGTTTGATCACGATTCAGTTATTCTCATGGGATCTTCACGGTCGTACAGGCGCAGCTCAGAGTAAATCTGTGAGTCTTATGCGGTTGAAGGACGGTCTGTTATGGCACAGTAGTCAACATTGGTGGCTGGTGTCGGGGGTTCCTGAGTGGGATGGCGTTGCTGAGTTGAGTTCCATTTGGTATCAATTCAGCCTTGAAAATCTAGTATCTGAGATCATCGGTGTAGCTGGATAAAGGCTTCACCGGCGTTTGACTGCATCTTAGTGTTTTGCCTAAAGAAAAGGGAATTCCTTGACAAAGGCGCAGTTCAGTTCTCAGTGTGTCAAACAGTGTCGTAGTAATTCGGTGAACAGGGTATATATATGCTCGCTCATTTCGTTTCACTTATCCCTACGTGAAACTATTTCAAAACTATTCGACGTCAGTTAGACCTACTGCCTTTGACAGGTTTAAAAATATGTAGAAGATACATCGCGCCACAGCTAGGAATAGAGAAGTAGTTTAAAGTACGATACGTCATGTTCGATGACTTGGAGGTTAGAAGCTTAGGCCTACAATTTGTGTCATCTAAGAAATATGGGCCTTATGTAGGTTCCAGCTCTGAGAAAGAAGCCACTTCTGGTGTAAAGCTAGATCATGTCTTCCCTGTGCTTGACTTCAAAATCACATTTAGGCTACTATCGCCACATCGATAGTCCTTGCTAACCTTGACTACTGCGGCTCCATCCCTCTGGAATAAACTTCCCTCTGGAATAAACTTCCCTCTGGAATAAACTCCCCTCTGGATTAAACTTCCCTCTGGAATAAACCCGACAATTATCTGACCCATCCTTCTGATTAGTTTGCCTATTTTGGCTTTGTGTTTTAGCCAGTGTGGCTATTATGATACGACATTTATTTCTTTAAGTTACTTACATATTATCATTTATTACATTACAATAAAAAATAATTAGTAACGTCTAATGCCCCGGTGTCTGATGCATAAGGTGTAAACCGATGTTAGTTATGCTTTTGTTATCATAAGTTTCCAATTTAATTCAGCCTGAAGATCCAGTGTCTGAGATCGTCAGTGTAGATGGATAAAATTTTCACCTAGCGTTGCATTTTTTCGCCTAAAACGGAAATTCCTTTACAAAAACGCTGTTCAGTTCTCAGTATCAGCTCTCGTAGATCCAGTTATGCTGAAGACTGTATCAGCTATATTTCTTGTTTTTGTCAGTATTTGTTGACTCACAAGTCTATATTTAAAGAAACTGAAAAGTGAAGCCTGTGTGACGTTTCTGCTGATGTATTTCAAATCAAAGATGAAACTCATCTCTAACCTACAGAATAATGTACGTGCTAGTGGCCGAGTACAATAGCTGGTTATGCAGAGGAAGAGAAAATGCTGTTACTTTACTTTAGGATCATTAAAATCATGCATAAGTAACAAAACGTCGTCAACAAAAGACAACATTCCGTAAACTCTATTTAACAGGTTAGTTAACATGGTTAATATAATTTTTATGGACGCTATCTTCCGCTTTCAACGGTACACGAATCACTCAACTATTTACTACACGGTACAATATGTTAAATCAAGTTATCCTTTTAAGACCCTATACAGCACATATCTGATCTGTTTTAAAGTGCGCATATAAAATATATTCCTTTCTGTAAAAATGGCGAAACGCAGAATAATCCAACAGGGTTTTGGCAATTCGATTCAGTTAATTTGTTCATGTACAAAAATGAAAATAATCACACTGAAAGTAGTAGGTCGTGAATTAAGATTATTACATTTCAGCTACAATAAAGTTCCTGCATTAAGATTGCCACATTTCAGTTAAAATAAAGTTCCTGCATTAAGATTCTTACAGTGAAGTTACATTTGAGGTTTTGCATTACTTATTACACTTCAGGAGCAATAAAGGTCATGCATTAATATCATTACATTTGAGTTAAAATAGAGGTCGTGCATTAAGATTATTATCGTTTAGTTGCATTAAAATACATGCGATCTTTGTTATTCACTTTCGGTTTCTTTGATGGTTGCTTGATTTCTGGCTGGTCGAACGAGTCTAGCTCACAGTAAATTGCCTCATCATCGACTATTAAGGAACAGTAGTTGTCACGGGCGGCTGCTCTTTTAACTTTGGTACCTTTGTCCATTGTTTGCGCTGATTTGGGTACCTTTGATGGCTGAGATTGGTTAGAGGGCTGTTTGGCTGACCCTTTACCTAAAACACGACAAAAATCATTAACTTCAGGCGCAGTTCTGCTTCAAATTGTAATTCATTTGTATCAAAAGTATGTATCAAAGAATTTATTTAGCGCCATCTTGAAATCTTAAAAGCCTTCGGCATATAAACAGAGTTCTAGGAACTGCTACCATTTTCCAGACATAACTGATGTAACGACAGTGAAACGTATCGTTATAAATTATGTTTATATTAGAAATTTTATAAAATAAATAGAGGTATTTAGAATTTGACTCGGAAATTCTGAACACCAACTTAAAGATTGTAGAGCTGCGGTAATTCAGTATGAACTGAAGATTATACGTCTCTGTCTATCAACAAAATTATGGTTAAAGAGAAACCTTTCAGCCTCTTCTTGTGAACAACACACGAAACAATAATAATTATGAGAAGAAAGAGAAGCGATCCTCCAATCGCAACAGGTACACTGAGAAATTGACCCCAGAGGCCTAGAGTCCAACCAGAAGTTGTATCAACATCTAAAAACACCAACATATCAAGTTAACAATAAGAGGTAAAAATACAATTGCTTACATCACCTTGCTTTGTCAGATCTCCAACTGTAATGAAAGTAATATAAACGAGATTTAGGGTCTCCGTTAATCAGAACCTTCTCAGTAGTTGCTGCTTTAACTTTTCATTAATTCTTAGAATACTCGCCCTAATTGTTGCTATTTCAAAGAGATTCCTCGTCAGCGCTCACCATCAACAATACCAGTTCGTAATCAAACACTAATTTGTACCTTTGAAGGCGTAGCTTCTGTGCTAAACTACTAAATAACTAATTCCAAAGAGACAGAACAACCAGAGCCACGTTCTCCTAAAGTTCAAAATGAGAGGAGAACTAAACCAATTAGCGTGGCAGAGCGAAGAGAACTTCGTGCAAGAAATTGTAAAGCAAACTAGGCCTAACACAAGAAACTACAAATAATGGCCGATGACGTAACTATTCAAAAGCCGTGTTAAACTATAGCAAACCAGTTTTTACAACCAAACATAAAGATACGTGGGCCAAATGTTCTTACAAAACCTATTGGGACTCGGCTACCATCAACTTCAGATGATGACGAGGTCAGAAAAATTGGTAAGTCGTGATATTTATATGGCAAAATTTGAGGGTTCATCTGTTCCGCTCATGGCAAGACCCTGCGTTGTCTCTTCCCTATTTCCAGCATTGACCATACTGGCGCTGTTGTACTGCTGTAAAAGCTGTGAAACAATTGTGGTTACTCTGGGCAGCAATCTCACATTTCGACCCAACATAACATATCCCTGGAAATGTTGTTTCTGTAACATCAGGCAATATACCAGATGGTCTCTGACCAAATAATCTGCACAAACATATCCTTGGTTTGCTTCCAACTGCATTATTGCTGCGTCCAACTTGATTACGCATATTGTGTATCTAGACATGAAACTTAACACGCTTCAATGCATTTATAATTCTCTAGCTCGTGTGGCGATGCATATATCCTCTCGAACAAAAGCTTTAACAGCACTTAGTCAGCTGCACTGGCTTCCAGTCGAACTTAGGGTCAGATTGTCTGACACATAAAATATTTATCACTCTTTTGCTTCACCCATTGTTTACTCTGTATACGTATATCTTATCAAGTACAGATCTTTAGTCTCTCCATCTGTCTGCAAGTTCGTCTTTGTATTGGTGCGCTTATGACGATTTGTCTATTAGTACGTCCGTCTTTAGTGTGCCTATCAATGTTTCAGACAAGAGTTAAGCAAGTGCCGTTATAAACAAAGCTTATGAGATAGAAAAACCATATTAAATATGCCAACCTGGAACTGTGATAATTTTGTTCTTAGTGGCTATTACATTAACAGCTGTGCACTGGAATGTTTGTTTTGTGGAGTATGTGGCATTCAGCTCAAAAACAGGTCCCACTGTGGATGTGTTCGTCTCAACATGTGTCCATATGTAGATTGGAGTTGGATTGCCATCAGCTGAACATATGAGACGACTTTCATTTTTAACGATGTTAAGGTTCCTCGGACCATCTGAAATAAACTCTTAATTACAGTTCGTGGTTCCATATAGGCCAACATGCCGTAGATGACAGCACAGCTGCATCCTAGATCATTACAGTGGGCATCAAATAGTTGTATGCAAGTCTTGAAATGCAGCTACTGTGAGTATATCGGCATCTGAGTTAATCATCTTAAAATAGGCTAATGGGTTTCAACAAATGTTCGAAACAATACTTTGAAAGCATTTTTGTAAAGAAATTGTCATAAGAAAAATTTAAAAAAATTCATAGTAAGTGCAATAATTAAAAAATAAATAAAAACTTATATATGAAAATTTTCTTAAAACAAAATGCTCTCTTCGGCGAAGAAAATTAGAGTTTATTTTCCGATCAGTTATTTTATTGTTCGCAAAAATTACAGAAAAGACCAACAGACGGATTTCTCTGATTACTGTATAAGGTTTCGTCAGTTCTTTATCTCTGACTAACTTAAAGATATGGAAGTTTTGTCACTGGCTAACTTACTGATATGGAGGTTTTGATCCATGAATATGAAAATGGAAAGCACAGAGTACTTGAGCAGATCGAGCACGGTTATTAATTGGTTAAGTCAACCCTTCATCCTTTCAGAGACAGTAAATTAAAAGTAGCATAACTCTGCAGATAGAAAAGGTGTGCTGTTTTTCACATAGGTGAAGTCGTGTTTTCGTTTTCAGGGCAACAGTATTTCAACCCATAGAGCAGTCTGCTAAGAAGCGTCTACATAGGCACCCTTACGTCTACCTTTCACCTTTGTCATGTATATGAGCCAAAACAACTATTTGCAACAATGAGGCTTGCTTACGCAGCGTGTAATTCCACGTGTATTCGTAATCTGGCACACTTTCGTCAGAGTTATTTGGCAGCTGAAATGTAATCTTGCAGTTGAACGTAACACCGTTGTCATAGGAGCTCAGTTGCGTGATGAATGAGGAAGTTGTGGTAAACGGTTACTGTACCGTTGTCTGAAATAGTTGAGTTTGCGTCCTGAATGTTGTCTTTTGTCCATCTGAAGACGGGAATCATATTTCCAGTATACATAATATGGCACCACATTCGCAGAATTCCGCCGGCATTGCTGGCGTTTGCACCACACTTCGGATCAGAATCTAAAAGTTTCATTTTAGGTCTATAAGTTTACTTGCGGAAAGTCGCTGAACAGAATTAGCAATACATTGAAAATCAGGCAGTCTGGCAGGTAGTTTTGAGATTTGGATAATTATACACAAAAATCTCTCTTCTGAAATAGTAAGCAAAATAGCCTTGTTGGAGTTAAATGAACGATATGTAACATACAGACATTATATGCTACTTGCTTAGGCAGCACATATAGGTCTTACTAAACTTCGATGGATACAGATACACAGCCAGTGTGTCGGTACGGTGGCCCAACGGCCAACGCATCGGCTTTTCACCTCTGTAGCCTGAGTTCCAATTCAAGCTGATTATGTGAAATCGGCAAATAACGAATAATATGGGAAACATTCAGGCAGTTGCTTTCATGGCCCTAGGTAACAGGAAGTAACAAAGAATTCAATAAATGTAGGAGAGGAAACGGGAACGGAAGAAGCTGGGAAAGGGAAGGGGAAAGTTAAGGAGGGGAAATTTGAAAGAAGGTGAGACAGAGGAAGGGGAAATTGAGAGATGAGATATATGGGGGGAGCGGAGAAGGAGTTTGGAAGGGTAAGGGAGAGGAATGGATGAAGATCAAGAGGGAAAGGGGAAAGACAACATTTTATGAATTTAAGAGAGGGAGCTGGCAGGGAGAGGCCAGGGATGGTGAAGCAGATTGAAGAGGTAGAGGTGTGAAAGAGGAGGGAGAAACTGGGGGCATGGGAGAGCAAGGGAGGAGAGAGCGAAATGGAGAAATGGGAACAACAGGAAATTTTCCAAGAAAGGACATTTTACTGAACTAGCGCGCATATGCTCTTCGAGAGATAAGCTAGCATAGTAACAATAGAAGAAAAGAGGATTTCACCAAGCAGAATTAACATCGCAAAGAAAGACATGGCAACCCAAACATAACATAGAAATATGATCAAGTACATGTAAATGACACCTTTTGTTGGTAATTTTTGCACTATTAATAATAGAAGAAACCAGGATTTTCGTAAGGATAACGAACTACCCAAGAAAAGCATGGCAGACTAACCATGCATAAAAATATAATTTAATAAATGTAAATGGCACTCTTCGTTGATTATGTTTGCAGTATTCAGTCAACTGTTCATGAAACATGTCATACTAGGGCTGACTCGTTTGGGACATAAGCTGAAATTCGGGCTGGGGCTTAACCCCATAGCATTACATCCGACGCCGCCACTGCTCGGAAGGTCGGTCTGTTGGAATAGTGAGGCAGTCAATCGGGAGCTGGTGAATAGGGGAAAATGCAAAGTTTTAAAGTCATACGTGTTTATTACGTCAAACTGGAATATTTAGGTCAGTCTCGTAAAACAGCCATAGACAATAACGGTTCAAAAAGCTTGCGTCTGTATACTGTAGATATAGATGATGATCTTTCGGAACACGTCGGCGTTTACTTCGGCGCCCGATGTTCACATCCACGCAATGTAATGTAATGCAATGTAGACCCACAATTTATGTAGCGCTGGTGAAAACAGAATAGTCTTCAGTTTTAGAATGTGCCAATTAAAATTGAAAACAACACATATTTATTTAACACTATTATTAATGTCGAGTTACCTAAAACGGTTAACTGGTATGCAGCTTCAAACGAACCGAGACCTCTAAACATACGGCAACGGTATCTTCCAGCGTGAGCCATATCAGCGGAATTGATGATGAGATTGCATTGTCCGGTGACATTCTCATAAATTGTGTATCTTGATCTCATAGATTCAATTATACCTTTGCCCAAATAAAGTTTCGTTTCTCTATATGTATTCCATGAAGTGAACACCCATGTTACCGAGTCGTTTCCATTTATACTGCAATTCAATTCAACTCCATTTCCATTTACTACCACTAAGCTTCTTGGAGCAGTCGAAAACGACACCACATATGCAATGTTTGACGAGACAGCTGAAATACAAAAATTGTATAACTTTTTGAATTAACAACAGATCATAGACCGATGTGAAGTGCAAACACAGAAGGGAGTAATCCTGAAAGAGGTTCTTAAGTCCATGTCTTGATGCTTTGTTCATACCATATTAGTCTTTCAGACTTCTGCAAGTCCATAAAACTATGCTTAGACCGAAATATGTAGTGGTGCCAATTCAGATCTAAGTGTCTATATATATTCATGTCATCTACATTTCAGTTAATGACCTTTGAGAACCATTCTCGACGGAAAGAAAAGAGTCTACGTATTATTTGTCGCCTGATGATTATCAAATTTTGAACAAAAGTTGAAACTTGATGTATTTGAAAATTTTACTAAAGGCTGTCATAGAGCTTCGTACCGGAGATATTCCTATGTAAAAAGTAAACCACTGAAGCCTCAGAAGTCGATGTCCAGAAAAAATGGGCATTCCGACCCACCCCTGATAGCACCTTGAGAAAATGAGAGGAGGGCAGACATGTGTGGTGAATTGTGACTGAACTGTGATATCCTCTAAGAGTACGATGCATGTTTAAGCTTCAACGGCTCAGCCACATTCTCTGGTGCACGACTGGACATTTTCACAAATCAGTGGAAAGGGACACCTCGCTTCGTCCCTCCCGCCTTCTGCCTCCTTTCTTCAGCTCCCTCCTCTATCTCTCTCTCCCACCATCCCCCTCTTTCATTCTATCTCTGTTTTGAGTTTTTCTTCGAATAATTATAAATTGTCGATTGTGTAAGAGCTAAGTCAGTGGTCCCCCTTTTTCGTTCTTTTGCGTTTATTAAACTAATCCTAAACTTGTTAATGCTCGCCAAGCTGGATTGAAAAAAAAACTTTAAAAATCCTATCCTGATTTCCTCCTTTTGTTATGTTTCTCGCTGCTCCAGTTCCAAATACCATCCAACGTAACCGTCTGCCTGTCTACCAGGTCTGACCTATATGGACATACAACCGAACCTGGCCATGCATGTGACTAAGTTATTTCCCACTACTTGGACGTTGAGGAACAAGGGAGATTAGCCTACCATTAAGATTACATAAGAAACAACGTCATGGATTCAAACATATCAGTTCTGTTTGAAAGATCGTCTTAAAGAATAGACCGATTAGTTAAGTAGATGCCTGCATGTGTTATTTAGTCGGGGCCACTAACCCCCGGCTACATACCTTTTAGACTCAAATGAACAACCACAAACTAAACTGGATATCCTACTTGTCGTAAAATTATCCTATTTAAATCATAAAGGCGTAAAATAAGTTAAAACTCACCAGTGACAAATACAGCTCGATATTGTTTAATTATAATGTGTTTAGAGCCGGCAGAGAGATAAGAAAGCACTAAGGCAGAACATAACTAAGCTTCAGATAAGTGATCGATGTAATAAAATTAATAAAATTTGCGGTTTAATTTATGCTGGATTGTACGAAGAACGCCGTACAATGGACACATATGAAAAGATTTAACTTGAGCTCCAACTCTGTCCAGACTTTACTATCAGAAACATGTGCTCTAAAGTGAAACTTTACAATATTGTAGATATGCTGCTATAGTAGAGCCTACTCACCAAAGCACACTGCTAGAACAGATAGCATCATACCAAAGACGTTGTCACATTTAGATTTATTTCTCGTATGTCTTCCTTATATGTAGTTCCCTTTTTAGGTTACTATTCACAGCAGACAAAGAAGAACACTGTCGGAGTATAGAGTTAGCAACCAAGTTCCTGTTCTGTTTTCGCAAACAGATTATCAAATAACTATTTATAACTGGAGAAACAGGATATTGGGTTCCTGTGGAATCAGTGGCCAAGCCATTAATCGTCTATTTTAGTAAGCCTGCTGGAAATTTATAGGCCTGCAATGTATGGGTGTATCTGAATATTTATGTGGCGATTTTAAAAACTTACCAAAGGAAATGTCTGGTGCGCATAGGCAAATTCATAGACACAATCTTCGTATTAGTGATTGATAAAATATTTTCAGAGTGACGAACACATTAATTAGTCAATAATAAAACATGCGTTAAAAATTCACATAAATAAATCATGCTGATAAATGGATCAGTATAACTGAAGCAAAGTTAAAGTTTCAGGAATAATTTTAAAAAAGTCTCATATGACTTCTTTTAAAGAAACTGCAAACACTGACTGTACCAGTATATGTACACTTAAATTTTAGATCTCGAGCGCCCGTCTGATCATGAGCTCTTTCTTTAAGCAGAGGGTTACATGATACCCAGAGGGTGATTTGAGCTTATGAGGGTAGTCATATTGACGATGAAACGCCATGTTGCTTGTCCTATATTTTAACTTCATCCCAAGACATGTCATCTCAAATTGTCCATTTTAAAAATTATCAGTTCAGTTATTTCACAATACATTGTATCTTTACTCTGCAGTTTCTGTTCAGTTGAAGGTTGTAATTTAAAAAGGCCATTTAGTATTGAGGTTACAGATTGAAAATGTAATCTCTAAAATTCCTTCAAATTTGGGTAGCCTAAAATCTGCCCATACATATGGGCTCAAACGCGGAGAAATGCTATTTTCACATATTTTCTCACTATAAATGTCAGCTAACTCTCCCAACTCAAATTGTTTAGCTTCCAGTCATGAGTTATCGACCTAATGAGGCCCACTTTCATAATTGCCTAGGTGAATATGTTATGATATGAAAGTTTAAACTTTAGTTCGGGTAATTTCCTGACACTTACAGTGAGAAAATATGTGAAAATATCGTTTCTTTATGACCTTTGGGAGACCCCATTCACAATAGCTGGGACCATTTTAATGTTCTGATCTAAAGAGAGGAAAATTCCTTGTGGAATACGCAGTTTAACATGATGCCAAAGTGAATAGCTTAGTGTTTGCAGTGCAATGTTGCTGAGGTCGAGTTCGTATGATGGTTTAAACGGTTGTAGTAATTCAGGCGGGAGCATATTCTAGAGGAGTGGAGCAGCTATGGCTATGAACCAAATTTCAAATTTTAAGGATGAGGTCACTGAATGGAGGAGAAATCTAGGCGGAGGAGAAACGAGTTGAAAGGAAAGGGTTGGATTGTGAATAACTGACGAAAATAGGAGAGTTGAGAAGTTGAGGTGTTTTGAAGGTATATGACAAGACTTTGGTGATAAACCAATTTAAGATGGTACCAAATTCTACTGCTTGGCGATAGAGATCGGCAGTTGTGCAAGAACAACCTGCCCAGGGTTAAAAATCCTGCATAAGTAACTTTAACAAATGATAACAATGCGTAGCTTCTGTCTTCAGTGAGCAGTTTCGTTAACATCGTTAACATTATTTCCTATACGACGTTATTTTCTGCTTTCAACATTAAACGAATTATTCTTCAACTATTTACTGTATTATAAAATATGTTAATTCAAGTTCTTCCTGTAATACCCAATACACAACATATCTGATTTTTAAAGTTCGCTCATAAATATATTTCATTCTTGTATAAAAAAATGAAACGCAGGATAATCTTTCGACTTTTTGCGTTTCGATTCAGTTGATTCCTTCATGCACAAAACTGAAAATAATCAGACTAAGAGTGGAAGGTCGGGCATTAAGATAATTATAGGGCAGTTACATTAGAATACACGCTATCTTCACTGTCCACTTTCTGTTTCCCTGATGACTTCTTGATGTCTGACTTGTCGTACGAGCGTAGCTCACAGTAAACTTGTGGCTCCTGTGCGGCAGTTGGTCGATCTATTAAGGCAAAGTAGTTGTCATCTGTTTGTACTTCGGTTTTTTCATCAGTTGGTTGCGGTAAATTGAGTCCCTTTGATGGCTGGGACTGAAAAGATGGCTCTTTGGCCGATGCTTTGTCTATAACACCCCATGAATTATTAATTTTATGCGCCATTGTGCTTCAAGATATAATTCAATCAAATGTATATATCAAAGAGTTTGTATAGCTCCTTTAGAACGTTGCAGAAGCGCAGCGTCAAGTCAGAGTCCACTGTAGACATGTAAAGAAACAATTGCTAGAATATATATACTTATGAAATCGCATATAACAATTCGACTGTTGAAATATGACGTTATTTAATAAAGACCTTCCTGTGATATTGAGGTTTGTTTTGAGAGATTTGTCACATTGTCAAATTGCCTACGATTCCTCGCTCAGCCGATGGATATATGGCGTGTTAACAAATGTCTTACTTACTTACTTACTAAATACGACTGTGATATCTTAGGCTTCTGTTTAAACCCGGTTCTTGTGGATTTAACCTGGCTCAACCCCAGTGAATAACCTAGTCTTCCTGACGCATTTCTGAGCGCCATTATCTAATAATTAAACATCAATCGATGACGCCGGGCAATTCCGACAGAAGAACTTGCGCAAGGTTACCACACAGCAATTGTCTCTGGGATCTCAAACCCGTTCTCTCTCATTACAGGCCGAGAGTTCTAGCTAATCGACTACAGTGCCTCCATTGCCAGTTAATTAACTTCAGTAATATGTGTCTAAAATCGTTGTTTAATATTCGTAGATCGCATACCTGTATAAAAGGCGTTTGATAACTTTGTGAGTATTAGTCCGATAGCTAACAGGATGATTCCCAGAACAGTCAGCGATGCGATAATTGAAACCAGTCCAGCTGTGCTTACGGTCCAAACGGACTTCTTATCTGCCGAAAGTCAAATTTCACAACTGCCACCATGTAATTCAATTTATGAGGCTATATAGCAGCCTAATTATCGCTTCCTACAGCGCTTGTGTATAAAGAACAATGCATCAACTGATGGCGCCTCAAATCTAAGCCTTAATCAGGCTAACAGTACCCAGAAATCCATCCAGAATGCAATCGTCCGTGTTGTCACTAGAACGCCTAAGCATAGCCACCTTATTACTTCTTTTCTCAAATCCTTTCACTAAACACTTAAAATATAAAATCCTGTCACAACTCACTCCAAAAACCCAGAGCCTTCTTATCTTCGTCCCTTATTTAAAATTCAATCCCGTTCAACCCGCTGTTATTCCGACTAAAATTTTTTTTGCCCTCCTGCTCCTCTTGCGCAAACTTTGGTAATCGCTTATGTTTCTCTATCTCTTCTATTTAACTTCCGCCAGCAATCTGTCAACTTTATGAGCAAAAATCCTATCCGTAATCTTTCACGTCTCCTCATCTTTCTCGCCGCTCCAGTTCCAATTAATATAAACCGTAGCCGTCTGACGTCAATTCCTGCTTGAGCTTTGGACCTTGACTTCGAACCCAATCTACCTCACCGATTTTCTCTTAGGCTGAGCGCCTGTGAATAAGCTGATTGCAATGACTTAGCTTTAGGCGCTGAAGAAGTCGGCATATTACTATTACAATCTTTCTGAGAATTATTAAAAGACAGAAAATTAAAGCCTTACTAAAAACGTTGAAAATGGAGATGTTTTTCCCATCAGTAGCTATTGCATTAGCAGCTGTGCACTGAAAAGTGTGTTCTGTGTCGTGTGTAACTGTATCATCAAGTACAAAGAGAGGTCCCTCTGTGGATGTGCTTGTCTCAACATGTGTCCATCTGAAGGTTGGAGTTGGATTACCATCCGCCGAACATACAAGCTGATCTCCATACCTAACGATTCTAAGGTTCCTCGGACCATCTGAAATGAACTCATATCTACAGTTGACCTACAAAGTTACTGCATATGAATGCATGCAATGTTGCATGGCAAATCAAAACATTGGACAAAAAGAAGTTGCATAGGGCAAATTCCTAAAAATTCTCAGTGGTAAATGTGAACCAATATAAGTTGAGATTTTAAACAAGATACGATGCTGCTAGATCACTCTCTTCGTGCTACCATTTCTGCCGAAAGGTTTTTCAGTTCTGGGTGACGATTCTGAGGAGTTTCTACAAAGGTGGAAAGCTTTTATCTTTACGATCACGTTTATACCATCGCCACGCGAGTGAGTGGCAAAGCAGCTTTTTAATATATTTAGCATAGTAATAAGCTTACTTACATATTGGATAATTCCACGTGTATTGGTAATCGGGAAAACTTTCCTCAGAGTTCTTTGAAAATTGAAATGTAATCTTGCATTTGAACGTAACACCGTTGTCATCGGAGCTCAGTTGCGTGATGACTGAGGAAGTTGTGGTTAACGGTACTGAATGGTTGCCAGAAGTGGTTATGTCGGCAACAATGGCGTCCTGATTGTTGTTTTTTGTCCATCTGAAGATGGGAATCATATTTCCAGCATAAATGATACGGCACCAGATCCACAGATAACCGTTTTCCATCACAGTTCTGTTTGTGAGGCTGACAATAGTGCCACACTCCGGATCAGAATCTAAAAGTTTATATTAGCCATGAAGTGTAATTAAAATAAACTGAAGGAAATGTATGCTTATCTAGTTCGGTGTCATTTTTATCCATTTAAGAGATATATATCTTTAAAAAGAATTCATAAATTTGAAAGCAAATCTAGCAAGTAATATTGAGATACGGTATTCTTGGATAAAATGTTTGTTTACGAAAGTAAAATAGCTTAATGGTTGGCAAAAGTCCGTTTTAGTCATCTGGAATAGCTTAATGAAATTTTGCTGTTCAGACTGTTCATATGCCCTAATTGTCTGCGACTAATTGTCCATTCATCCATGTTAACCAGCAGAGTATTGTGAAGAAGAATGCATTGGCCGTTTAGCTCTGCATCAAGAGTTTACATAATATGTGATATATTGAAACGTTAAATATTATTTATACAGCACTTATTCAAAGGAAACCAAGACAAGAAAATAATATTATCAAAATATTATAAATCAATCATTAAGAAATATTGCACATGTCATCAAAAATTCGATTTCCAAAGTTGAACATAATTATATCGATTACAAATAATATACAGTTACCTAAAACTGTTAACTGTACTGTAGGTCCAATCGGGGAGTTAAATGTAGTGCATCGATATCTTCCAGCGTGAGCCCTGTCGACGGACTCGATTATGAGATTATGCTGTCCGTTGATCCTCTTATCAATCTTGTACCTTGATCTCATTGTGTCAATTATATCACTACCCAAATAAATGTTTGTTTCTGATGACGAATTCCACGAAGTGAACGACCAAACCACCCAGTCGCTTTCATTTGCACTGCATTTCAATTCTACTTCATCTCCGATTACCACGACTTCACTTCTCGGAACAGTCAATAAAGTAGATGAAACAAGCACAAAATTTGACGAGACGACTAAAAGAATTAGTAATATTATTCGTTTACTGATCCCAAAAAGAAATTGACAACGACCAATATACAAGTTTAACATGAAACACTGTTAGGTTATCGGAAACAAGCGGTAGACCCAGAAGGGACCATAGTCCCGCTTAATTAGGGCCACCAATTAATATGCAATACCAATGGCCACGCTCTTGTTTATACATTTTAAATCTTAGTTATGAAAATTATAAGGTCACAAACATGACCTACTAAACAAAGCAACAAATGAAAACAATCAAATTTAATTGAGACATACAGATAACACTTGTTATTATTTATCATTCAAAATGTAAGCAGTGGTTGTTTAATTAACTGCAGAGAAGGCAACTGTTGAATATATAGTGGCAAAGCAATCCACATCAGCGGTCCAATGCATTTAATGTCGAAATACCTAGTATTTGTTCGGGCATATGTACTACGAAACTTACTTTGCGATCTAGTAGATTAGGTGTGGAATTCAGAGGAGCGCAAGATATAACCATCAAATACTCGAGGTAAAGGCTTCTGCTCATATCTCAACATAAATTCAGCAATTTCAAATCTTTTAGCCTATTCTATTTTTAGAATTTTTAATGTTGAGACTTGGCAACAATTCTCAGGACATGTCGTTGTAGTATTCAGATACGACATGCATACAATAATTCATTTTGTCATGTATATGTAAGTTAAATAAGTTTATTGACTTCATGAATTTCAAGAACTGATAAGATATGATAGATAGATAATAAGAGATTGATAGGCGAATGCCAAGGAAATAAAAATTATTTCCAATAAAACAAACATAAACCCCTTTCAAAATTCCTCAGAAGCTTAGTCCCGTGTTTTAATTATCTGTCGGCTGAAGCGTAAAACCAAACAACAATAACAATCCGGAACCGGACAACTTGAAACCTTTCTTAATCGCAAAAGCGTGAAGGGCAGAGAAGATATCAGATCGCCTGTCAGCCCATTCTTTGCATAACCAGCCATAATACTACCATTCAGGCTTGGTCCTGCTTAATTTAACTTTACTGTGTTTGAACCGCCAAAGTGATAAGACAGCATACAGGACAGAACACAACCGACCTTCAGATAGCAAATAGGTGATCGATATAATAAAATAAATAAAAATTGCAGTTTTATTTAAACTGGGTATTACGAAAAACGCAATACAAGAGCCATACATTCGTAGGTGAATGTGAAGCAGACCTTACTAATAGTCGCATGATCTCTAAAGGGAAATTTTACAATGTTCTGTCTATTTTCGTATAGTGTAACCTACTCACCTAAGCAGACTGTTAGAACAGATAGCATCATACCAAAGGTGTTGTCACCTTTAGACATATTTCTCAATTCTTCCTTAAATATAACTCACTTATTACAGTGTAAGTTATCGTTCACAACAAACAGACGAAAACGTTTTGAGTTTCGAATTAGTAGTCGGGTTCCTGGTCCGTTTTCGCAAACAGGCTTACGTTGTCAGATAACTATTTATAACCGACGAAACAGGATATTGACTGCTATTGAATCAGAAGCCAAGCCATTACCGGTTTGTTTTAGTAATCCCATCATATATTTGTAGGCCTACAATGTGCGATTGTTAGGATGTATCTGAGCATCTATGTAGCGGCTTTAAAAATTTACCAAAGGATAAAAATTGGCGCGTATACGAGTTAGTTTTTCCGAGGGCAAATTCAAAGACATCAACTCCGTAAAAGTGTCCGATGACAATATTTCAGGGTGACGAACACATTAGTTAGTCAAATTAAAAGATGCATTAGACATTCATAGAAATAAATCATGCTGATAAATGTTTCAGAACAAATCGAAGCAAAGCCAATGATTCAGGAATAATGTTTCAAAAGCGTTCGCTAATATCTGTTTAGGAAGCTACAAACATTGATTAGTGAAAATAACAGTTTTACATTATAGATGTAAATCGTGGTGATAAAGGATCAGTACAATCTAAGAAAAGTTATTTGGTAAAGTGTCATGTTTCAACATTGCTTGGCCATACCAGTACATATACACTTAAATTTTAGATCGTGAGCTTCAGTCTAATTATTATTATTATTATTATTATTATTATTATTATTATTATTATTATTATTATTATTATTATTAACCAGATACTTAAATAGCGCTAACTTATGAATTCACCTCAAAAACGCGGGTAGCTGGAAAAAGATATCTTCAACTGTTTGCGAAATGAAATAAGAGAAAGAGAAGGGTTTGTCAGATGTGGAATTCACTACCACCAGCACGGAAGGCACGGAAACCACTTGTCTTTTTTGGTATGCTGGAACAAAAAGTTGGCCACAGGAGGCAGATCTTAAGTTTATCCTGGCATGATTAAGTTTGAGTGAAATTCGTAAGCTAGCAAGGTAGTTCTGTGCTGGATCATGAAGCGCCTTGTATGCAAGGACGGCAACTTTAAACTTTACCCGAGCTGGAAAAGGTAACCAATGTAATTTTGAAGACATTAAATCTGTAATCACAAGTTCTTTGTTTAAACATGGCTAACATCAGGTCCGCAGCGTGATTTGAGCTAATGAGGGTAGTCATATTGAAGATGTAAAGCCATGCTGTGTCCTGTATTTTAACTTCTTGCCAAGTCATGCCTTATCCGAAAACGATATAATTCTATTTCCGTTCCTCAGTCTTCATTAATTCTATTTATAAAAGTCATATTGGGTTTATTTGTTTTACAATTATAGAAACAGTAAATAGCAAAAGATTCCAAATCGAGATTATTACAGTTCAGTTATGTCACAGTACAGTGGATCTTTACTTTGCAGTTTCTGTTCAGTTGCTGGTTGGTTGATGTAGTCATGCCTTGGTTGATCGTACAAGCGCAGCTCAGAGTAAATCTGTGGCTGTTGTGCAGCCGATGGTCGGTCTGTCAAGGCAGAGTAGTCAACAGCGGTGGCTGTTGTTTGGATGCCATGGTTTTCAATGCCAGATGGCAACGGTGAACTGAGTTCTGTTGTTGGCAATTCAGTCTGGGGTCCGTGAAGTGACGGATGCATCTGAATAGACGATGTCCTCGCTAGCGGGTCATTACGACTGAACCCGCCGCCTGAAACAGAAAGATGATAAAGTGAAATAATATTAATCTGCTTTAGGTAATTTTAAACCACGCAACAGTAACCAATTTTTTTGCACTCACTGTTATAATTTTTTTAAATTATGATGTCAACTTTGCAAATGTAGACTTAGTAATGTCTCGGAATTTCCTAAGTCGCAAAAAACTTAGTACAGAGACTATTCCCAAAAGCTTAGCTAAGATACGAGAAAAATCATCATGTTTGTGGACATATGATGCAAGTGAACTGGGTTTTTGAGTATAATTACGAATATTCTTCAGTTTCTTCGCATTGAACCATCACAATATCTCACAGCAGTATTCTTAAGACTACATTATGCTTTATTCTAAAAGCACTCGGTTTAGTCAATTAACCGCCAATATCTTCCGATGGGGTCGAAAATGGTTGGCTTTTACTTGCGGTGATTTGATGACAGAACTTGTTATTGCTTTTTGGGCCCATATATCTAAATCATGCTAGTTGCCTACTGCTTATTGTTTGTAAAAGAGTTGGAAACATGAAAGAATTATAAAGAAATAATTGAAAATTATTATGCAGCAAAAAAAGAAATAATTTAATACTATTATGTAGCTTTTCATCACCAAAGCATTTTCCATAGTAATTTAAGATGCTTTAAATGCAAAGAGATTTGAGATGTTTCTGTGGACGCCTAATCAAATTCCTGAAATCCGTTGCAGTGTAAATATCTTAGGATGGCATACCTGCATTTAAGAAGCTTGATAACTTTCTTAATCCTAATCTCAGGCCCATTAGGACGAATCCTGCTAAACAAAGCAATGCGATGATTAGCGCCACTTCTGCTATGCTTGTTTTTGAGGTAGACTTGTCATCAGGTTCTGTAAAACATAATCATAATGATGAGTACGATAATGTTATATATGGCTGACTAGATGACAAGTACATGCCTATATGCATTTGAAAAGGTAGGCATGCATATAGGCATAAGGCATGTGTGTGATTGCTTGGGTTTCGTGATAAGGCGATAGCAGGCGTAGTGATTTAAGACATATTACTCCGTTGTTCGCTCAGCCCTGGGTGCTTTATTCGTAAGTGAATGTGTGCCCAAGCTAGAGAGGAGGTTAGGGAAGGTGTCCTCTCGTTGTGTTGCTGTAGTTGTGTTTACACATCATCCTAATGACCATTCCACTGACCTCTTGGTTTTCTTCATACGACGCTGGTCATTTCTACACCAGTGCCCACTCAGACCTCAATCCTTTATTGGTCCATAAAACTATCCTGTTTCCTTATCTTCCTCTTAACTAACCTCCCTCTTCAAATCCAAGCACCAACCGCTGTAGCCGTTTGATTGTCTGCTTGCCTGACCTTTGCATCTTGACCTGGAATCGAATTTGACCCTACTTGCCCATCGATTTTGTTTTGATTGAGCGCCAATAAATAAGATGGTTCGCGCGATTTAGCTT
Organism: Norana najaformis; assembly: GCA_964023275.1. Taxonomy (NCBI): domain Eukaryota; kingdom Metazoa; phylum Annelida; class Clitellata; order Crassiclitellata; family Hormogastridae; genus Norana; species Norana najaformis. The sequence goes on from OZ029914.1 coordinate 48,606,885, forward strand.
TCTTTGTGCGCTGTAGAAATCTGGCTTTTCGATTCACGATAAATAATTGTCGGTGAATGAGTACCAAATCAAGATTGGAGGGCTATATTGGTGTTTTATGGTTGGATTTCTGTGATCATGTGTTTTATGCCTCAGCCGAATAATCCTTCAACTTTGGACTATGCCTTGAGGAATTTCTACAGAGGTGTCTAAGCAATTGTATCACCTATTATCTGTCAACAGCTTCTTCTTATTATTATATATTAAGACAAATGAACAATAGGTTAGCTTAGCTGGCCGGCGGGCGGTTACGGTATAGCAATATTGTTCATATATTTAGAGTTTCATGTTCGTTTCTTTGCGGGATCTTGACAGTTTGAACTGTGGCACAACTTTAACGAGTAGTCGTTGACTCGTCAGAACCGGAGATGGAGTGAATATGGATCTATGTCTATTCATAGAAATAAAATAAGTTCTGTTTGCGACGAGAACGACTCATAATGCGTAGCCATAGCTGTAACTGGGCTAACTTTTCTTTTATCAGTCCATAATAACCAATTATTAATTCAGCGGACTTTCGGTTTTTCTGTGTGTCTGATTGAAAGTAAATATGTTTCTCCATTTCCCTGTCTATTTATTGTGCTCTCTAATTTCCTCTCTCCCTCTCTGTCTCTGTTTCTCTCTTGCTGTCGATCATGTTTGTGCATGATTGTAACACAAATGTTAAGGGGTCGTCCATTAAGGACGTCCACAAAAAGGGGAAGGAAGGGGTAATCAAAACGCGGACAAATTTGAACAAGGGGAGGGGATATACCCAATGTGGACGTCCACATCTAAATTTGGAATAGTTATTTTAGTAAAGCTTAGACTTTGAGCACTAACTATAGTCAGACAACAAACGGTCTGTACTACGTTGGGGGTAAATAGCTGAATGTGGCAGTATTAAAGCATAATCTAGGCTTAGTACTCAGCTAGATGAGGACATCCGAAAAGCAGGTTGGAAGGGTAATGTCAAATGGGGACAAAAGCGGTCAAGAAGTTCATTTTTGCAGACGTCTTATATGGATGAATCTTAACCTGGAACTACCGTTATACTTGTAGCGAAGTGCGATATGCTTTTCATTGAGCGTCTACAAACTTCTGTGCACTCAAAAATATGTTAATTTTCTGAATTCATTGCTTTATCAAATGTTAGAACCGGTCCAGCGACATGATTTATTAATTTCAGCATTCGTCGATCTCAATTTCAGCATTGCGTCGGACTGGGATTACCATCAGTTGAACATTCAAGAAGATCTTCATATCAAACGTTGCTTAGATTCCTTAGTCCATCTGAAATAAACTGAAATGATGGTCCAATATGAGAATTCTTTGATCTGATCGTGGACTCCCGTTGGAGTAACTTATAGCTCAATGTTGGCAGTAAAAGGGAAAATAGTTTTATGGATTCATGGAATGTGTTGCCTCAGTTAGTGTTCACTATGTGTAACTTTTTCCAGCTGCCTCTTTTTGCTCAGGCGGGACTATTATCGTAAAGACATTTAAAGCTGTGACAGACTGTTCAACGGTTGAGATATTCTTCTTTCATTGGCGATTGTATTAGCAGCAGTGCATTGGAGAGTAACCTCTGGTTCTCTAATTTTAATGCGTAATTCAACATAAAACATATCATATGTCTTCAGATTTAATGGTCTGAAAATCTGCCCATACATAAGTTGGTGTTGTATTTTCGTCATCATTTGTTGCCAGTGTATGTATCAGATAAATCCAATTAAAGAGATAAGATAGAAAAGCTATTATAAGATATGCAAACCTGAATGTGAGACTGTGATATTTTCATTCACAGTGGCGATTGCATTAACAGCTGTGCATTCTAGAGTGCGTTCTTTGTCAGGTGTTGTTGTACCATCTAGTATAAAAATAGATCCATCAGTTAATCTTTTTGTCTTAACATGTGTCCATTTGTAGGTCGGAGTTGGATTACCATCAGCTGAACATTCAAGTCGATCTCCGTATCTAACGATTCTAAGGTTCCTCAGACCATCTTGAATTAATTCATAGAATCAGAAGCAGTGATTGTAACAGATAGCCCAAGAAAGTATCAGTGAATGCTCTTAAAAACCGATGCATAAACCCACTCATCAATTGTCTTGATACGTGACAATCTGAAGGTCAGAGTTGGATTACTATTAGCCGAATATTAAAGACGATATCCATTTTAAAAGAAGCTACGGTTTCTTGGTCCGTCACCCTATTACTTTGACGCAAATCTGGAGATCGTGTGCGTTTAACTGGTGTCTCGTCTATATTCTTTCTGATAATTATTAAAATTGTGAGACTAACAAGTATACTTACACAGAACATTTGCCGTATAATTCCACGTGTATTCGTAATCGGGAACATTTTCTTTAGAGTTTTTGGGCAACTGAAATGTAATCTTGCACTTGAAAATGACGCCGTTGTCTTCGAAGCGCAGTTGTGTTATGAGTGAAGAAGTTGTAGTCAACGGTACTATACTTTTGTCAGAAGTGATTGTGTCTGCAGCGATTGGATTCTGTGTGTTGTCTTTGGTCCACGTAAAGATGGGAGTCATATTTCCAACATAAATGATACGGCACCACATCCACAGATAACCGTCTTCTAATATTCCCTTCTCTTCACTACTTGTGTTTGTCGAACATTCTGGAAAAGATTCTAGCAAAACGATGCATATAGGCCAAGAATTAACCAAATTCACATAGCCCACTATTTGAAAAGTATAAAGCCTATGCCCCCCTCAAAGTCCGACTCACACCTCAACGTGGTGAGGGGGTGAAAACAGCCAAGTAGGGGAATGCCTGCTGAAGCTATGCCATCAGTGGTGAAGGTCTTGACCGAGGTACCACCTAGTTTGCTTCGCGAGATGGACAGGCTCAGCAGGAACCCTGAAACAGCTGGCTAACGTGAGCGGCAACGCCGCCTCTGGTGCCACAAGGATATCAGAGCCAGGCCCAAGCCTGGAACTCATGTTATAGAGAAGTGCAAGGGTCGAATGGATGGGTGCAGATACTCCGTTCATAAAGAAACAGACGAAGGAAATCCAATGCAATGACAAAGGATAGAAGTACAGTCCAACAAATTCTGAAGTTACGATTGATTGCGGAAAAAGCCAAACGAAAAACAAGCTTGTATACAACTGTTTTGTGGACTTCCAAAAGGCATTCGACTCCATCAAGCATGATGTTACCTGGGCAATACTGAAATCATATGGAGTAGACGTCAGAATGATACAGATTCTACAGAACATTGGAGAGAGATCAAAATCTGCAGTGAAAGTGGGACGGGAACTAGGAAGATGGTTTGCAACTACAATAGGGACAAGGCAGGGAGATCCAATTTCACCTAGTACATTTATTATATACTTGGAAAGAGTCATGCGGGACATACAAGATAATGGAACTGGAATCTCAGTGCACGGAAAACTCATTAATAACCTACGATTTGCAGATGACATTGACCTGTTGTAGAACAGCTGCCACAGGCTGCAGGAAAATGTATGTGGACTGAACCTGCTTGCCGAACGTGCTGGACTAAAAATAAATGCGGATAAAACAAAAACAATGGTATTTGGCAAGGAGACAATAGACGTGGAAATTAAAGTGCAAGACGAGGTGATTGAAAATGTAAAGGAGTTTGTGTACCTAGGGAGTCTCATGACATGGAATAATGATTGCGCAAAAGACATCAAGGCAAGAATAGTAAAGGCAAAGGGAGTTATGGCAGGGTTAAATAACATCTGGAAAAGCAGGAAAATCAGTCACAAGACCAAACTAAACGTCTTGAAAACATGTGTGTTTTGCACAGTTCTGTATGCATGTGAGGCATGGGCAATCAAAATGACTGACCAAGATAAGATATTAGCATTTGAAATGTACTGCTATAGACGAATATTACATCTAAATTGGACAATGAAGGTAAAAAATACGAAGAAGACTGAGCATAAAAGAAGCTCTAATACAAGTAATAATGAGAAGGAAATTACGTTTGTTTGAACATATATGCAGGATGGATGACAGTAGAAAAATATAAAGCTTGATGATGGGAATCATGGACGGAAATGGGAGACGAGGAAGACCTAATAGGGAGTGAACAGATGATATAAGGGATTGGTGTAAGCAAGACTTGCACGCCTTGATAAGAACAGCGCAAGATCGGGAACTGTGGAGACAGGTGATAATGCATGCAGTGGACACCTACGGGCTCTTGGCCCATGGATCATGATGTTGATGATAAAGCCTATGCAAGAATTGCAAGAATTTTGATGTTCGGCTTATATCCAAGAATTTTTCGTGCTTAGATATAACTTGGCAATTGGAATAAAACAATTGAAAGAAATTTTGACAAATAGGCCCCTATAATGTAGCGCCAACTGGCGGTCACCATAATGTACACATTACACAGGTCTGCGATGAAATTTTTTTCTTCAAAGTAAATGGTGCTTCTTATAGATTTTTACACGGTCATTTCTGGAAAAATATTGTAAAAATTCTAACACATACAGTTTTGACACAAATTGGGATTTTTGTTGGAAAGTTCAATTTTTCCGCAGAAATGCTATTTTACATTGAAAACACAATTACAAATACATGCACATAATGAAAAATATATTTTATTATAATGTAGTAATGAAGACACCCGAACTCTTGTTATGTTTTCATAAATGCGAAATTGAACCTCGGCCTGAAAGGGTTAAGTCCGGTTTTTACATTAACGACGTGAAGGGGTTAAGTCTGATGTATACATTTATGACTGTCATGGCTTCAAGAGGATGTGTTAATTCTCCTGACAGGTTTTGTTATATCTGTGGCGAACTGTTAGTGAAAAAGCAAGAGCGGAAGGTCACGGACTTTGTTGAGAAAGTGTATTTTGCATACTTCGGTGTAAGGCTTGGAGACCAGGACAAGGCATGGGCCCCACATCGAGTTTGTTCCAGTTGCGTGGAAGGACTGCGCATGTGGTCTAAGGGTAAGGTGAAATCTTTTCGTTTCGGAGTGCCTATGATATGGAGGGAGCCTCGAGACCACAGCGATGACTGTTACTTTTGCTCGTGCAACATACAGGGATACAGCTTAAAAAACAAAGACAAAATCTGCTACCCGAACCTGGAATCTGCACTGCGCCCTGTGTCTCATGGACCTGGCATTCCCATACCTTTGCCTCCAGAAAGCCTAAGCGATGTGAATGGGCCATCGGGGAGTGAGTCAGATGGCAATTCTGATGAGGAATTTCCACACGACAGCAGTGAGCCCGAACTGTTTTCACAATCACAATTGAACGACTTGATTCGAGATCTGGCTCTTTCGAAAGATTCCGCTCAGTTGCTAGGTTCTAGGCTCCAGGAGAAGAACTTGTTGACTCCTGGAACTTCTTTTAGTTGGTTTAGAAACCGAGAGAAAGACTACGTGCCTTACTTTTCTCAAGACGGTGAACTTGTTTACTGCTCCGATGTTACCGGTCTGATGCAAATGTTCAGAGTTCAGCATGAGGCTCACGATTGGAGACTCTTCATTGACTCATCACAAAGAAGTCTAAAAGCTGTCCTTCTTCACAATGGCAACAAATACGCCTCTATACCGGTTGGACATTCCGTTCATTTGAAAGAGAAGTATGACAATTTAGCCTTCATCCTGACCAAACTGAACTACAAGAAATTCGAATGGACCATCTGTGGCGATCTTAAAGTGATCTCTATGATCCTTGGTCAACAGGGCGGCTACACCAAGTACCCCTGTTTCCTCTGCGAATGGGATAGCCGTGCTAAAGCCAAGCACTGGACTGAGAAGGTGTGGCCAAGCAGGACACTAAAAGTAGGAGAAAAGAACGTGCACTTCGAATCTTTGGTGGAGCCAAGAAAAGTACTTTTTGAACTCCCATCTAAGCTATTTCCCAGAAAATCTAGGTGCTGTCAGTGAAGAACAAGGAGAGAGATTCCACCAGGACATAAAGGAAATGGAACGGAGGTATCAGGGTCAGTGGAACGTTAACATGATAGCAGACTACTGCTGGATGTTGCATAGGGAAGAACCGCAAGCAGTGTACAAGAGAAACAGTTCTAAAAGGAGCTTTGAAGGGAAGAAGAAAAGATATTATAAAGATTTATGACTTCTCGGCACCTGTGACAAACATTTACAAATGAATAAATGAAAAATCCAGCTGAGTTCATTGTAACAATTTTTAAGTTCTTTGTAAATAAGCGTTTTCCACTCTGCTAGGTCTTCCTGGATGTTTGTCTTCACTTGTGGAAAAAACCGTACGTGATAGAGGAAAAACTCGTGCATGTTTGAATTCAGCTAACTGAATACCAATGAAAACACCTAAAACGGTGAAGAAAAAAATTGGAAACCATTAATATGCAGGCCTGTGTTATCAATGTTTCGAGGCGCTTGGTATTGACCACAAGAGCAACAGACGTTAACTTCAAGTCCAGGTTTTCTATTATAATTATACTAAATCCTATCTATATAATTATACTAAATCCTATCTATAGTAATACAACCAAACTTAACATATAAACTAGGACAGCCAAATACAATGCACTGGCTTCCTGTTATGAAAAAAATATCTATAAATTTCCTTTTCTGGAACGGGCCTCACATAAGTAATGTACGTTCATTGTTTAATTATACTTTTTTCTAAAAATACCCAAACATGGAATACATACCAAGAACAGTTAAATGTGCTACAGTTACACTGTCAGTGCCAAATGTAACACATCGGTATTCTCCGGCGTGATCCAAGTCAACGGAATCAATGATCAGATTGTGTTGTCCACTAATACTCTTATTAATCCTGTATCTTGATTTGAACGGTGCACTTATATCATCGCCAAAATAAATGTCTGTATCTTTTGATGTCTTCGATGAAGTAAATCCCCAAATCACATATTGGCCTCGATTTGTACTGCATTTCAGTTCTACTTTGTCGCCAACTTTGGAGACCGTGTTTCTCGGATGAGTCAACAACGATGCATCGCATATAGATTTTGAGAGAAGAACTAAAACATGACACTTTATTCGTTCGAAAATGAAAAAATCTGTCACATGGGCAAACAACAATATAAAAAGATTGAATTTAAAGTAAGCCAAGCATCTTGTGTTTGTTTAATTTATCTATGAAGATGTTTGGGACGACTGAGTCGTTGGGGCTGACATGTAATCTGGAGGCAGATTCCCTATTACCAACCTGCAATCTGGTTTCAGGAAGTATCTTTACACAATGCGCGTGTGTGTATCCGCCACGCAATCTGCGATGTGAAATTCTTGTCCTTCTCTGCATATATTCAGCCAGCGGCTGAAGGCTATACTATTTGATCTTACTTTTGTGTTCTCGTGTCCGTAGCATCTCTAAATAAATCTTTAGATAAGACGTTGTATTAATATGCAGCTACAATTCGTAATTGATAATGTGCTGACATGGAAACATCAGCCTATGCAACATGTAGTGTTTACCTCATTTTGACCCCTGATAACTATTTATCTGCGCCTCATATCAGATTTAATGACTGTGCGATAATAGGCTTAAGTGCTTTAAATAAATGAATAAATTGTGATGTTTTGAATAGTGCGTGATAACAGCTATAATATTAGTTGTTGGTTTAATGAAAAAGTGAGCTTCTAATGACAATGTTAAGGTGTAACGATAGAAAAGAAACAAGTGAAACACTATACACTGAAAAAATATTATCTAATCTTCCAACTTGAAACGTTTTGACATTTTGATAAAATACTTACCTAAAAAGTCTACAAGTAAGCCCAATGTAATATCGAATTTTTCCATTTCCTTGGTTAGAATTTTCATTAGCCAACAATGCACGTTGTCCAAGACTGGCTAAACGATGGCGAACCAGGAAATCTAAGATAACTGACTGTTGATTAAAATTTTCTGACGTTGTGTGCTTGGCCTTTCCCGAAAATTTTTACGGCGTTTCGATTTTAATTGGTACAAAACAGAACAGTATAAAGTTAACAATGGATAGCATGAGGAGAGTTAGTTTATAAAATCATTAATTAGGTTTTCTTAGTTGAATGTTGTGAATAGCTGGCGTTTTAGCATTCAATGTGCTTTTTCGTTTTGTTTTTGTTTTTATTTCATCTCGTTCTGTTTCTTAGTCTGTGCACTTAAAACGATTTGTCGTGCAATATAATTAAGTTTAGTGCTAATTTTACGCCATTTTGGGTGTTTTTATTGGGTGTTTATATTGTAAAAAATTCTTTTTCATGTAACACTGTACTTACATGGCAAAAAACTGATATAACGCGTAATATGTTAAATGTACTGTCTTGAAATTTGACTAAGAAATTAGGTGACCCTGTTAGCAGGACTTATTGTCCTTTTGGTCTCACCTTTGGATGCCTTTTAATGATTTTTCTCTTTTTGAGTGATTGTAATATCAATTGTTTCTCTTTTGCGGTGTTTAATAAACGGTTCAATACAAAATACAATATAGACAAGACTCCGATCCAGAATGAATGGCAAATATAGAGCAAGGAAATAGTCAGGTATGATGACTGTAGACTACAGCAGAGGGTACATTAATTAAGAAGTATAAACTCTCAACCCGATGTCATCACGAAATCGCTTTAAGAGGCTGAGACACAACACAATGACATGATTTGCGATATTTGTTAATACTATCCAATATGCTTGAAAAAGCCCTATTAGGATGCTTAATTTCTGGCTTGAAAAATGCTATTTGAAGTAGGCTATTGCAATTAATGTGTCCTGGCGTAATTAGCCGTCGGATTTTGGTCACTTTCCTTTTATCTTATTTGTATGTACAACGTCAAATCGATCCGATTATAGTCTAGGCCTAGGTCAACTGCACTGTGATATATCAAGGCATGTTAAATTACATTAAAAGTCAATAAACATAAATGAAATATCAGCTAAAAGTTAGATGAGTCGTTGCGAAATATAGAGAAAAGATCTTTGGAGTTGCGGAAGTTACCAATTTTATGTAGTAATTTATCCGAAGATGTCTAGAATGTCCTATCAATCTACAATTTGCAGTTGCTATATTAGGGATTTCAAGGAGCTGAATTCTCCGTAAGATTTCCACTTTTCGAAGATTTAGTACCACAGGTGACCATATTTCAATGACATAGACTGGCATGCGAACAGTTTAAAAGGCAACGGTTTGCTTAGGACATTTTGTTTCGTTGTCAATGTATCCAACATACAAACAATCAACTTAAACAGTGTAGCAATCCTCCCTTTAATTCGCTTTTGTATTTGTTGAACTAAGCTGAGAACAGCTTACTTACCTACTTAGTGTATAGTAGTTTAGTATAGTTTGTTTGTAGTAGTAGATTTGTGTACGGAGGCTGTAGTTAGTATAGTTCTGTCGGCAGTTCAACATATAAGAGTAATAGCTAGACTATAGAACATGTTCCACTTAAGTAGGAACATAGGTTTAATAAATCGTATGGGACAATGCCACGTCAGCATGGCAGATTATAGCCTATATGACGATTTCACAAAGGACTAATCTGATATCACAGAGCAGATTTAAAAAATTGAACATTGGCTGATGTCACCGAGCAGACGACAGTTGTAATGGACGGTTGGCGATGGTCATGCGCAGATCAGCGATGAGAGTTGGCCGCCACTGGAGAACCAAACGAACTTTCCCTGGCATAAGAGGAGGTTTTCTGTATTCAGTCAGAGAGATACGTTCGTTTGTGCATGTATGTATAGACGTGAAGAAACACCTTCGAAAACCTCCGTAAGTTTTTCGTGCTTGTTTGAGTGGGTGGTTTGAGATCGAACGTTCCTTAACTTCGATCATCATTCGTGTAAGTAGCATCCTTAGTGTATAGGAACTTCTAAAGCAACTGAGATTTACCTTTTTCGGAAGCGGCGAGAGTCGTATCGAACTGTGAGAAATTCGTAATCCACGCAAAGGATTGTGATCTTTTAAACGAAACTTTTCGTTCGATAAAGTAAAGCGAACTGCAACACGCAGTTCGGCTTGAACAAGAAAGAGTAAACGGACGCCTCGTTTGTTTCGTCGTCAGTGGTTGGAGTGAACTGAAATTACTACGAACTTTTGTGTAACAAAGTCGGAAAGTTTCAAGAAAGAAAATGGCGAATATCCATCGTCTGCATACGGATGCCTATTTTCAACGTTTTCCAGGAGATGGACTTTGGTAAAAAGCAATTCTACGAGAATGGTACCACAAGATCAGCGATTCTCCACTAGGACTGAGGCCTGGAAAGTCAAGAGCTCTACGTGCGGGAGGGAAGCAATTAATTTACCGCTTTTAATTGATGTAGCTAGCTTAGTGGTTGGCCTGTAGCAGTCGTAGAATGAGGTAGTTTTATACGCTAGCCATAATATAAACCGTTTGCCAGATACTGCATAAGAGTTTCGCAATGATCTAGGCTTCTTTCAAATCAGCCATATAGATAATATAGATGAAACTTCAATAACTGACCCCAGATACTTGCCACAGGCAGTTATAGCCTACATACTGATTTACAGATTTTAACCGAAAGCGTAGGGAACTTGCTTTGGGCCTAATACCCTCAGTTTTTTTATATTAGTTTTGCGTATTTGGTTTCCTTGTGATTAGTTTGTGTATTTTGGCCTGTTTTTTTTAGCAAGTGTCGTTATTATGACACGAGGCTTATTTGTCTGAGTTACTGGTGTATTATTATTTATTACATTACAATATTTATATTTATATTTATATTTAGTAACTTCTAATGCGCCGGTGTCTATTGCATAAGGCGTCAACCGATGTTATGCTTTTGTTATCATAAGTTTCTAATTATTATTCAGCCTGAAGATCGAGTGTATGAGATCTTTTGGTGTAGCTGGATACACTGTGCACCTACCGTTTAGCTGCATTTTCTGTTTCGCCTAAAGAAAAGAAAATTCCTTCATAAAAACGCAGTTCGGTTCTCAGTACCAGCTGACGTAGATCAGGTTACGCTGAAGACTGCATTAGATATATTTCATGTTTTTTGTCAATATTTCTTGACTCACAAGTCTACTTTTAAATAAACTACGAAAAGTGAAAACCTACGTGACGCTTCTGCTCATGTGTTTCAAACCAAAGATCAAACTCGTCTCTACAGTCCCCAGAATGATGAACAGGCTACTGGCCGATTACAATAGCTGGTGATTTAGATAACGAGAAAATCCTGTTATTTAATGTCTAAAATCATTAAAATCATGTTTAAGTTAATTAACAAAACAACCTCAACAAAACACAACACTCAGAAACCTTTGTTTAGCAGTTTAGTTAACATGGTTAATATTATTTGTTAGAGATGCTATCTTCGGCTTTCAATGGTAAACGAATTTTTCAGCTATGTACTACACAATACGATATGTTAAATCAAGTTCCCCGTTTAAGGCCCAATACAGCACACATCAGATCTGTTTTAAAGTTCGCATATAAAATATATTCCTTTCTGTATCAACGCCGAAACGCAGAATAATCAATCGATGCTTTTGCAATTTCATTCAGTTAATTTGTTTATGCACAAAAATTAAAATAATCAGACTAAAAGTAGTAGGTCGTGCATTAAGATTATTACAGTTCAGTTACATTTGAGGTCACGCATTAAAATTATTACACTTTAGTTGCAATAATGATCGTGCATTAAGATACTTATAGTTGAGTTAAAATAGAGGTCGTGCATTAAGATTATTAGCGTTTATTATTATTTTTTTTATATTATTTCTGCAATTGTTAGGCGCCACTATCTAATGACTTAGCATCAATCGATGGCGCCCAGCAAGTATGAGTTAAGGACTTGCTCAAGGTCCCTACACAGTAACCATCTCGGAGGAGGCTCGAACCCGTACTCTCCGCGTTACAAGCCGAGCGCTCTCTCCAATATGCTACCGTGCCCCACAACGTTTAGTGACATTAAAAATACTCGCGATCTTTATTGTCCATTTTCTGTTCATTTGATGATTGCTTGATGTCTGACTGTTCGTATAAGCTTAGCTCACAGTAAACTGCCTCCTGTGCGGTAGCTGGTCGAACTGTTAAGGCACAGTAGTTGTCACTGGCAGCTGCCCTTTTAACTTCGGTATCCTCGTCCATTGTTTGCGCTGATAGTCTCTTTGATGATTGGGACTGGTTAGATGGCTCTTTGGCTGACGCTTTACCTAAAATACAACAAGAATTATTAATTTCAGCCGCAGTTCTGCTTCAAATTGTAATTCATTTGTATCAAAAGTATGTATCAAAGAATTTATTTAACGTCATTTTGGAAATCTTAAAACCCCTAGGCCTAAACGGAGTTCTAGGAATTGTTATCATTTTTCAAACATAAGTAATGTAACGACAGTAAAAAGTATAGTTCTAAAATATGTTTATAACAAAAATTTTACAAAATAAATAGAAGTGTTTAGAATGTAACTCGGAAATTTTGAGCAAGTCAACTTAAAGATTGCAGAGCAGCGTTAGTTTAATACGAACAGAACATTATATGTCTCAAGCTATCAACAAAATTATAGTTAAAGAGAAACCTTTCAGCCTCTTCCTGTGAACAATAATAATTATAATCAGTAGAAAGAGAAGCGATCCTAAAATCTCAGCAACTATACTGAAGAATTGATCCGAGAAAAAAGTTGTAACAACACCTAAAACTCCAACATATCAAGCTAACAAAAAAACCAAAAAACAATTGCATATATCACCTGCTTTATCAGACCTTCAACTATAAAGTAATGTAAACGACATTTATAAAGAAACTCGTCGTCAGCGCTCATGATCAATAATACTAATTCGCATTCAAACACTAATTTATACCTTTGAAGTCGGAGCTTCTGTGCTAAGCTACTTAAAAAGTAATTCCCAAGAGATGGAGGAACCAGAGCAAAATTCTCTTATAGCATTATGGAAGTTCAACATGAGAAGAGAACTAAATCAATTAGCGTGGCCAAACGAATAGATCTTTGAGCAAGAAACTGGAAAGCAAATTAGGCCTAACACAGGAAAATATAAATAATGGTCGATGACATAACTATTTAAATGCCGTGTTAAATTATAATAAACCAGTTTCGACAACCAAACAAAAACATTTAGGCCAAATGTTCTTATAGAACCCTTTTGGACTCAGCAGCCATCATCTAAATCAACTTCAGATGAAGTAAAATGTAATTAGTAAGTCATAAGATTTATATGGCGCAATTTGAGGGTTCATCAGTTCGGCTCACCGCAAGATCTGCGTTCTCTCTTCACTATATCCAACAATGACCTTCCTGGCGCTGTTGTACCGCTATTAAAGGCTGTGAAACAATTGTTGTTACTCTGGACAGTAATCTCACATTTCGACCAAACCTAACATATCTTTGGAAATCTTGTTTCTGTCACATCAGGGAAATACAACAGGTGGGCTCTGACCAACTATGTGCACAAACGTAGCCTTTGTCTGCTTCCAACTGCTTTATTTTCTGCGTCCAACTTGATTACACCAATTCTGATTTTGTTTTCTTCCAGACATTGAATTTAACACGCTTCAGTGCATCCATAATTCTCTGGCTCGTGTGGTGAAACAAAAGCTTTATCCGTACTTAGTCAGCTTCTAGCAAAATTTAGGGTCAGATTATCTGAAACATAAAATATTTAGCATTCTTTTGCTTCACCTATTATTTACTCCGTATACGTATATCTTCTCAAGTACCGATCTCTTGTCTGTCCACCTGTCTGCAAGTTTCGTCTTTGTATTGGTCCGTTTATGACGATTTGTCTCTCTGTATATCGGTCTTTTCTTTTCATGTGTCTGTCTATGTTAAGAAAAGAGTAAAGGAAGCGCCGTTATGAAACAAAGCTTATAAAATAGAAAAACCATGTTAAAATATGTCAACCTGAAATTGTGATATTTGCATTCTCAATGGCTATTGCATTAACAGCTGCGCACTGGAATGTTTGTTGTGTGGCGTATGTGGCATTCACTTCAAAAACAGGTCCCACTGTCGACCTGTTTGTCTCAACATGTGTCCATGTATAGGCTGGAGCTGGATTTCCATCAGCTGAACATATGAGACGATCTTCGTGTCTAACGATGCTAAGGTTCCCCGGACCATCTGAAATGAACTCTTGACTACAGTTCTAGGATCCATATAGGCCAACACGCAGTTGCACTGCTGCATGCTCGGGCATTACAGTGGGCATAAAATAAATATGCAAAGGTCATGAAATGCAGCTACAATGAGTATATCGCTAAGTTAATCGTCTTAAAATAGGCTACTGGGTTTCAACAAAAGGTCTAGCCAATAATTTGAAATAATGTTATTAAAGAAGAAATTTTCATAAGAATAAAAAGTTCTTAGTAAGTGCAATAACTAACTAAATAAATAAAAACTTTTATAAGAAAATTTTCTTTAAAAAATGCTGTGGTGTGCAGCGAGGAAAAAGAGATTGATTTCCGATCAGTTATTTCATTGGCCGCAATAATTACAAAAAAGACCAACAGACAGATATCTGTGATTGCTGTATAAGGTTTCGTCAGTTATTTCTCACTGACTAACCTACTTATGTGAAGGTTTAAATCCATGAATATGAAAACGAACAGCACAGAATACTTAAGGAGATCAAGCACGGTTATTAATTGGTTAAGTCAACCCTCCATCCGTTCAGAGACAGTAAATAAACATTAGCATTACTCTGCAGATAGAAAAGGTGCCCTGTTTTTCAAATAGCTCTAGTCGTGTTTGCGATTCAGCGCAAACGAATGCCCCATCCCTGGACACATTCAGGTCACGACTCAAGACATCTTTTGGGATATCTGTATTGATTTTTGAACCCATGTACAGCGCCTTTTTCTTCGGCCTCGGCTGTGCTACGGCGCTATATAAATCGTCTTATTATTATTAAAGGTATTTCATCCAGAGAGCAATCTGTTCAGAAGCGTCTAAACAGGTACCCTTACGTTTACAATTCATCTTTGTCATGTGTATGAGCCAAAACAACCATTTGACATAATTAAGAGGCTTGCTTACGCAGCGTGTAATTCCACGTGTACTCGTAATCTGGAACACTTTCGTTAGAGGTATTTGGCATCTGAAATGCAATATTGCAGTTGAACGTGACACCGTCGTCATCGGAGCTCAGTTGCTTGATGAATGAGGAAGTTGTGGTCAACGGTACTGTACCGTTGTCTGAAGTAGTTGAGTTTGCAACGATCGCGTCCTGAGTGTTGTCTTTTGTCCATTTGAAGATGGGAATCATATTTCCAGTATATGTGATGCGGCACCACATCCACAAAATTCGGTCCGCACTGCTGGCGTTTGCACCACACTCCGGATCAGAATCTAAAAGTTTCATTTTAGGCCAGGAAAATAATAAATTGGGCTAAAGGCTAAAAGGGGTGGCAGTAGGACATAGGTTAGTCTACATTAATTTTGTGGATTTGATCACAGAAATAAAAGCCAGTTAACTCATAGGCGAATTACTATTTCTGCATTTATTAAGCGTCACTTTCTACTGATGGCATTAGTCGATGGCATTAGGCGTGAGCAACTGTGAATGAGGAAATTGCTCAAGGTCCCTATACAATAACCGTCTCAGAGTCGCTCGAGCCCGTACTTTTCGAGTTGCAAGCCGGGCGCTCTAGCCAATCGGCTACCATGGTCAACATTTTTCATCATATCTGGATTACATTAATAAATTTCAACAGGCTTTAAACAGCGTGTCTTAATATTTCACGTATGAGTTTATTCGCGGATAACGTTGAATAGAAATAGAAATACTTTTGAAAATCAAGCAGTCTGGCGAGTAGTTTTGAGAGAAGGAAATTAAACACAAAATTTTATCTTTTAAAATATAAGGTAAACTAACCTCGTGGGGAAAAGGCCATTGTTATTTATTTCTTATAGGTTTTCTTTTCTACTTAGTCTACCCGCAAATCTATATTTTAAAAGCCTTAGGTACGCGCCGGTGTCGGGCAGTGGCGACGCCTGCATATTAAATAATACTAGGTCTAATTTGCTGATTGATCAGCAAATATAAGCTTTAATTTCAGTACGTGATAGGCAGAGAAATGTGGAGGAGTGGATGAAAAACGAGAGAGAAAGAGAAACGGAAAGAAAAGGGATTTTATAAATGTAAGAGAGGGCTGCCAGAGAGGGAGAGGCCAGGGATGGTGAGGGGAGTTTGAAGAGGGGGATGGGAAATTGGGGAGAGAAATTGCGAATGGGAGACCAAGGGAGGAGAGAGAGATAGGGGGAAACGAGAATAACTGAGCATATCCCAAGAAAGGACATTTTGCTGAGCAAGCGCCCATTTGCTCTCAGCGTGTGATAGCCTAGGAATAACAGAAGAAAACAAGATTCTACCAAGCAGAACTAACAACGCAAAAGACTGGGCAAACTAACTTTACATAAAAATGTAATCAGATAAATGTAAATGGAGCTTTTTGTTGACTATTTCTGTAATATTCAGTCAACTGTACATGTACATGAAACATTTCATACTGGGACTGACGCATCTGGGACTTGAGACAAAATTCGGGATGGGGTTTAGTCCCTTTTCTCTCAGCTTCATAGCTGGCCCACTGTTCGGAAGGTCAACCTGTTGGAATAGTGAGGCAGTCAAATAGGGAGCTGATGACTAGGGAAATGCAACGTTTTAAAGTCACACGTGTCTACCATTTCAAAAATTGGAATATTTAGGTCAGTCCTGAAAACAGCCACATACAATAACGATTCGAAAGCTTATTAGTACACATATAGAATGCTGGTCATGCAGAACACGTTGGCTGTTTACTTCTGAGTCTGGTGCTCACATCCATATAACGCGATGTAATAAAGACGAATAATTTATGTAACACCAATTAGAATAACTTTCAGTCTTGTCCCGGTTAAACAGAAACACCTTCAGTTTTAGAAATTGCCATTTGAAATTGAAAAGTAACATATTTATTTATTACTAATATTACTTTCAAGTTACCTAAAACCGTTAACTGCGCTGCAACCGAATCTTTAGCTCGAGGTCCACGGCATCGGTATCTTCCAGCGTGAGCCATATCAACGGAAATGATGATGAGATTGTGTTGTCTGGTAAAATTCTGATCAATACTATATCTTGATCTCATAGCATCAACTATACCTTTACCCAAGTAAATGTATCTTTCATTAGATGTATTCCATGAAGTGAAAGTCCATATTGCCCAGTCCTTTCCATTTGTGCTGCAGTTAAGTTCTACTCTATCGTTTTTTAACACCACTGAGCTTCTTGGAGCAGTCGAAAGCGACAGGACAGACGCAATGTTTGACCAGACAGCTGAAATACGAAATATATTTTAAAAGAACTTATTGAAGTAACTATGGATCATAGAGTAATTTGACGTGCAAACACAGAAGAAGTAATCCAGATGGAGGTTCTTAAGTCCATGTCTTGATGCTTTGTTCATACAATATTTGTCTTCAGACTACTGCAAGTCCATTAAACTATACTTACAGTAGATCGAAATATGTAGCCGATGCCAATTCAGATTTAAGTCTTTATAAGGTATATGTATCAACTACATTTCAGTTAAAGACCTTTGTGAACCATTCTCGACGGAAAGAAAAGAGTGCGTTTGATTTGTCGCCCGATGATAATCAAATTTGGAACAAAAGTTGAAACTTGTTGTATTAGAAAGTTTTAGTAACGGCTCTCTCGTGGCTTAGTACCGGAGACATGTAAAAAGAATCCCCAGAAGTCGATGTCCAGGAAAAAAGGGTAATCTGACCATCCCCAGATAAGACCTTGAAACGATGAGAGGAAGGCAGAAATGTGTGGTGAATTGTGACTGAAATGTGACATCCTCTAGGAGTAGGATGTATGTTTAAGCTTCAACGGCTCAACCACCATACATGTATGTGAAGTACGAATGAACACGTTCTCAGATCAGTGAAAGGATCACCTCCCTTCGTCCCACCGTCCTCCTCCCTCCTTTCTACCGGCTCCCTCCTTCTGTCTCTCTTCCACACTCCTTCTCTCTCATTCTCTGTCTCTTGAGTTTTTATTCGTATATTTGTAAATTGTAGATTGTGTAAGAATTACGTCCGTGGTCCCCCTTTTTCTTTTTGCATTTATTAAACTATTCCTAAATTTGTTAATGCTAGCCAAGCTGGATTGGAAAACGTGCTTTAAAATTTTATATGATTTCCTCCTCTTCCTATGTTTCTCGCCGATTCAATTCCGAACACCATTCACGGTAACCGTCTGCCTGTCAGCCAGGCCTGATCTGTCTGGAGTTAGTATCGAACCTGGCCACGCATGTGACTTAACTAATTCCCACGACTTGGCTTTTTTGGACACTCAAGTACTTGGAATGTTTACCTACCATTAAGATTACATAGGAAAAAGTGATTCCAAAATATCAGTTCTTTTTGAAAGATGGTCTTGGAGAATATACAGAGTAGTCAAGTAGTTGCCTCCATGTGTTAATTAGCTGAGGCCACTTCCCCCCGGCTACATACCTTCTGAACTCAAATGAACAACCACACACTAAACTGGATATCCAACTTGTCGTAAAATTATCCTATTTAAATCATAAAGGCGTAAAATACCGTAAAACTAACCAGAGACAAATACAGTTCGATATTGTTAACTACACCGTGTTTAGAGTCGTCAAAGGGATAAGAAAGCAAGTAAGACAGAACATAACCAAGCTACAGATGGCAAATGATCGATGTAATAAAATAAATAAAATTTGCAGTTTAGTTTACGCTGGGTTATACGGAAAAAGCCATACAAGGGACACATATCAAACAAGAAAATGTGAGCTCCAACTCTGTCCAGACTTTACTATCAGAAACATGTGCTCTAAAGTTAAACTTTACAATGTTGTAAATATACTGCTATAGTAGAGCCTACCACCAAAGCAGACTGCTAGATCAAATAACATCATTCCGAACACGCTGTAACCTTTAGATTTATTTCTCGTATATTTTCCTTTTATGTAGTTCACTTTTTAAGTTACTCTTCACAGCAGACAAAGAAGAAAACTGTCGGAGTATCGAGTTAGCAGCCAAGTTCCTGTTCCGTTTTCGCAAACACATTATCCAATAACTATTTATAGCTGGAGAAACAGGATATTGACTTTCTAGGGAATCAGTAGCAAAGCCATTACTCGTCGGTTTTATTAAGCTTGGCATATATTTATAGGCCTTATAGGTCTTAATGTATGGGTGTATCTGAACATTTATGTAGCGCCTTATCGAAAGAATTTATCGAAGAAAATGATTGGTGCCTATACGAGTAAGGTTTGTCATGGGCAAGTTCATAGACACCATCTCCGTATTAGTGACCGATAACACACTATAATTAGTCAAACTTAAAGGAGGCATAATACATTCTTAGAAGTAAGTCATGCTGATTATAAGTAGATCAGCACAACTGAAGCATAGCTAATAGTTCAGGAATAATTTTAAAAAGTGTCCGATAATAACTTTTAGGAAACTGCAAACATTGGCTAGTAAAAGGAAGCCTTGCACATTTTGGATATAAATCGTGCAGAAAATATGTTGTTATTTGGTAAGGTGTAATGTTTCAAAATTGTCAGTATAATTAAATTTAAACCATGAACGTCCGTTTATCACAGATTTTTATTTTAAAACAGGTAATTTGGCTGATAACGGTAGGCCCTAGTCATAATGACGATGCAACGCCCTGTTGTCCGTCCTGTATTATAACTTCTTCCAAAGTCATGTCTTAACCCATATCAATATTGTTCTATTTTGCTTCCTTCTTTTTTGATTAATTATATTTATTACATTTCGACTGGGGTTATTTGTTCCACAAGCGCAAAATGATTAATAGCAGAAGGACTCAAAAATCCAGTTTATTACAGTTCAGTTATTTCACAGCACAAGGGATCTTCACTTTGCAGTTTCTATGCAGTTGTTGGTTGGTTGATGTAGTCATGGCTCGGCTGCAGCTCAGAGTAAAGCCGTGGCTCTTGTGCGATCGATGGTCGGTCAGTTAAGGCACAGTAGTCAACAGTGGTAGCTGTTGTTTCGATTTCATTGTTTTCAACATCAGATGGAATCGGTGAATTGAGTTCTGTTGTTTGCAACTCAGCCTCGAGCCCGAAAGATGACGGGTGCATCTGAATAGATGATGCCCTCGCTAGTGAGTCAATGCAACTTAACCTCCCTCCTGAAATACAAAGATTCTAAAGTAAAATAATATTCTGCTTTCAATTATTTAAAACGGCGCAACATTAACCGACTTTGACAAGTATTTTAATTTATTTATATATTGTGTCGTCAACTTTTCAAACAATATCTCTGTAGTTTCTAAGTAGCAAAGAGAAGCGTACCTACTGTACAGAGACTATTCGCAGAAGCTCTGCTAAGATACCAGAAATCCTCATCATACAGTATCTGTTGACATGTGATGCAAATGAGCAGGGGTTTTGAGTATAATTACGAAGATTCAATGGTTGTCTGTTGATTCAATTTCTTCGCTGTGAAAACATCACATTATCTCACAGCAGTGTGTTCTTATTACTACCTTGTGCTTTATTCTAAATACTCTCGGTTTAGTCAGAGAGTAGCCAACATCTTCCGATCGGTGTCGAAAATGAATGGCATTCCCTTGTGGCGGATTTACTGACCGAACTTGTTTATTACTCTTGGGCCAATATATCTAAATCACACGTTAGCCTACTGCTTACTGCTTGAACACCATTTGTAAAGATAAACATCTTTAAAAAATATGTGAAAATTATTATGCAGCAAAATTTTCATATTATTCGTAATCGTAATAGTAATCTCTATAATTTCTAAAGTGCTACGATAAAGCTAAGCGGAAGGGACTGCAGCCTCATTATGCGGCCTTGCGTCGCCAAACATTTTTCATGAAAGATTAAGATGCTTTAAATGTAAAGAGATTTGAGTTCTGTCTGTATAATCAAATTCTTGAAATCCATTGCAGTGTAGAATATCTTCGGATGGCATACCTGCTTTTCGGAAGTTCCACAACTTTCTTAATCCAAATGCCAAGCCTAAAAGGACGATTTCTGCTAAGCTAAGTATTGCAATGATGAGCGCCACTTCTTCTGTGCTTGAGGTGGGTTTGTTATCATATTCTGCAACACATACATAATCATAATCATGATGATGAGTATGATAATGATCATATATGACTGACTCTACTTGACAAGTACATGTCTAGATGCATTTGAAAACCTTAGCATGCATGCGTATAAACATAAGGTGTGTGAATGCTCTGCTTTCTGGATACGACGCTGGCAGATTTAGTGAAGTTAAGACCAATTTGGTGTACACTCAGGCCTGGATGCTTTATTCGTAGGTAAACATTACCCAAGCTAGATAGACTCGTGTTTGCGCCTCATCCGAATGACCTTTCGAGTGGCCTCTTGATTTTCTTGATACGACGCTGGACAAATGAGCAGTAGGTAATAGGTGAGTGTAGTTGGGGGCGGTAGTGCTTCAGCTATACTTTTTATATATTTAGAGTGTCATGTTCGTTTCTTCGCGGGATATTGACAGTTTGACTTTGGCAACATTAATGAGTTATTGCTTCTCCGACGGTAGTTTACTTCCTTCTATTCCTTCTGCAGGGCTAACTAGATAATCTTGCGAACGCGTTGCCATCTTTTTCAGCTCAAACCCTCTCCTTTGTCTGGTGCTCCAGTGGGTGAGTATCGGCTCCGACGGTCTTCTGCTCAGTTCGTCTTCTTCGGCTCCGATTGTCTCTCATGTAAGTGGACGGTCATCTCATCTGTTGTGGCTAGGTAACCGTCTTATATAGGAAGTCGTTCGCTTGTGCAAAAGACCCGTGCGCAGTAGGACACGTGTGCGAAAGAGCCGTGTGCAAAAGACCCGTGTGAAAAAGAGCGGTGTGCAATTGTGCATAAGAGTTTATAAAAGTTCGTACCATGCTGATTACGTAGTAAACTTTGACCCCCGTGAACGACCTCTAAATGCAGATCGATCTGCTTTAAAGTTTACACAAAAACGTTTCTTACTAAAACGAAACCATTTGAGAGGGTGAGAGTTACAGATTTCGAAAATGAGAAAATTAGGGCCACCCTACTATTCATAGAAATCAAATTCGTTCTTTTTGCGTCGAGCACGACTCATAATGTGAAGCCGTAGCTAGTACTGGACTAAACTTTTCCTTTACCACTCCATAATAACAATCTAAAAATTTAATGGACTTTCTGTTTTTCTCTGTGCCTGATTGAAAGCAAATACGTTTCTCCAATAGGCTTTCTGTTTATAGTGCTCTCTTATTTCCATTCTCCCTCTCTATCTCTGTCTTTCTTTCTCTTACTGTCAGCCATATACATGCAATATTGTAGCACAATAGTGTTAAGGGGTCGTCCATTAAGGATGTTCACAGAGTGGGCAGGAAGACGTAATCCAAATGCGGACAAACTTGAACAAGGGAAAGGATTTAAAACCAATTCGGACGTCTGCATCTAGATTTGGTACATACAGTTACTTTAGTACAGCTTGGGCATTGAACACTAACTTCAGTCAAACAACAGACTATCTGTATTGCGTTGGATGTAAGTAGTCTCTTTGCTGAACGCGGAAGTATCAAAGTACTCACCCTGTAGCACAGTTAGTTCTGCAAGATCAACATGGTAGCCTAATCGAAGCCTTAGTACTCAGCTAGATACGGACGTACGAAAAGGAGGTTGGAAGAGTAATGTTAATTGCGGGCAAATGCGAGAGGTTCATTTTTTCAGACGTTCTTCGTGGACGATTTCTAACCTGGAAATACCGTTACACTATTAGCGAAGTACTATATGCTTTTACGTTGAGTGTCCACAAAATTTACTTTTGTGCACTCAAAAATATGCTAATTTTCTGAATACAATATTTATTAAAAGTTAGAACCGGTCCAGCGACAGATTTGTTAGTCTCGGCATTCGTCGATCTGTTAGATCGGACTGGGGTTACCATCAGTTGAACATTCCAGACGATCTCTCGTATCCAACGAAGCTTAGATTCCTCGGTGCATCTGAAATTAACTGAAATGAAAAGTACGTAATGACTCACGCGTTCAGTTACTGTTCAATGAAAAATTAACAAGGTACGTTTTATGTTGCTGTCTGCGTTTGAGACAATGGTTACACAGGTACCGTTGTGAACAAAACGTATAAAATAGAAATGCGTTATTAAAATACACCCACCTGTTGCATGTGATATATTTCTGATATATATTGTGACATATTTGTTCTCAGTGGCTATTGCATTAGCAGCTGTGTAATGGAAAGTGTGTTCTATGTCGGATATGGCATCCATTTCAAGAACAGGTCCCACTGTTGATCTGTTTGTCTCAACACTTGTCCATTTGTAGTGTGGTGTTGGATTACCATCCGCTGAACATAGAAGACGATTCTCGTATCTAACGATGCTAAGGTTCCTCGGTCCATCTAAAATGAATTCAGATGAAACAGTTTCCGAAACAGTGATATAAAGCTAGTAGATAACTAAGACATCACTGAATCCATGATGACAATTTGAAATGCGGCAATAGTGTTATTGAGGTCTATAAGATAAACAGGAAATGCGATAATGTGTGTTGAAACGCGCTGATGCTGCGTTAATTGAGCTCAGAACTGGTCCGCATCGTACCAGATGTGGCAGGTGCCCGCAGATCCAACATTCCAAACACCACCCATCGTAGGCGTCTGACTGCCTGCCTGACCGTTTAATCTCAAGCTGGAACAGAACCCTTCTTGCCTGTCGAATTCTTTCTCAATGGGATGGTTATAATAAGCTGGTTTTGCGCGACTTAGCTTTCGTTGAGAGCTGTAGAAATCTCTAGTTTACGATTAGGATTACAATTACAAACAAACATTGCTCTGAAAGCGGATTCCAATGAGATAAACCAGCTCACATGTTTAATTAAACAAGAAATTATAGTGTTGAGCGATTCTTCTAACACCTGTATTATGGCCTTACCGCACTTCAAATATTCTGTGCGTTAACCTTCCTTGTACCTATGTGCACAAGCGTCTTTAAGTTGCTAATGCGAATTGAGAGGTAACAGAACAAACCAGAAGGTAATACTTTAATAGAACAATACTTGCAGAGAACATTTGCCGTATAATCCCACGTGTATTTGTAATCGGGACCATTTTCTTCAGAGTTGTTTGGCAACTTAAATGTAATATTGCACTTGAAAATGGCGCCGTTCTCATAGGAGCGCAATTGCGTTATGACTGAGGAAGTTGTGGTCAGTGGTACTGAACGGTTGCCAGAAG
Source organism: Norana najaformis (assembly GCA_964023275.1). Lineage (NCBI taxonomy): Eukaryota > Metazoa > Annelida > Clitellata > Crassiclitellata > Hormogastridae > Norana > Norana najaformis. The sequence goes on from OZ029914.1 coordinate 48,631,104, forward strand.
TGGTTGATTCTGCAGCGATGGCGTCCTGTGAGTTGTCTCTGGTCCAGATGAAGACGGCAATCATATTTCCAATATAATTGATACGGCACCACATCCACAGATAACCGTCTTCTAATATTCCCTTGTCTGCACGGGTTGTGTTTGCTGAACACTCCGGAGAAGAATCTAACAAGACGTTTCATTTAAGCCAAGGCTTTAACAAATGCACATAGGCTAGAAAGATTTGCAAAATATAGGACCTATGTAAGAATTGCAAGAATTTTATGTTAAGGCTAAATGCAAGATTTTTTGTTTGGTTATAACTCGACAATACGAACAAATCAGTTGAAACAAATGATGACGAATACAAGCTATCGCCAACTTGCGATCACCCTAAAGTACACAAATCAATATTTCAAGGCGCTTCGAACTGACCGTACAATAGCTAAAGACATTCATTTCATATTTCTGTCTTCTCCTCTTGTCTAATTTTATTAAATCCTAGTTTATAATAATGCTGTGAAAAGCAAATTTGGTTTATTCCAATAACACAGCCAATTTTATTTACCTGGCTTTCAATGAGAGAAACCAGCTCACAGTTAAAGTAAGCAACAAACTGTATTGTTGCTTGTGGTTGTGAACATAATAATGTTTAAGTTTAAGCACCTAAACATCTTTAAGTTTGAGAGTAGTGATGCTTAAGTGCGAATTGAAAGGTAACAGAACAAACGCCAGCATGGTGATATTAATGGAACAATACTTATACAGAACATATTATCTTTTGCGGAATAACCTTTCGTTGAGACGGACCTCTCATTCGCCTACCTATGTAGGTGTAAGTATTTGTTTAATTATTTATACTAAAATTATGCGCATACATACAATACATACCAAGAACAGTTAAATGTGCTACAGTTTCACTGTCAGTGCCAAATGCAACACATCGGTATTTTCCGGCGTGATTCAAATCAACGGAATCAATGATCAGGTCGTGTTGTCCACTGATACTCTTATCAACCCTGTATCTTGATTTAAACTGTGAACTTATATCATCGCCGAAATAAATGTCTGTATCTTTTGATGTTTTCGATGAAGTAAATCCCCAAATCACATTTTGGTCTCGCTTTGTGCTGCATTTCAGTTCTACTTTGTCGCCGACTTCGGCGGCTGCGCTTCTCGGATGAGTCAACAGTGATTCGTCACATAAAGATTTTGAAAGTAGAACTAAAACAAGATACCTAATTTGTTCGGATTTAAACAAATTTGTTACATGCTTAATCAGCAATATGAAATACATTGAATTTAAAGTAAGCCAAGCATCTACAGTTTATTTAATCTATCTATGAAGATGTTTGGGAAGACTGAGTTGTTGGGGTTCACATGTTATCTGGAGGCAAATTCCCTATTACCAACCTGCAATCTGGTTTCAGGAAATATCTTTTCACAAAGCGCGTGTGTATACCCGCCACGCAATCTGCGATGTGAACTTCTTGTCTTCTCCGCATCTATTTAGCCAGAGGTTGAAGGCTGTACTATTTGATCTTACTTTTGTGTTCTCGTGTCCTTAGCACCTTTAAATAAATTTCTAGATAATACGTTGTATTTACATGCAGCTACAATTCGTAATCGATAACGTGCTGACATGGAAACATCAGCCTATACAACAAGTATTGTTAATTTCGTCTTGGTCCCTGGTAACTATTCACCTGAGCCTCAATTAAGATTTAGTGATTACGTGGTAATAGCTTAAGTGCTTTAAATAAATGAATTGTGATGTTTATGAATTGTGCTATAATAATATAATAATATAATAATAATTGGTTTAATGAAGAAGTGAGCTTTAGTGATAATGTTGGGGCGTAACAATAGAAAAGAAAGACCTAAAGCAACATCAATGGAACGCTGAAATATATTTTAATCTTCCAAATTGAAATTTTTTGACATTTTGACAAAATACTCACCTAAGAAAACTGTTAGTAGGTTTAATGCAATATCGAATACGCTACCGAATTTTGCGATTCTGTTGGTCAGACTTTCCTTAGGCCTACAATGCATGCTGTCAGAGGCTGACTAAACAATGGCGAACCAGGAAACCTACTGTAAGATATACATTGAGACTAAGTTCCTCTTTTGGCTTGAAAGGCCCAGCAGGCTTAGTAGAATAATTTATCACTATAGATGAACAAGCTTCAACAGAAATTGTTAATTAAATTTAGAAGTTGGTGTGACTAACACAAATTTGCAGTAATGTAGATTTGGTTTCACTTCGAAGAGAACCTAGAACGAAGATTTGTGTATTATGACGACGGTGATGATTAGATTCGATTATATTAGGTCACATCAGATCAGGTTAGGTCAGGTCAAGTTACGTCAGGTTAAGTTGGATTGCATTGGACAGGATTGTATTTAATAAAATTAAATTGAATAAAATAAAATAAAATATTTTTATTCAAATGCTTCTACAAGAAATTTGTAACATTATCAAATTTGTTGCAAAAATAATATAAAAATATCAGTGCGATTATTAGCTAGTAAATTTTTAAACGCACTTTGCTAAAGTGGTTGTTCTAACTTCTGATCTAACATCTATGCTAAGGCTACATTTTCTTCATATGTTAAACATCTGCGTTATTGAAGCATTTTATCTTAGAGCGTAATCACGTCCCTTTAAGCATAGGCTAACTCGAAAGCTAAAATTACAAAAAGATGATAAAACATTGCATATTCTGCATTGTTTTAAAGACATTTTGAGCACTGCTTTTATTATTCTGTTCTTCTGCGTTGGGATAGTCAACAAATAAATGCTATTGTTGTAGAATAAGCTAGGTTTCGAAATTCACAGGTATTGAATATGTTGTGTGATTCACAAATTCATCGATCCACAATAGTGGAGTAATCATTTCAATGCATTAGGATCTACCCAAGTTACTCCAAGGAACGGACTATAATGTAACGTTTATGCTACAATGGAATAAATTGTTTCTCCAACGTTAAGACGGGTTGAACGTAAATCAGTTGAATCAAAGTTGAAGTATTCCGGTGACTGTTGTGTCAGCTCAGTAAATCTTTGGTTCACATATTCAGTGAGAGTGCTAACTCACGCAGACTGTGCAACTGACTGCTAGAACATATAGCACCATACCAAAGACGATAAAGTTTCCTTTAGAAGTATTTCTCGTAAGTCTTCCTTATATGTATCTCACTGTTTAACAAAGTTACCGTTCACAACAGACATAGACGAACACTGTCGGAGTATCGAATTGGCAGCCACGTTTCTGGTCCGTTTTCGCAAACATATTTTCAAATAACTAATTATAGCCGACGAGACAGGATATTGGCTTACTGTGGAACCAGAAGCCAAGCCTTTACTGGTTTATTTTAGTAAGCCCAGCATATAATTATTGGCCTTCAATGTACGAATGTATGAATATATCTGATCATTTATGTAGCACCTTACAAGAACTTACCAAAGGAAATAATTGGTGCAAATTCTACTAAGGTTTGCCGTGAGCAAATTCATAGGCACAATCTTCGTTTTAGTGACCGATAACAATTTTTCAGTTTAACACTCTTTAATTATTCAAAAATAAAACATTCATTCTTGACAATAAATTATGCTGATAAATGGATCAGTATAATCGAAGCATAGCTAATGGTTCAGGAATAATGTTTAAAAAGTGTCCGATAACATGTTTTTAGGAAATGCAAACATTGATTAGTAAGAAGCGTTGTAAATTTTAGATATAAATCGTGATGATAAAGAAACAGTAAAACCCAAGTTGTAAAAGAGTTAAATGTTAAGTGTCATATTTAAAAATGCCTGGCCATACCAGTATATTTACACTTAAATTTTAGATAACGAGCATCCTTTAAGTCACAAGTTCTTTGTTTAAACATGGGGCTACATCATGTTCGCAAGGGATTTTGAGCCGATGAGGGTCGCCATATTGACGATGCAATGCCATATTGTGTGCCCTGTAATTTAACTCCTTGCCAAGTCATACCTTATCCCAAATCGATGTTGCATTCTATTTCGGTTCCTTCTCTTTAAGCCGTTTTATTTATATCAATTCGATTGGATTTATCTGTTCCACAAGCAGAAACATAATAAATAGCAAAAGATTCCAAATAGAGATTACTACAGATCAATTATTTCAATGTACAATGGATCTTTGCTTTGCAATTTCTGTTCAGTTGATGTTTGGTTGATGTAGTCAGTGCTTGGCTGATCGTAAAAACGCAGCTCAGAGTAAATCTGTGGCTCCTGTACGGTCGATGGTCGGTCTGTTAAGGCACAGTAGTCAACAGCTGTGGCTGTTGTTTGGGATTCTTGGTTTTCAACATCAGTTGGCATCGCTGAATTGAGTTCTGTTGTTGGCAACTCTGTCTGGAGTCCGAAAGATGACGGGTGCATCTGAATAGATAATGCCCTCGCTAGCGAGTCAATGCAACTAAAACTCCCTCCTGAAATACAAAGATTCTAAAGTAAAATATTATTAATCTGCTTTGAATAATTTTAAACGGCGTGAAAGTAACCGACTTTGGCAAGTATCTTGATTTTATTCCTAAATTATATTTCAACTTTGCAAATAATGTATCAGTAGTTTCTGGGTAGCAAATAGAAGCGTACATACAGAGACTATTCGCAGAAGCTCTGATAAGATACGAAACAATCATCATATTTGTTGACATATGATGCAAAGGAACTGGGATTACAAGTATAATTATGAAGATTCACTGACTGACTGTAGACTCAATTTCTTCGAAGTGGAAGCATCGCATTATCTCACAGCAGTGTACTTAAAGTTACGTTATGTTTTATCCTAAAGGCACTCGTTTTAGACAGATAGAATCCAGTACCTCCAATCGGTGTCTAAAATTATTGACTATCCTTCGTGGCGGATTTGTTGACCGAAATTGTTATTGTTCTTGGGCCCATATATCTAAATCACACTGTTAGCCTACTACTTGCTGCTTGAACACCATTTGTAAAGATAAAAATTTAAAAAAATAACAGAAATTATTACGCAGGAAAAAATTAATATTATTTGTAATCGTAATCGTAATCTCGATAATTTCTAAAGCGCTACGATAAAGCTAAGCGCACGTCACACTAATCTTTTTTGTGCGGTCTTGCGTCACGAAACATTTTCCATAAAAGATTAAGATGCTTTAAATGTAAAGAGATTGAGATTTAGCTGTATAATCAAACTCTAGAAATCCGTTGCAGTGTAAATTATCTTCGGATGGCATACCGGCATTTAAGAAGCTCGACAACTTGCTTAATCCTAATCCAAAGCCCAAAAGAACGAATCCTTCTGAGCAAAGTATTGCAATGATGAGCCCTATTTCTTCTGTGCTTGAGGTGGATTTGTCATCAGATTCTGCAACAGATGAATAATTATAATCATAATTCTGAGTACGACAATGATCATATATGACTGACTATTTACTAGATGAGTACATGCTTAAGTGCTTTTTTAAAGCTAAGGATGCTTATAGACATAAGGCAAATGTGTGATTGTTTGGTTTTCTTGATAAGATGTTATGAGGCTTAATGAAGTTTAGACAATTCTACTCCTGTGTTCACTTAGCCCTTGATGCTTTATTCGTAGGTAGATGTGTATCCGAGGTACATATGAGGTTATACACGGTGCCCTGTCGTTGCGTTACTGTAATCCTGCTTACGCCTCATCCGAATGACCTTTCGAGTGTCCTCTTGGTTTTCTTGATACGACGCTGGCCAATTCTACACAATTCTAGACCGCTATCCTTTACTGATCCACAAATCCTATCCTGATTCCTTCTCTTCCCATTATATACTTCGCTTCAAGTCCAAACACTATCCACCGTAGCCGTCTCACTGTCTGACTGCCGGACCTCTGGTGCCTTACCTGGACCCGAACCTGATCTTTTCTGTCCATCGATTTAGTTTGACCGAACAGCTATGAATAAGCTGGTTCTTGCAAGTTAGCTTTCTCTCTGCGCTGTAGAAATCTCGACTTTACGATCTTTAATTATGATTGGTAGGTGAATGAATACCGAGCCAATTTTGGAGGGCTGTAAAGGTGTCCAATGGTTGGTTTGGCGTGGTCATGTTCATAATCCTTTAGCATTTGAACTACGCTTTTGGGGGAGTTTCTACAGAGGCGTCTAAGCAAGTGTATTACCTATTGGCTTTCAACAGTTGCACATTATTATTATACATATCAAGACGAACTAACAAGAGGTTAGTGCAGCGTGCGGGCGGTTAGCTCTTCAGTCATATTGTTCATATTAACTAGAGTTAAATGTTCGTTTCTTCACGTGGGACTGACAACTGGCCATGTGGCGCAACATTAATGCATAGTTGTTGACTCGTTTGACATGGAGACGGAACGAATCTGAATCTGTATTTATTTATTCATTAAAGTCAAATTAGTTCTGACAACGACTCATAATGTGAGCCGTACTGCGCTGAACGTTTCCTTATCCAGTCAATAATAATCAATTAAAAATACAGCGGACCTTTTGTTTTCTGCGTGTCTGATTGAATGCAAATAAGTTTCCTCATTTCTCTATCTGTCCACAGTATTCTCATTTCCTCTCTCTCTCTCTCTCTCTCTCTCTCTCTCTCTCTCTCTCTCTCTCTCTCTCTCTCTCTCTCTCTCTCTCTCTCTCAATCTATCTGTCTATCTGTCTATCTGTCTATCTATCTATCTCTCTCTCTCTCTCTCTCTCTCAATCTATCTGTCTATCTGTCTATCTGTCTATCTATCTATCTCTCTCTCTCTCTCTCTCAATCTATCTGTCTATCTGTCTATCTGTCTATCTATCTATCTATCTCTCTCTATCTCTCTCTCTATCTATCTCTATCTATTTATCTATCTATCTCTCTCTCTCTCTCTCTCTCTATATATATATATATATATATATATATATATATATATATATATATATATATCTTCAAATCCAAATCCAAAACCGAACAATGGGAGGGAGTCATACTCAATGCGGATGTCCACATCTAGATTTCATACATAGAGTTTTTAAATTCAGCTTGGGCCTGAACATCGACTTTAGTCAAACAAGAGACAGTCTATAATGCATTGGGTGCAAGTAGTTTCTGCTGAACGTAGCAGTTTCAAAGTAACCACACAGTTAGCTTTGCAAGATCAACAGGATAACCTAATATAAGCTTTAATACCCAATTAGAATACGGACGTCCGAAAAGAAAGTTGGGAGGGTAGTGCCAAATGCGGACAGATGAGGTCAAGAAGTTCAAAGTAAGTCATTTTGCTGGCGTCCTTTATGGACGAACCCTAAGCGGGAACTACCATTAGACCATTGACGACGTGCGAAATGCTTTTCCATTGATTGTCCACAGAATTTTCGTCTGTGCACTAAAAATCTATTAATATTCTGAATTTAGTGCTTAATCATTTATTAGAATCGGTCCAGCGACAGAGTTGTTTCCCTCAGCATTCGTCCATCTTTAAGATCGGACTGGGTGTACCATTAGGTGAGCATTCAAGACGATCTTCATATCCAACGGTGCTTAGATTCCTCGGTCCATCTGAAATGAACTCATGTCTACAGTACATGGTCACGTGCATGGACACGTGAGTTATCACGTGTCCATGCACGTGAACATGCAGTCATTGTTGCATGTCAAATTTACAAAGTCTGTTTTTCTAGATTTCTTTGTTTCAGGCAAGGGTTAAGCAAGTGCAGTTGTGAAGCAAAGCTTATAAAATAGAAAAGCCATATTAATATATGCCAACCTGGGATTGTGGAGTATTTGTTCTCAGTGGCAATTGCATTAACAGCTGTGCACTGGAAAATATGATCTGTGCCGCATGTGGCATCCAGTTCAAAAACAGGTCCCACTGTGGATCGGTTTGTCTCAACATGTGTCCATATGTAGGTTGGATTTGGATTGCCATCTGCCGAACATACGAGACGGTCCTTATGTCTAACGATGCGAATTTTCCTGGGACCATCTAGAATGAATTCAGATGAAACAGTTTAAGAAACAGTGATTTAAAATTGTTAGATTACGAAGACATCACTGCACCCATGGTCACAACTTGAAATACGGCTATGGATAAATTAGTGTAACTGAGGTCAGTACCAACTTTCCCATTTCCCTCCATTCCATTTCTCTCAGCTTAAGCATAACCCACTCTAACAGCTCCTTACCCCCTTCTCTCTCTGGCCTTCTGGCAACGGACTTGGTTCTTGATATGTCATCTCTGGACAACCCCACTGACTTGACGCAGCGCTCGTGAGTAAACTGGTGCCCTGCGCTTAACCTTTAAGCAGTGCTTTAGAAATTTCGAGTTTTCGATTAAGATTACGATAGCGAACGTTATAAGAACTTCTAAATAAAAAGGATTTGCTCTAATGTATATTAAAAACGCGTTGAGGCCACCTTCATTGGGCCAAGAACGGGCCCTAAGTGTGCCAGAGGTGGCAAATGGTGCCCCTCTGTGAACCCATTGTGGGCCAAACAAACGTTGTCGTCAGGGCGGATTCCTATGAGAGAAACCATCTCACCGATGAAGCAAGCAACAATGTATGTTGTTGCATATGGTTGTGAGCATAATGGTGTTTAAGTTGCTATTGCAAATTGGAAGGTAACAGAACTAACTGGAACATGATGCCATTAATAGAACAATACTCACACAGAACATTTGCTGCATAAATCCACGTATATTCGTCATTGGGAGCATTTTCTTCAGCTTTGTTTGGCAACTGAAATGTAAGCTTGCACTTGAAAATGGCGCCGTCGTCATCGTAGCGCAGTTGCGTTATGACCGAGGAAGTTGTAGTCAACGGTATTGTACTTTTGTCAGAAGTAGCTGAGTCTGCAGAGATGGCGTTCTGTGCGTTGTCTTTGGTCCACGTAAAGATGGGAATCATGTTTCCAGTATAAATGATACGGCACCACATCCATAGATAACCGTCTTCTGGTATTTCCTTGTCTGCACGAGTTGTGTTTGCCGAACACTCTGGAACAGAACCTACAAAAACGTTTCATTTAGGCAAATAGTTAAAGAAACTCACATTAACTACTATTTGCAGATTATAAAGCCCATGCAAGAATTACAAGAACTTTCATGTTTGGTATAGATGAAAGAATTGATCGTATTTGGATATAACTTGGGATTTTGAATAATTCAACTGAAAGAAGTGATGACGCATATATCATGACGCCGCCTAGTGGTAACCCAAATGTACACAAAACCGATGTTTCGAGGCGCTTCGAACTGTCCACAATAGCTACAGACATTAACTTCTCTGTATGACCTTCTCTTATTGTATAATTTTACTAAATCCTAGTTTATGATAATACTATGACAAGCAAACGTAGTCTATTCAAGTAGCACATCTAATTTCACCTCGTTGGCTTTCTCTTTTGCAGAATGAATAACCTTTTGTTGAAATGGGCTTCTGTTAGGCCCACAGATTTAGATGTACGTATTCTGCTTAATTAATTATACTAAAAATATACGTATACATGGAATACATACCAAGAACAGTTAAATGTGCTACAGTTTTACTGTCAGTGCCAACCGCAACACATTTGTATTTTCCGGCGTGATCCAAATCGACGGAATCAATGATCAGATTGTGTTGTCCGCTTATGCTCTTATCAATCCTGTATCTTGATTTGAACGGTATTCTTATATCATCGCCGAAATAAATGTATGTACTTATTGTTGCATTCGATGAAGTAAATCCCCAAATCACATGTTGGCCTCGATTCGCACTGCATTTCAGTTCTACTTTGTGGCCGACTTCGGTAACCGTGCTTCTCGGATGAGTCAACAACGATGCATCGCATAAAGATTTTGAGAGAAGAACTAAAACATGACACTTTACATGTATTTGTTCAGAATTGAAAAAATCTAATTCAAGGGCAAAGAGCAATATGGAATAGATTGAATTTAAGGTAAGCCAAGTGTCTAGTTCTTATTTAATCCTTCTATGAAGCCGTCTGAGAAGACTCAGTCAACGTAGTTGACATGTTATCTGGAGGCAAACTGCCTATTACCAAACTGCAATCTTGTAGCAAGAAGTATCTTTTCACAAAGCGCGTGTATGTACCCGCAAAGCAAGCTGCGATGGGAATTTCATGTCATTTTTCTGCTTCTATTTTGCCTACGGTTGAAAACCATGCTATTCGATCCTTTTTTGTGTTCTGGTGTCAGGGTCACCTCTAAACAATTTTCTAGAAAAGGCCTTGTGTTAATGTGCAGTTACAATTCGTATTCGAATAAGCGCTGACATGGAAATATCAGCCTATACAACAATTGTTGCTTACTTCATATTGGATACTGGCAACTATTCACCTGCGCCTAATATCAGCTATAGTGACTGCGCAGTTATAAGCTTAAGTGCTTTACATAAACAAATAAATCGTAATGTTTCTGAATAGTGTGTGATAACAGTTATAATAGTAGTTTTTTAATGAAAAAAGTGAGCTTTTAGTGATAATGTTAGGGCATTACAACACAAAAGAAACACGTGAAACAGCATACAATGAAAGTCCACAATATTTTAAAATCTTCCAACATTAAGACTTGAAAAGTTTTGACATTTTGACAAAATGCTCACCTAAGAAGACTGTTAGTAGGCATAATGTAATACCGAATACGCCACCAAATTTTGCCATTCTCTTGGTCAGACTTTCCAAAGGCTTACAATGCACGTTGTCCTAAACTGGCTAAACAATGGAGGAACCAGGAAGCCAAGTTTCTGCTTTGACTTGGAAAGCCCAACAGCCTTAATTCAATAATTTATAAGCATATATGTACACGCCTTCAACAGGAAATGCTTGCGTAGTCTGGCACAGCTGAACATTTAATGGGGTTCTGTGTACTAACTTTAGAATTGCAGTAATGTCGATTTTGGTTTCACTTCGACGTGACCCTAGGCTGAAGCTTTGTGTATTATGATAACGGTGGTGATTAAGTCAATCGATACGCTTTAATTCGTTTAGATTATATTTGATTAGATTAAATCACTTCCGATCAGATCAGATCAGATCAGATCAGGTCAGGTCAAGTTACGTTAGGTTAGGTTGGAGTGTATTGGGCAGGATTGGATTAGATAAAATTAAATGAAATTTAATAGAATATTTTTGTTCATTTGGTTTTACAAGAAATTTTAAAAAATAATAAATTTGCTACAGAAATAATCTAGAAATATTTTTGCCGATTATTTTTAGTAACTTTTAAAAACGCACTTTGTTAAAGCAGTTGGTCTACTTCTAAACTTGGGTTACATTTCCTACTGTACATATGTGGAACGTCTACGCTATGGAAGCATTTTATCTTCTAGCACAGTGGCGTCTCATAGAGCATAGACTAACTCGAAACCTACAGTCACAAATGGTTCATTAAACATTGCATATTCTACATTGTTTTATAGGCATTTTGAACACGAGTTTTATTATGCTGTTCCTCTGCTTTGGGCAAGTCAACTAATAAACTCTATTGTTGTAAAAATAATCTAGATATCGAAATTCACAGGTATTAAATATGTTATTTGATTAACAAGTATATCCATTCACAATACTGAAATAAACACTGCAATGCATAGGGATCTACCAAAGTTAATCCATAGAACGGGATTATAATCCTACATTTGTGCTACAGTAGAATAAATTGTAACTCCTGCGTTTAAAAGGATTGAACAAAAATCAGTTGAATCAAGATTGAAGTATTCTGTTCAATAAATCTTTGTTTCACATATTCAGTGTGAGTGCTAACGTTGTAATAGATGTGGAACTGGCGGTATGTTTCCGGGTGTTGAACAATTGATGGGCTATTCATTAGTTTAGGGTAACTGCTTTCATTTTATAAAAATGGTCAGTCCTTTGTTTATGCTGTGATAGATAATTTACTCCATTGATGTCTTGCTGTGACTGATCATCAAAATCCGACTGTTTAGTCACTTTATGGCGTTTCGATTTTTCTTTGTACAAGACAGAACAGTATGAAGTTTATACTTCCTAAGATTATGTAAACTAGTTTATAAAATCATTCATTCCGTTGTCTTGGTTGAATGTTGTAACTAAAGCTATCAGTTTTAGCGTTCAATATGCTGAGACAAGTTACCGATCCAGAACGAAAGGCAAATGTAGAGCAAAGAAGTACTAAGATATGATGACTGTAAACTACACCACATATAAGCAAGAAGCACATCTGTATAAGAATAGGCTATCAAGCCGCTGGTATCACGGAATCGTTGGAGTACGGACTGTATGGTCTATAGCTGCGTAAGTCTCTGATTAACGGATTTCCTTTGAATCACTGAACGAATTCACTTCCTCGTATTGCGTCTCATCAGCTTCAAAAGAGTCTATAAATTCAGTAAAAATCTTCGTTTGTGTAATTTCTATAAATATTTTCTCCCATATTATAGACTTAGGGATTCAATGTAGCCAGAATGCTCGTGCAATTAACTTAACATTTTTATAAAGAGTAGTGTCGTGCTCATGTTGTCGTCATATTTGCACCTCAACCGAATGTTTTTTAAAAGAGCCCACTGGATGAATATATGTTGCATAGTTTGTATTTATTTTGCAAAAAGATTCGCAAAGATTCAACATACGTGTATACGCATTGCACATAATCAGTTCTCGAAAGATATTGTTATTGCTCTTTAAGGAGTTAGTTATATGCATTAGCATAAATATTGAACAATCATCGTGCCCTTGATGTATTGGACCGTCCTTGGAACAATCTCCCATTGCATTTACCTATTCTTGCCTTTGACTCTCTGCAGAAAACATTTCCAAACTGTCTTAAAATGCGCTTGCTCAAATCAGTCAGATGAACATGTGTGCAACACTTATTTAAGGTACTAAAATGCGCTATATTAATTGTCCTGATATATTCATACAGTACAAAGTGTCCGTAATAATTAAAAATATGTTATGCTTTGTGTCTTTTTCGCTTTTTCATTTAAACTCACTGACTCGTGTGATAGAACACTGAAAAGCCTGTCATGATACATGACTTTAGAGAAAGAATGACTATTGGACGTAGTACAGTTTGACATATAATATCAAATCTAGTAACGTTGTTATTTATGTCAAAGGGCTTTAATGATTGTGAACGTTTTGGAGAGTGGATGTGAACTCAGACAAACCAGGAAATTTTTTGCAAGTTTGTATATTGTTCCAAACAGTTCCTGTTTGCTCTTAACAGCACTAAAATGGCTAATGTGGACAATTTGCTAATTTGCTAGTTAAATGCCTTAAAATTTGCTAATGTGCTAGTTAAAAGCCTTAAAATTGCTGAAGTGGGCGTGTCCTAGCTTTAGTGCAATATGACTTACTTCGCTGATATTGATGAAAAACTGACATTGTTTGCATAACAGCATGAATCAAAAACCTAAAACGCATTTGCACTGGAGGCAATTTTACTTTGTTGGCAACAATGAATTTGTATTGCGAAATATCTTGAGCAAATAACGTATGCTGCACTGTTTTTATTTGGGTTGAATTTTTGCAAATGAATTTTATAAGCCTTACACGCATATTAAGGAAGCGGGATTGCTTGGGGGCGACTATAGACTGATACCTCGCGCATTACGATTACGGCGCTATAGAAATTCCTAATTAGATTAAATTTGCCAAATGCTGCTGACATGTGGAGATTCAAATCCCGGACCAAGTCGGACCTTTACCTTTCAAATTCATTAGACAAAAATTACCTGTTGGGTTGTTGTAGTAGTCTTGCGATTGTTGCAGTAGTTCAACGCATTCTCGGTTGGCATTCTCAATGTTGGCATTTGAGTTGGCGTAGAGATGTAGCTGACAGTAAACCGACGGCTGTTGAACATTGCGTGATTCCTGCATTAGCTGAGAGTAGGTTCCTTCGGTTTCAAATGGATGATCAATATCTTCGATAGGTGAAGATGACTGATAGTTCACTCTCGTTCTGCTATACCCCGACTGAGGTTCAAACTCCGTCGCATGTGGTATGTATGGTGATTCACACAAAGTTTCGTGACGTCTAAATTTGCCTGAACACAGCATAACACAAAGCATGTATGGTTATTTGCACTTGTTAAGTTAAACTCATGTTACCTGTACATGAGAAAATGTTTTACACTTGACTGAAGTCATCTTTAATAGACTCAATTTGCTGCCAATATTTGAGTGTTGCTTAAATTATTCTCCAAGTGATGATTCTTGCAGACCCGAATTGCTGGCATTTCGTGTTAGGCTCCTTTCGGAGATCCGTAAGGGCTTCACGGTCCTCGACTAGATTAGAATATGTCATGTAAGACAGCGAATGAAAGGACTAACCACCCAATGCCCAATGCTGAGCCTTAGAAAATGAAGTTGCAAATGCTTTATACCCAGGTGTATCTTTCGGGGATAGTTTAAAGGATTATACTTCTTCTCTTCTATGTTACGATAGATCAGGTATGAGAAAAATCAATAACAGAGAACACAGACGACCAGAGCAATGAAAAAATGAGAAAAACTATGGACAAAATTCAACAAATAAGGAGATAGAAAGAAAAGCAGAGGACATAGGAAAGACTATTTTAAAATTCTAAAATTGTGCAGAGTGTAGAACTATGTATGGCAAAATTATCAAAAACCGAACCTTTCTTATTGGCTCTGACAAAAACGTATGCGATAGCTGGAATGAGGCAGAAAATTGTCACGGAAATTATCCCAGCAGTCAAAATTTGGCTAGACGAAGGCTTGTCTTCGCTTGGAGTTGATGAATCTGGATACAGAATGACAAATCTATGCAAGAAAAGCCGGTAATACATTATCTGAATTAATCTGCATGGTTACGTTGCACATTCCATACACCTTAAACTACACTCAGATTTTTAAAACAACATCTAGTATCAATAAGATTTTTCTTGATACTAATGCCTGGAAACTCTGGTTGTCTTGAAATTCGTAGGTATTGTACTGCTACGTCGCAGGTTCTAATTCTGATGCATCATGTAGAATTAGCGATCCATTGTCGAGGAAGGTGAAGCGTGAGCAGTTGGAGCTAATTGCTGTTATCGTGCTGGCATTTCCACCGAATAACTATGTCTCTCAAGACCAACATATTGTGTACATTAAAATGGCTAAGTGAGGAATAATACCTTTTAACCTTTCAAAGCAATATCTTTTAAAACATTACCTTTTTTAAATTATAGTTTAAAAGGTATAGTTCCACATTCAGACCGCACCATTCGGCAGAAAATCATTACCCGTGCCCATGTTTTCTTGATACGGCTCAAAGTTTCACCACTAGGTATATAAAATTTTTATTGATGCGTCCACTCCAGTCCAGAGACTACACTTGTTGTAAGTTGTTGATAAATCTGACATTCTTTCCCCTTCTACTCAAGCTTTATTACCGCAGCACTTAGCATTAATCATCTTAGTTGCTAAATTAATAAAACATAAAACATGATATGAAACATAGGTTTTTGAATAGATTGATTATATATAACACCAATAAAGCTAAAATTGTTTTTCTCTTTGTCTTTTCCTTGGGCATGAAAAGCGATTTAGCTGTTTAGCTCAATGAATATGGACAGATTTTTTAACATTGAGACTAGCAATGGATATCTAATGCCCAGAAATGTGGCTTGGATAAACTTTTACCTGAAACACCGATAGTGACGATTTCTGATATTTGTTTTCTTATTCCGGCCACCATGTTGAAAGCTGTACACCTGTAGAATATCTTATTCGTATTCGATGTCATGTTTTCGTCAATGGTTAAAACGGACCCATTGAAGGTTCGGTTTGTACCAATCTCCGTCCATTCGTAGCTTGGAGCTGGATTTCCATCGGCAGAACATATGAGATGACTATCACCATTAAAGGTGAAGTTATTCGACACTACTATGAGATTCTTTGGTCCATCTGAAACATTTCAGTGGCGTCTTGCATAGCAGTAATGTTCTGTTCACACCTGTTTCTATAAGTGTTTGGCAAATCAGTTGATCATCTTGTATTGAATACAATTATTGTATTGCATGTTGAACATAAAGTGTCTGCCAATTGCACAGTGAACATGTCAAATAGCTAGTCTTACCCACAGGTCAGAAGTAATGGTCATAAATGAAAGAAGATGGCATGAACAATGCCGATAATGCATGGTAAGTTGTTGTATTTCAAACGTGTACTTGTTGTCATCTGACCGGAGAGTATGCATGTACTTTTATAAATTTAATTATGTTATACGCAGGGTCTATCTCTAATTATATATATTTACATTATGATATGGTGAATATACACTATATTAATAGTGGTGGATTCGTAAAGGAAGTGTGCAATCCGTGAACTTGTCGGTCTAACGTTTTTCCTTATTGTTATTTTCGTTACGCTACAGCCACAGCATTATTTTGCCCTCTAAATCCAAGCCATGCATTGGCTCTATAATTGCAAAACATTTATAAGCTAAAGCCGATACTGATCGAGCCATATGAAAAATCAGGCAGATGATAACAATTACACGTTTGAAATACAACAACTTACCAATAATGAGATCTGGTACTGACTTAGTTGCGAGAAATAAATCACACTCACATAATATGGTAGTTGAGTAAGACCACGAGACGGTAGCTTCTCTAGAATTATTCGTCTGCGTGGAGGAGGTAGCCTTGAAAGAGTATGTCTCGCCATTGTCAGTGGAATCAACTTGTATTTTTGTCATGAAGATAATATCAGACGGCGTTCTGGACCAGTTATCGAAGAAACTGTGGAAACGGCGAATTCTAAAGTTGTCGCTGTTTCTAAACCACTCCAGTCCAAAATAAAGCTTTCCAATGAAACCAATTGCGCACCACATTCGCAGGTATTCGTTTTCAACTAAGACGTTCATCGTGTGGCTTGCGTTTGTATGACATTCTGGCTGAGATTCTGAAATTATTCAAGTTTTTTTCAATACTTCAATCATGTTATCATTTTATTTTGACTTTCATTTACATAAAAGTCAAAATTTCATCAATATGCAGTTGACCAAATGCTATGACAACTCTTACCTGAAACTGCACTTTTCTTAAATAAATTCAGTGCAATAATATTACTGTAACTCTTTAGTCGAACATTTTGTAATCGTAATCGTAAACTCGAAATTTCCAAAACAATACCAAAAAGCTAAGATCAGCGTATTCACAGGCGCTGCTTCAAGTCAAAGGGAATGTCCATAAATACTATAGGAAGTTCAAGTTCCGGTTCCTGGAAGACCAGAGCTAAAGACAGTGAAGTTGTTACGGTGGTTTGTATATAAGTTTGTATATTGAAGAATTTCAAATGTTTAACGTTTCTCGACGTAGCTAACGGCGCTATACAAATATTGATACATACATAAATAAATATGGAAGTCAATCAAAACTTGTGCTCAGAACAAATCAACTACTGTTTGTCTGAACTTACCAATAACAGCAAGCTCTGCTTCGACCTCGGGTCCAAAGTTTCCTTCGGAACATTTGTATTTTCCAGCATGTGAGAAATCAACGGAGTAAATTATCAGATTGTATTGTCCACGGATGCTTGTGTCGATTCCATACTTCAGTTTGCCAGCAGAAGTTAAAACTCCGCGAGTAAAAAGTACGGTAGACGTCGTTGTACCCGCATATGTAACCGACCATCTCAGAGATTCAGATGAATTTGTACTGCATTGTAATTCGACACTGCTGTTCATCAATGCGATTTCATTTCTCGGAACTTTGAGAAGAACTGCTTCAAATTCTTTCAGCAGCCCGCCTGTATCATTGCATATTTAAAAGCAACAAGGATTGTTATTCAAACCGAACAAGCTTCCACCACAACTTAAGGAGTTGTCCTTGAAATTCGCTTTTCTCTAGCTTAGAATTCCTGAGTCTTTAATTTGGTTAACATTCGGGTTGAGCTTTGCAACACAGCATTTTATGTATGTGCATATGAATGTATGCATGTATATATGCATGTAGCATGTATGTACTGGTATGTATGTACTGGTATGTATGGATGTGTGTATGCAAGTGTATGTGCATGTATGTGTGTATGTATGTGTATATTTATGTACGTACGCACGTATGTACGTATGTATGTATAAGCCTGCATAAGTAAGTAAGTAATTTTATTGCTCCAAAGAAGAACAGAATAAAAACGTTGCAAATAACAAAAAAATACACTTGTTTGGATGCAAAGGTCTACCCAAAAGGGGCCGAGGTCCCGCTAATTTAGGGCAGCCTATAACACAATAATATAACAATGGCTAATGTCTAATTATCGAGCAGCTAATCAATTCTTAACTAAAATGAGAACAACATCTGTCCATAAAGAAAGAAATAGACTATTACTTTGGCATAACAAAAATTCATATAAATTATACATTATATGGATTGTTAATATCTTATATACGAGCAACTATTCAATTCTTAACTAAAACGAGAATAAGATCTGTTCATGAAGAAAAGAAATAACCTATTACTTTGGCATAACTAAAACTCAAATAGATTATACAATGTTCAGTCGCAAAAAGTACTAAAATACCGAATAGTCTGCGCATTTTGGCAATATAGTCATTCCATGCGACTTCCCGTCGATTATTCTAACCGAACGTCGTTGTAAAATAGATAAACTTGATACTCTGGAGTGGTAATTAGATGCCCAAACGAGATTACAATATGTTAGGTATGGATAAATTAATGAATATTATAATTTTAACAAAATATGACTTGGCAAAATGTGGCGAATACGATAAAAAATTCCAATACTTTTAGCTATTTTACAAGATATACGATACACATGGTCTTTCCATTTGAGATGGTTATCAATATATATACGCCGAGAAACTTACATGAAGTGACCCGAGAAACCCTATATCCGTCAATACTAACACCCAGGTCCGAATCAGATACAGATTTTCTATGTGAGGAAAATAGAATGAATTTGGTTTTCTTTAAATTTAACGACAGTGCCTATATATTTAATATAGCGCCTTTAATATAACGCATCTTGCAAAAGCGCTGTCCACGCTAGCCCAAGTGTTAAGCGCGCATAGAAAAGTGTTGATAAGTAAGCAAACAGTTCTTAGATGACTTGAGAAGTCACCACTTTGGTTCTGCGCATGTTCCCGCACATGCGCAGAACCCAGCCAACAAATCCCCATCCACAATAATATTGGCAGTTGGGATCATCCACTACATGCTATTTTAAACAGTTTTTTCTGGTGGCCTAGATTATTTGTACATGGCTTGTGTGGTTTATCGGCTTAAGATGATTCAGACGTGTAAATGTGACAGAACGTCTGTCTATTTATAGCCTTATATCCTGCTAGACAGATGCAATTAGGTCACAGATCCGCCTCTTCTCCTAAATCCGATAATTGATTATTATGATCGGGTTAGTTGATGCCATTTCAGGTGATACCACGTGACATCGAATAATGCCAATATCATCTCAATTATTATTATTATTATTATTATTATTATTATTATTATTATTATTATTATTATTATTATTAAATAAATCGATGGCACTGATCACATGTGCGTGAAGAACTTGCTCAAGGTCCCTACACAGTAATCGTTTAAAGGGAGGCTCAAACCCTCACTCTCCGCGTTTCAAGCCCAGCACTCGTGTCCCTTCGTGCCCCTAACATGGTGTGTGGGTAAAAATATCTGGGTAATTCTCAGATGTGGAAACCAAAAAATGAGTTCTTAAAACAATTAGAGAAAGACAGTGATGAACAGATATATTCGTCATATTTCCACACGCCAATACTATGACCTAATAGGCCTACACTAACTGCTTTAACGAAAACTTTATTACCAAAAGGCATTTAAACAATCGGCTACTTCACTCGAATAAATTCTTTAAAACATTTACACAAACCTGTCATTATAACGAAAAACTGAAAACACGAGTAGCGTAATATCTGCATTGAGGATTCAGTTTAATAGTTGAAAATACAAGATTTAGCAAATGTGCACTGTGCCTCCACCCTTTCAATCAGTGGCTGTGAGGCCCTATAGGCTACTACTGCGTAAAGACTGCTAGGCCTAGCGAATTACTTGATACTTAACCCGTGTTTCTTGTTTTTCGTGACATATGTAGAATCCGGATACAGCTTTTGCTGTTGTGTAGTTAGAGTGCGTTTAGCAAATTGATAATACACCAGTACTTGATTGCTGTGTCGGGAATTTGATTCGCTGTGAGTCAAATGATACTGGCAATTCTGTACTTACCACGGAATTTCCAATCTGTCATCGAAGGCAAATTTGCTTGTGACTTATTGTTGGTCTAGTCGTACTGTAGCACGGAGTGTGCGAGTTCCCCTCAAACGATATACTTGGGATCTTCAACAAATCCTTGCTTTATTGCCAGCGAATGATGCTCTGTCTTTAGGTGATGTCACTTTACAGATTATTGTTGATGATGATATTGTCAAACTTGCGGCACAGCTTTATCTCTCTCTTTCCTTTTCTTTATCTCTTTCTCTTTCTATTTCTATTTTTCTTTCTCTCTCTACTTCTATTTCTCTTTCTCTCTCCATTTCTTTTTCTCTCTTTCTCTCTCTCTGTCTGTCTCTGTCTGTCTCTCTGTCTCTCCCTCCCTCTCTGCGTCAGAGTAATAAAACGTCATTGGCATCCATTTAACTAGGGCATTGTAATAGGCTATTTGACTGTTGACTAAAACATCGTAAAACATATTTCATAAGTGTCAGCGTTTGAAATTTTGGCTCATGTGAGCCCAAACTAATTCCTTTACTTTCAGAAAATCCAAGCAGTTTCACCTAGCACGTAACCTGTCGATGTTACTACATTTCAGTTACACTTTATTACACCGGATGTTTATTTGTACATCTCTGTTCTTCTAATGGTAGTTTGACGTAAAGGTGCAGCTGAGAGTAAAGTTTCGGCTCCTGTGCAGCAACTGGTCGGTCTGTTAACTGACAGTAGACTTCGTTGGTTGCTGTCCTCTGGTGGCTTTCTGTAGTGACTTGAGTTACCATCTGTGAGTTGAGTTCTGCTGATGGTTGGAGTTCGTGAGATGACGGGTTCAGCTGGTTGTTAATGTTCTGTCCGCATTGTCGACAAGTTCCAACGGTCGGTCTACAGTATGAATATAGTCATGAAAAAATGGTGCAAATCCACATTCTCGATCAAACTAAAATAACAGTAGCTTGTTCAGAGGGATACACAAGCCCTTTCTTTTTCTAATACCACACATTATACAGTGAACTATAGACAATCACTGGATATCCTTGAATGTCATGAACAGTGTAAGTGAGCTTATTTCCGGTAGTTTAACAACAAAATGCAACATAATGCCTGGCTGTGTTAAGTAGTCTAGTCCCGCACGTGATTGAAAGCATCAAAGAGAGAATTACAATGGCTATGCGTTGTTTTATTTTCAAATAGAGTCTAGCTAATTGGGCCTACGAGTGGCCCAAATTGTGCCACCTATGGCGAATGGTGGCCAAATAATGGCCAAATATGGGCCCAGCAAACATTGCTGTCAAGGATGCGCTACACTGAATTTGAATCTCGGATATCACAAGCGATGATGATGACGAGGAGGATTTGTAATAAAGACGAAATACAGTATTCTTACCTCTGACACTTCCTCTCTTGAGTAAACAGAAAACAGTAGCCGATATGATTTCAAAGACAAAGAATACTGATAGACAAGCCACCAGAATAATTGGTGAAGAATCTGGAAGTATGCATCATTTAAGAATCGTCAAAAAATCGTTTTTGTAGTTGCAAAACATTTTTTCTCTTTGGGTTAATAGTCACTAGTAGTGTCAATGAATCTAGGATTCACATGCACATCCTTACTTTTCTTAGCTCTTAATATTGGAACTGAAGCCATCTACTATCAGCTATTGTAAGGGTTTCAAGCAGCCCTTTCACGGAGCTACCGTGCAGTATTAGCATATTTTTTTGGGAATATTTTTAGTTTAAAAAGCGTGAGAATAATTTGATTCATATGCCACATACAAAAGTAGCACAACTGCAGATTTTTTTAATGAAGATCATTCTTAACACTGCCTCAGATCATGTCATTTAGGATCACAAATAATTCAAACTTTTTGCCCGCAAGAACGTCGGCACATGATAGCGGCCATGGCCTTCAACTCGACAATCTGGAAGACTAGTGTCTCCAAATATTAACAAGTATTAAAGGGGAAGTTCTTCTGAATAAATGTCTTGCAATGCCACTGTACACAATGTCAAATAGCTACAAACTTCCCTTTTCCATGTTTCTTCTCTCAAATGAATGCTTTTTACCTTATAAAGAAACTACATATGACAAAGCATAGTTTAACCTACGAATAGACTTTTAAATAAATAACATATCTTATATGAATCAAACGGCGACACTGCTCTGGCATTTGAAAGCCAAACTGTTGATGTATTCCACGTGTAACTAAAGTTAGGGAAGTTACTGGCTGTCATATTTGGATCTTTCCCATCGTACTCAGTGAAGTAAGTTTTGCATGAAAAGA
The DNA here is from genome assembly GCA_964023275.1 of Norana najaformis. NCBI lineage: Eukaryota > Metazoa > Annelida > Clitellata > Crassiclitellata > Hormogastridae > Norana > Norana najaformis. Next base: position 48,653,552 of record OZ029914.1, read on the forward strand.
AAACACCGTTTGTTGAAGATTCTACTATAATGATCATCGTGGAAGTAACGCTTTTATCTGGTAACCGCTCTACGTTAACACCTTCAGTTACACTGCTCCCCCTATCTCCATTTCCATCGTGTTGTCTCCATTCCATTGTGGGCATCCAGAATCCTCTAAAGGCAACGCTGCAACGCATCCAGATGAAGTCACCAACCACCAATGATTTGCTGGTCTTTGCTGTAACAGTTGTCTCACATTCCGGAAGAGATTCTACAAATTACAACGAAGTGAACCAGTATTGTGAACAATAGAATCTGAGAAGCTGTAGATTGCTGGAGTAGGACTTCGCTCTTGCCAATCTATTTGCTGTTTACCTGCTGTCCTAATTAAACTTTCATTTGCAAATTACTTAATTCATTATACATAAATACTGCTTCCGAAATATTGAGCACAAGACTCGATACAACTTCAATGGTCGAAATGCAGTTCAACTTCTTTAAGCATTATGAATTTTTATAATCATTTAAGATTTTGTTTCCTGTTGCCCAGTAGGGTAAGGATAAACTTTAATTACAACTGAATGTAATTACTTATTTCATGACAACTGTATTTGTAAAATTTACGCAGCACCTTACTGTATTACTTAGTAGCGGGATTAAATTATATAGTTAACTAATTTTGCATAGGTGAAGCAGATTTCATACCGAAAAATTAAAAGTCGTGCATTGACTTAAACGTATTTGCCATCTTACTCTGCTATCGTATACGAGTTGATATAAAGATTTCCAAAACTAGCAGTCTATTCTTATAATAGGCAAATACTTTCCTTTTCAGCCTATCGTTCGACGGCTGACCGCACTGGTGAATGTACAGCGCCCTTTTTTTCGACCTCGGTCGTGTTACGGCGCTATATAAATTGTCTTATTATTAAATAATATTATTGATCTTCATGTACAAATTTTAAATCTTTCGTAAACTGTGAAATTTCTGTTTGAACTCCTGTGTTATTAACTCCATAGAAATTGTCCATTTCGTACCAAAAACTGTTAGCTGTGCACTGACTTTAATTCCTCTGCCCTCTGGACCTACTCTGGCTACACAGGTGTAGAGTCCAGAGTCGGCTGTTCTTGTTGAATTGGTATAAAGAATTCCAGAACCACTGGGGTCTACTCGAGCATCAAAATGAGTGAATTGTGGGTGATACATGCTCGGATTTCCATGCGAATAAACGACGATACTTTCACCGTTAACATTCCAAAGATCCCATTTCCGAATTCTGGATTCCTCGTCAGTCCGACATTCCATTGACATCATCTCTCCTGCCACAACGGCTGCATTTCGAGGTTCAACTGTTAGATGCCCAATTGCTGCAACATGCATAATTTATATATATATATATATATACAATTATACATATATATGAACAACAAGAAACTAAACTCAAGTCCTTCGTATTACTTGATTTTACGTTTTACCAGTTCAATATAGTAATCAAGATAGATATATTTGGCTTCCACTGCGTTTTACCCGTTCAATATAGTGTTCAATATAGATATATTTAGCTTTCACTAAGCTGAGTATTCCAAAGCAGTATTATATTTGAGCAAAAGCAAATGTAGCCAACTGCCAAAACTTGTAACAGATAAATGTGGTTAGTTTTGTTAAGACAAATAATACAAATAAATTATTTTAAAACTGTTATTTTGTTTAGCCTGTTTAAAGGTGATCATTTTTTGACTGCTGTGTAATTTTAAGCAGCATTTTTGTTTTTACGTAAATGTTCTGAGAATCTGCATATTTGAAGAATACCCGAACTTTAAGATTTTGTTAAGAAAATGTTAGAATTAACTTACTAACGTGAAAGCGACCTAAATACATTTGGGTCTTGGAACATCTTAACTGTTATGCAACATTTTGCTTTGCTGTTATTTAAAAATTTTTGTGAATATATAATTCTGTGGATCTTAAGATAATTCAAAAGATTTCAATTAGCTATGTGATATCTACAAAAGTTAGTTTATGAATAAATTGCTGCTTTTGGGATACAGTTGACATTAATAAGAATGCTGCTTCGCATTCGAAGCTGATGAAACAGAAAAATCTTACTCACCGTAACTAATAAACAACAGAAAAAGTATCAATGTACTCATTCTACCACACTATAATGCTAGTATAACTTGTCACTAAATTGCACCTCAGGTACCGACAGAACTATGAGAAAAAGTACAATGCTGTATTAAAATAAATGCGGAAGTAGCACATTTGGCGAACTAATAAACTTATGTTATAAACAATCGTGTCATACATCCGTCTTCGTGTGTAATTTTCCTTTCAGGGCGACTACAGCATAGTCAAATGACGATTAAGTCTCGGACAGACAGACAACTCAGAACATTATTCTGTGTATAGGAAACTGTTTGGCTTGAATAGATGGAATATTGATAAGCTTCATCTGATGCCTTGTCAGATTGAACTTGTATCAAATGGTTAAGAAACGTCGCACTATATCTTGACATAAGATTTTCTACAATGAACTTTGCGTTGTTGTTTCGCTGAACATTCTGTTTGCGTTTCTGAACTCTGATTTCTCTATAATTTGAATTTTACTTACAATATTTATTGACTTTTTGCAGTTTGTGTGCTTGTCTATATTGTACTGGTATGAGATTTAAAGTGCTCATTATGTCTATTATGTTGGCTTCAAACTACTTATCACTGGAAATAAGGTAGTGCATTGGGAGAATCGACATCAGACAAGGCGAGTCGAGGCCACAGGTATAAAATGTTCAACCAAACAGAACTTTATGACTGAAATTCTTCAGTATAATGGCTGTAGACTTGTGCATTGATTTGGATGATAGTACCATCTTAGCGGACACTATCCCGGCCTCTTCATAATAGGAAGCAAGGAAGGATTGGATATTGAGGATTTCCAGTGATTTGCAGAGGCTCAAACGCTGATTAAATATCTCCTAAACCACTCAAAACGCCTGTTATGTTATGTTAAGTTTTACAGTTGTTTTACATTTGGATTTTAGATAGTTGACTTGCTTGCAATCTGCCTGGAAAAGACGTAATGTATGTGAAGTAAACCTTGATGAAAACTTATATTGCACTAAGTGTATTAATCCAACCACGCAATCAGGTGACTCAAAGTCACCTCGCTGCACCAATTACGGCCGGCTGGTCAGTCACAAGCGGTCGGTCAGAAGGACAATGACCTAGACAAAGAGAGAGAGAGGTGTACATAGAAGAGGAAGGACGGACGGACACGGATTTATGTATAGTAGCTTCCGGGAGTTTTCGAAAATCTTTCATGTCTAAACCATGCGTTTTATCCTGCTTTTCGACCGTAGCTTGATTTCTGGTTTCTCTGACACCGTATAGGCACAGTAGGCACGGTAGTCTTTTAGTAGAGCGCTGGGCTTGTAACGCGGAGAGTACGGGCTTGAGTCTCCTTTGAGACGGTTACTGGGTAGGGACCTTGAGCAAGTCCTTCACTCACACTTCCTTAGCGCCAGAATTGATGCTTAGTCATTGGATAGACTTATTTTGTATTCGACCGTCCTCTAGCCGAGGATTTGCTGCCACCCGGACATTTTCGTGCCATCTGCTTCTTTCCCTTGTCTCATGTAATGACTGGTATAACTATAACTCAGCCCACGACTTGATGTTATCGATCCATGTCATCTTGGGTCTTCCGCGAAATCGGGAGATAGTGGCGCTTAATAAAAGCAGAAATATTGACGAAACAAGTTGGAAGGTTTTGTTGGATAGTGTGGTCGCGCTAGCACCTCAGCCAAATAATTACTTGACCTCATAAAGATGCTTCTTTATTTATTCATTTATCAAGTCGTAATGGTAAACTCGAAATTTCTAAAGCGCTACTTAAAAGCTAAGGGCAGGGCACCGGCTTATTCATGAGCGCTGCATCAAGTCAGAGTCCATGTCAAGAACCTAGTCCGGTTGCCAGAAAGTCAGAGAAGATGGAGAGGCGCTGTTAGGGTCGGTTGTGTTAAGCTGAGATAAATGGGAAGACAGCGGATTGGATGGAATAATGCGAAAGCTAGGGTAAAGCAGTAATGAGTCTTAGCAAGTAATTTAGAAGATGATAGCGAGTTTGCATGTCAGGCCTTTTATGGCAGTTTTAATCCCAATAGAAAGACTTTTAAATATAATTTTACACTATGTCAATTTTTCCACAATCAATCTTTGCAGTTGCTCCAACAACGACTGGCCTAAAGTCTGCCTATACATCCGTTTGTGCATGGCAGTTGTAAACCGGTTGCCAGAGAGAAACTTAGGGCTGTCAACTTTTGATTCTGCCAATCCAGGACGCCCGCATAGTAACTCGATATGCCAGTACCAATTTACCCTGTCCACAAATATATGTAACGAATGTTGCGTCAGCCTAATGTAGGATCTACTGCAAATAGTCGTTAAAATTACAGTCAAATGATTTGACTCAAATCATCAAGAGATAAGTGGCCTGTATGTAAAATCTGATTCAACTTCAAGAGCAAAACGTTTATTAAATTCCAGTAACCTACCAGGCTTCAAGGTCTAGCACGAGCAAATTTCATATACACATGCATGATGCATGCAATTTGCACATGTCATTTATTGGGTTTACTAATCAAACTACCCTCTATCTATGGTCACTCTGTAAAACTTATTTACGGCCGGCTGTTCGAGTTTAGTGTGCGGAAAGAACAATATTTGGTGGTGAATATTTACACCAAGTTCCGGGACAATTTGGGATCAATCCGGGACACGGGACGAACAAGGCCGATTCCGGGACTGTCGAGGCGAATCCGGGACGGTTGGCAGCCTTAGAGAAACTGCCAGTTCCTTTTCTCGAGTTAATTTATATAGAGCATACGGCATTGATTCTATTTTGCTACATTACGCCTATTTGTGAAAAAACAAGATTTGTACGAAATTCTTATTCAGTATTTTCCTAAATCGGTATATGTTCTTTACAACGTGTTTCGTCCGTCATACGAAAATACTTTCCATTAATTAAAATCTACTTGTGTGACAGGTTTAGAGAGACTTGCATTAAGTTTTGGGCGCTATAATGAGACGAATCAGCACCAAATCTGCCCAGATGTTCAACTCTCTGCAATGTTGCAGTAGTCCTGAGACTGTTGCATTACTTCGAGAATACCTCGGTTGGCATAATCAGCATTAGCACTTGAGTTAGCGTAGATGTTTAAACGACTGTACAATGCCGATTCATGAACACTGAATGATCTGTCCATCAGTTCAACGTAGTTTCCTTCATTTTCAAGGGTTTGATTAGTTGCCTTGCTGTGCTGTGATTGCTGTTTTCCTATAGTGTTTCTTTCCAGTTTTCCTAAAGTATTTTCTTCCACTAATTCACGATCAAACTCTGACTGGTGTTGTCTCTCCGCCAAGGTTTCTTGGTGTTCCAATTTTACTAAACAGAACGAGAAAATGATTTTACATTAAGTAATTTGGTAAAAAATATATTCACAGCAGTTTTCCAAAATCTAATTGTTGCTGTAATTTTAAATGTAATCGTACAATTCTATAATTCCACTTGAATATAAGGGTTATATTGTTGCAGTCAGGCCCTTGATGAGATTGCCTGAGCTACAGAACATGCCAGATTTCGACGCTACAGTATCTAACCTGAGCAAGGCCACTTTTAAATTGTTAGAAAAGCTTAGCATATGATAATTACGATTTTGAGCCTCTGCTAAAATCGAGGCGTTAGCAGCCCGATCTTTAATATAATATGGCGTGGACGAATCATGCAACGCAAGTATGGGCAGACAGTTCTTAGCTGAAAAACAGCAGTGAACAGTGAGAACACAATGGTAATTTTTTTTATTATTTTTTTATTTTTATACAGAACACTAATATAGCGCCCCTTCAAGAAAACTACTCAGAAGCGCTCCCAAACCAACCTCGGCGAAAGAGAACAGGTAATAATATAAGGTTGCCTAACACGACAGACAGGACCATAACTTTGTGCAATCAAGGGCCTAATCGATTGATTGTGAAGATAGCAATGCAATAAATGAAAGGAAAACTGAACAGAAAAAGTATTTGTGAAAGTTTAAAACTTCTCGATGCAAAATTGTATGCTACACACATTCGTAAACTACTGCTTATAAGTTAACTATATCGTAGGCGGTAACATGGTCACAGTCCTATTTCCGCGACGTTAATATCACTGAGAATAATAAACAACAATAACAGAGTAATCTTGAAATTTATCATAATAAATACAAATAGGGCTGCCAACCGTCCCGGATTCCCCTGGACAGTCCCGGAATCGGCCTTGTTCGTCCCGTGTCCCGGATTGATCCCAAATTGTCCCGGAACTTGGTGTAAATATCCACTTCACCAAATATTGTTCTTTTCGCACACTAAACCTGAACAGCCGGTGTCATGAAATAAAGTCTCCCCCAAACAGAGTCTCCCCTGGCTGGAATAATGTCTCCCCCGGAGACTCTGTTTCGGAACAAAGTCTCCCCCATTGAAATAGAATCTCCCCCACCTACAATACAAACTTGCCCCCGTTTAAAACCGCCCTCCAATTTTCAGTTCAATTTATATCGGATTTAATATACAATATTGAAATAAATGGCTTCTGTAATGCTGTGTTCATTCATCTGGATATGAAAAATACTTTATAGCATTTGCCCAGTTAACATGTAGGCCTAATAACACCATTAAGATATTGAGCGCGCTGGCGGTATTGGAACGCTGCGGAGAGGTTAAAATACGTAAAATTTGCGTGCTATAAAGAATTAGACTGTAAAGGAAATAACTGTAACTAATTAAATCTTCTTCCAGAGCCAATGCATAGGTTATTACTTACATAACGCGAATCCAGATAGCCCTGACTTCTAAATAAATCTTTTATAAATAATCCCCTCTCCCATTCATTGGTACTGGCTTCCTGATACCAGTTAGCTCTGGCTTCACTGTGATTCTTTAAACAAGGACGGAAGATGATAAAACAAGCAGCCAATGATGTTAATCTGAAAAGATGGTTTGAAGTAAAGACACCGATTAAGTCTCGTAATTCAGATAAAATAGATGAGAGATCATCTTCCATTTTGCTAAATGGCAAGCCATCAACCGGAGAGAAAACCCTGCATTCAAAGAAAAGAAAATTGACCGCAAACTTTGAAACTTATAAGAAACTCGTTCTGTTCGATGACTCGCTAGCTGCTACGACAGCATGGTAGGTTAAGAAGTTGAATTTCCACAAGCTTGATGGATACAATCTACTTTCTGGCAAGTGGTTAAAGGACAAGCTGATGTGTGCTGTTCACCGAGTAATCAGTCAACATTTGGGTGACAAAATGGGAAGCCAGTCTGTGTTGTTGTCCCAAGTTGACAGTGGATTTCGACCATTTACTGGGTATGGAATCCAAATCATTCAAGACACAGATCACTGGGTGTTAACAGCATGCATCGCCAATGACGTGTTGTATACTGACTCCCTGACTGACGGATTTTCTAATAACTTGAGACATCAGATGCGCCAGTTGTATTCCTCGCATTTTACTTGCAGTAGCAGTCTAAAAGACAAAATTATCCTCTGTCAACGTCAACCAAATATGTCTGATGGTGGAGTGTATGCTGCAGCATTTTCTTTAGAATGGGCTCTTAGTTCGAAAAGCCTGGTTGCTTCATACGATGTCACAGCAACGCGTAGACATCTAGCTCGTTTCCTCGAGAAACACGAAGCAGCGGAGTTTCCAACTGTGCCGATTCGAAAACGAGGACGCCAAAAAAGGAGATGACTGTGAACATCTAGAGCAGGAACTAAAATCTGCAAACATTATTTCTTGACTTTGATATATTTTGTTTTATTGCATTTTATATTTAAGCATTTCACAACTAATTTTAAACAGAAATGTGACTGCATATACTGTAGTAGAGGAATAAAGTCTCCCCGGGGTAGAGTTTATTTCGAAGGGGGATGAAATAATTTCTCCCTCCCGGAGACTTTGTTTTAGAATATAGTCTCCGGGAGGAGAATTTATTCTAGAGCAGATTCGACGGGGGGAGAATCTGTTCCGAAATAGATCCGCCGGGGAAGACTTTTAGAGGGGGAGACTCTGTTGCGGATCACCGGCCGTAAATAAGTTTTACAGAGTGACCATAGATTAGAGGGTAGTTAGATTAGCAGACCCAATAAATGACATCTGCAAATTGCATGCATCATCCATGCATACATGAACTTCGCTCGTGGTAGGCCCTGATTCATGGCAGGTTACTGGAATTTAATAAACGTTTTGCTCTTGAAGTTGATTTAAATATTCTATATAGGTCACTTGTCTCTTGATGATTTGAGTCAAATCATTTGACTGTAATTTTTAACGACTATTTGCAGTAGATCCTATATTACGCTGAAGCAACATTCGCTACATACATTGATGTGGACAGGGTAAATTGGTTCTGGCATATCGAGTGACTATGCAGGCGTCCCGGATTGGCAGAATCAAAAGTTGGCAGCCCTATATACAAAACCAACCGATTTTGAAAGCAGTTCATCTGTTGCTGCATAGTAGCTACCAGGCAACACACCCGCGTTTGGTGAATATTGGCCCAACGTTGTTCAACACTAACTCAACGTAGGCCCACGTGTGATTGCCGGCTGGAAGGCATATACTATTACATCAATCTGGAATATGGTGCCGGTTTTTTGCAAATTCTTTAAATTGCTGACGTTCAATCTGTGCAATATTGCACAGTTCAACAGTCAGACATATATTATTTACTGATATGTCCTTCTTCTTCTTCTTCTACTTCTTCTTCTTCTTCTTCTTCTTCTTATTATTATTATTATTATTTTATTAAAAACGTAATCTGCAGTGCGAAATAATAAAAGAGCTATGAATCATAAGCCTACAATATGTGATTTCTTAACGAGATTTCAGTCAACGAAAACTCCAAATATCTGCAATCGTTTGAATCTTTGATGTTTGAACCTTTGAAAATTTTCTAAAGAAAGTTTCTGAAACAAATATTCTAAGAAGATGACTTCCAAGTAGAGTTACACGAAGAACTGTAATCCTTATACATATTGTTTCGAAGCCCAGGCAGACATCCAGAAAAGGCTGACACAGATGACCAGTCACAATTACCATCGCTTTGTTCAGTACTAATGGTGAACATACACATTTCTAGGTCTGTGTGGATTAAAAAGACTAAAATACGACAAATAATTTACCTTTGACATTGGCCCGGCAAATGACTAACAGCACAATTACGATGACTATGCATATGAGCGCCACTGAGACCACCGAAACAGTTATCACAGCGGATGAGCCAAGAGAACTTGGGGTGGTGCCTGCAAAAATATCAGATACTGTTATTTTGCTATGGGCAGTGCTCTTCCAGTTTCTATATCAACGAACGATCTGCCACAGAATCATGTTCTTAAGAAACTGGATACTGGAAAAATAAGACCCTATCTAACATCGTTTCTTTTTCTGTTACCTTTTCACGTTATTTAAAACCTAAAATTTAATAAATAATATTAATAATAGAAATCCGAGAACTTCTATTGCACCATCGTATTAATGCTCAAGGAATCAGTCGATTGTCGCTACTAAGAGAAGTCGTTGTGCAAGCCAAATTTCAGGGTGAGTCCGGTCGAAAGCCCAAAAAGGAATCCAAGACCGAAGAAGAAGTGATAGAAACAGCCTACGAAGGAAGAGAAAAGGCATGGCTGCCGAGAGCTGTCCTTGTTCACGGAACAGGCAGATCAAGCCACTAAGAAGAGCTGGTCTGGTATACAGGCAAGTTTTGGGAGTTAGTACTGATGAAGATAGTGAAGTTGGCTGAAATGTAGTCTTTTGTACTATAAGCCCGGTCTTGAAAATTATTCGCTTTTCTATGGGCAGCCAATGCAGTGATTTTAGGATCGATGATATATGTTCTTATATTAGAGTTAAATGCAAGCTCTGGCCAAGGTATTTTGGACTCCTTGAAGCTTCATCAAGTTAGCTTTTGATATGTCAGTAAGAATCGAGTTTGCAGTAGTCAAAACGGCTGTAGACCAGGGCATTAGAATGTGGCGCCAATCCTGTGGATATCACATGTAGATTTTATGTGTTCATTGAATGACAGGTTGGAGTCAAACAAAACACCCATATTGCGGGATGAACAGCTGCTTTGTATGCAAGAGATTCCACCATTCAAAGACAGTTTCTTCAACAAATAGCAGACTATTGCATGCGAGAAACATGGTGGGAAGAAGCCTTCAGCAAGCGACCGATTGATTTATGGCAAGATGATACTCATCAGGCACATCAAAACAGCTTTGAGAAGGTGAATTGAAATTGCACCTAAGAGACTAGAAATGATTCTGAAGTGAAAAGCAACAAAGGCCAACGTATATAGGCCTACAATTTAAAGTATAAACTGAGTAAGATCGACGATGACTAAAAATTGTGAGATCAAACTAATACCCTTAGTGCAAAGTTTGTTGTTTTCACCTGTGACACAGAATGTAAGAGTTTCAGAAATATGCTTTTTAAGTCCAGCCACCGTGTTGTATGCCCTACATGTGAAGCTGTGATTCTGATCGGACTTCATGTGTTCCTCGATGGTTAGCACGGATCCATCTATGGTTCTGTTTGTTCCTGTATCCGTCCATTCGTAGATGGGAATCGGGTTTCCGTCGGCCGAACATTCAAGCCGCTCACCGACCATATAGACGTTGTTCATCGGATTTATGATCAGATTTCTTGGTGTGTCTGAAAAATCACACTACATATGTCAAGGCACCTTGTGGATATCAGCCTGAAGGATACGATTAGTGGCACAAGATGTTTACGGTTGGACAGTAGATGGTGCAATACAATACAATTATTATTTGATAATGCGCTTCATACAAGTTCAGAATTGAACATTGAACCACAGCAACAGGAAACTTCAGCTATAAACAGACTGGAAGATTGCGTTTTCACTTTAAAGAGAAATATAAACTGAGGTGGTATCAAGTATTATCTCCTCTGCAGTAATTTCGGGGTCTTAAACTTATTGACCTTTTAAGATTGAATGAGGGAGGCAACATTAATGAACACAAGGTAAAAATTAATGTTCAGATAAGCATGCATCCTAATTCCTGATTGATATGAACAAACTTCTGTTCAACAGCCACCATCCGAAAAACAAAAGTGGACTATAGTCTATCTGCGTTGATTGATACAGTGATTAAAATATTAATTTTACTTTCATTTCATAGCTTTCATTTCGAAGTAAACATGTATAACGGCAAATGAAAAAGGCGGGGTTTTATAGAGACGGATAGGTTTAATGACATCATGTATAAGCTGGATGTATGACAACACTAAATTCCACTAAGTTTTCGTTACCCACAGTCTCATTTTTGTTGCTGAAGGCGCTAGCAGAAGCATTGCCCTTGGTCTTGAAACCTAAAGACCAAGACTTGTAATACGATCATGGAATGGAATATTTTACGGATCTTCAGCTGACTTTTAATATTATTAACACACTTCTTGCATCTGTTTTTAAAGAACAAAGATGACTGTCTGCAGTCATTAGACCTAAGGCAACAAAATAATTGAGATTCTCATATATAGCCTACCATGGGATCTGATGTTTTAGGTTTTAAAACCCCTTGGTCTTGATTAATCTCTAGAGCTAATCTCGTGATCTTTGGAATGGTCTTGGTCCTTTTTGACAACACAAGACATTTTAGTAAGTGCTTTGTCAAAGCCTCAACAAGCACTGATTGGGCTTTACCTTGTATTGTACTATAATAAAAATACAACAGCCTACTCACACAAAACATTCACTGTATAATTCCACATGACGACGGTTTCACGAGAGTTGTTTTCTTGTGTAAAGGTCGCCTTGAATATAAACATCTCTACGTTGTCACTGGAGTTCACTTGGATTAAGATCCTAGATTGATTTCTATGCTCGGAAGTGCTGTATATGACGTTTCCTGTGCTATTTCTGATCCAATCTATATGAAGACTCACGTTGCCAGAAAAAGCAAGACTGCACTTCATCCACAGGTAGTCGTTTTCTGCTAATGAGTTGTCTGTGTTGCTTGCATTCGCTTGACACAGTGGCTGCGGATCTATAATTATTTTGATTCAGCTTTACTACTGTTTGTTATGTTAGCACTCTAGCCCACAAATTAAACATCACAGAGACAAAGATTATAACAAAAAACTGAGAAAGGGGCTTTCAGTTTTGAATGCACTCTATTTTGTCTAGTACAATTTGAGATGAAGACTGATCAATGCGTGAAAGTTTGTAAGAGAAAATTTGCGAAGGTAGCCAGACATTATTATGAAGAGGTGGAGAGACATCAGACGTACAACAAAGAATTCATAGATGTGGGTCTCTAATATAGGCCGCCTGCACTACTTACTAATTTACTTGCATTGTTCAGTACACCATAGCGACAGACTAACTGTCGTCAGTAAGTCAGAAACTTAAATATGGATAGTATCATTCCTGTTAACTTTCCTTCGATTTGGCATTATATAACATAATTAGAGAAAGAAAGAAACTTCTCGCTTCTAGACTAGAGAGCTGAATCATGACCATTTTGAATTCAATGGTGTTTTGTCTCTTTGGAATTTGCATAAAACACGGCATTTATTAAACTTAAGTATAACGTTTTTCAGAATTAACATACAATTGCTTGATTGTAGGTCTATGATGTTTAGAAACGCCCATCATCTTGTTGTGAAAGCTTCCTTTATTAGATAAAAACTACTAAAACAACTCATGTTTCTTTATTCGCTTTTAGATGACCAACATTTAATATAAAGTATAAAATGCAGCGTAGTTTTAATTTAGTACTTGAGAAAGAGGAGAAATATGTTTTAGCTTACCTATAACTGCAAGTTCTGCTTCAACCACGGGTCTAAAGGTTCCCTCAGTGCATCTGTACTTTCCAGCATAAGAAAAACTGACGGATTCGATTATCAGGTTGAACTGTCCACGGATGCTTGTGTCGATTCCATACTTTAACTTGACATCAGAAGTAAAATTTCCGCGAATAAAAAGTCTAGTGAGTGCCGTTCTACCCGCATATGTAACTTCCCATTTCAGAGTTTCAGATGAGTTTGTGCTGCATTGTAATTCAACGCCTTTACTTACCAATCCCATTTCATTTCTTGGGAATGAGAGAAACGCCGCTTCACATTCTTTAGAAATGAAATATCCAGCAAAACACGTTTAACAATTTATTATTAACTTTAAATAAGCACCATAATACGTGTGACACCGTCATTATTAACTTTAAGCATTAAACTCAAACACAGTCCAATGATTAATTCCACCCTAGCAGAGAGTTAACAAAAACATTAATCCACGCTAAAGGGGCTATTGCAGACACATGGGTAAACAGGCATTTTCTAGCACACTAGAAGGGCACAATTCAAAATCTTACTATACACCATTAGAGACTATATCCAAAGAAAATAGAGTGAGATATGTGTTCTTCATTTAAACCACCATCACAGAAAAATAAAATTTCATCTTTGACCCCGCTATTATGCCTATCACTTACCAGCCAAACGAAAAGATGGTCGACCCTATAGCATTTCAAAAAAAACTCTATCTACTGCGTCCAGAGGACTATTAGGCTTCATGGATATTAGCCTAGGTCACGAAGAACCGTCGAAAAGCTGTAAACCTCAAGTGTGATGGTTTCTGAAACTTGCTGAATTTAGTAATGTGCTAGGCATACACAAAAAGGGAACCGCACTCTAACAAGAACTTAGGTCTCCATAAAATCCCTTTATATTCCACTTATCTCTTCTGTATATGAACGTAATTAAGAAAGCATTTGTTGTTGTTAACATGCCATATGTACATCGGCTGAGCAAGGATTCGTAGGAATAGACAATATTGAGTAGGCCTATAGTTGTATAATGTTCTACAGTAATTTTTACTTACCAATACTCAACAATGCCATGCCAATCAAACAAGACAAATTTAAAACGACTAATTCCATTAATTCTGTTGATTTATAGGACTAGTCTACCAAACATACCAGAGCATCTGCTTTAATCATATGAACAAAGAGGAATAAGCCAGCTGTAGGCCTACATCACGCTTAGGATCAGTAGGGCCTACTGCCGCTTGCCTGTCAATATATCGCTCAGAAAAAGACTCCAAACCAGGATGCAAACATATAAACGAGCTTTCATTTATAAACAATCATGTTAGACCAGGTCTGTTGTTAGCTACAGTATAACTGTGAACTTCTAATTTAACATATTTACACCATGGCTTGTGAAAATACAAGGGAATATAGGCCTATATGCGATCACCAACCATGTAATAATTTGTAACCACACTAAACTCATATTATGGTTTAGTCTATAAGCCGTTGAACGGTCGTAAGGCACAGTAGCCTATTGTTGAGAGCGCTCGGCTTGTAACGCAGAGTACGAGCCTCCCCTGAGCCGTCGCTTTTGATAGCTTTTGTTTTACCAAAATTCAATCAACGATGCATTACACAGGTTTTGTGATTTTACACAATTGTTATTTTGCTCTTTGTGATCACGCTCAAAGTTAAAAGCTTAATGTGGAGTTACTGTACAGCAGGTCAGCGGTATTGTCACCGTCAATATTTCTGTTTATCTCGAGCATTGACGTCGACGATTTCTTACTTAAAATTTGGCATTTTCTGCTGGAAAATGAAGTAGATAGGGGCCTACCATAAAATTGTCATAGCCTGCAGCTATGCTGGTTGTGGGCCTATAGAAAATACTGTCATAACGCATGCACTCAGAGTGTCATTGCCAGCTAGTGCATGAGCGAAAATTAAGTTAACACAATATAACGTTATCTTGCTGTTAACATTCACATCTGGAGTAATCCCTGAATCAGACATATGGAAAATGGAAGAATACTGCGGGCACGTGATGAATTTCATCAGCATCTCCAGACAGTGGTGAGGTCAAATAGAAAAAGTTGAGATTTCCACCAACCTTTTTCTTCATTCTCTGACAGCCACGCTTGTTGGACCCATACTGGACCAATAGCTGCCTACCAGTTGCCATCGGGGGCACAATGCAGACCAGCTGTTGGGCCAATGAACACGCCGGTCTGGGCCTTCCCCTTTCCTCCCCTTTTTTGTTGGCCCCTTGTTAGCAACAACACTTCACCTTTTGCAATCTCTGCCCAGATGTTTAACTCAAAACCGAAAGCACTCGTCTTCCACATTTCCTTTCCTGATTCCTTCTCTTGCCCTTGTCTATCTTACCGCCCCAGTTACAAGCACCATCCACCGTAGCCGTTTGGCTGTCGGCCTGCCTGACCCTTGGGTCTTGACCTGCAGCCGAATCTCACCCTTTTGTCTATCGATTTTGTTTTGACTGAGTACATGTGAATAAGCTGGTTCCATCGACTTAGCCTTCGTTGGACGCTGTAGAAATCTCGGGTTTACTACTATCATCATTACTTGCCCAGGTGTCGCCACACCAACTTGAAAGCGATATACGATTATTTTTCAAGACTCATTCAGACACATATAATCCTGGGCTGAAGGCTTTTTGTTGAGGTGGGTTATGCACTTTCTTTGCTTTGTTGTTTCAGTAATAAATTAACGTAGAACGAATAGGTTAATGCGAGAGATCGATTAATAGGCAACACTTAAAGGCTGTAGGGTTAAAGGTGTAGAATTGGCTGCTTGCGATCGCCCACGTCGAGGTAATAGGGGAACGCGATCTAAACAACATGACCACTGCAGCCAGAGTGATATTAGAGCGATGACAATATGGCCACTGCAGGTGGAGTGAAATTAGAATTACAGATACAGCTGATAAACTACAACACAGTTCTTTTTTATAATGAGCCCATTGACAATTTTTGGCCGCTCACATTTGACTGTTTACTGTTGACTGTGTAAAGGTGTAGAATCGGCCACTTGCGATCATTGTCACCTAACGGAAGTAAACAAGCAAGCGTAATAAACAAGAGTACCGTTTTAAAATTCAGTTCTTGATGTTAATAAATGAAAAGCAGACATAAAGGCGTTAATAAGCATCAATAAATTCAGAAAGCATGTAAGTTATGCTACGCAAAAGTTTGTGAAGAAGTTCGCGCGAAATGTCTGTCGCCATATGAATTCCTGCAGGTACGCTGGAAACAAATCAGGACTTGTGCCAAACTGTCGTTGCAATTTTGGTTTTGTGTGTGTAATTCACCATCGTTTGGACCAAGAAAGTTGCGTTGACTTACTTATTAATTCTCAGCACTAATTTTACTCAACCTGTGGTGGCCATATTTTTGTGAGTGGGGCAAGCAGTCGATTCTGCACCGTCACTGCCGTTTCTGCAACGGACTGCTTAAAGTGTAAAGTCAATTGCCACTTTGTACTGAATTGCAGGTAGTTTTATTGCGACAAGATTTATTTTTTAAGGTCACTTTCCTTGTATTCACTGTATATTTACAGTTGGTATAAGTGGGCGGGGCGTTTATTGCCTTTGAAAGGTTACAAGAAAATCGACAAATTATTATATTTTAAGAGTAAAAATTGCCATTGGAAAGCAAAACATTATACTTAATATATGCTGTAATGTCTGCAAATTATAGGACATTCAATTTAAATTTGAAACTATTTAGTTTAGTAGTGTGCGCCATGCAGCAGAACTCTGAACAGATCTTACTCGTGAAATATCTGGGATAATGAGAAATGAGGTTTGCTGTTGACCTGTTGTAAGAAGGCTTAGGAGTACGCCATATATATGTTTGCAACCAGATTGTGACTTATTTTAGAGATTTTAATCTCGGGCTAGCACGGTCCGTACATGGGAACCTGAAATGTAAATGTACACGCTTTTCTATAGTATGGGTGTGGCACACATTCAAAAGGGCAGCGGTGGTGAAGGATCTCATCTGATCAATTAATTTTAAACTGAGCTTGGTCGAGGCCATAGAGTTGCTGAAGAAATGTATTTACTTTTACATTTAAGAGTAGGCCATATGTATGTTTGTATTCATACGTGTGTGAAATGACCTGTAGATTCAATTGAACTCGATGCCTGTTTCTAGTGTCAACATTCATTGTCTTGAAGGTTTATTGGCAATTTTACTCTGTGGTGATAGTGCAGTCTAGATCCCACAGAGCCATGCCACGAACAGTCATTGTAGATATTGGAAATATACTGAGCACCACACTGCTGCATGAGAAGGAGTGGACGCCACAAAAATTGTCTTCATATTTAGTGGACACAGAAAGTCGTTTGCATTGGTTCGCACATTCTTATTTGCATCACACAAACTCACCCAAGTTTTTATTGAAATCTTTGTTACTCTGTGATTTTTTCATTTATTCCCAACATAGTCCATAGATTATGCATTCACCATTGACTATTCTTAGATCCGAAATTCGAAAGATATTCTACCATTCTGACACCGGTGAATGAAAACGAATTAATTGTAATCTCCAGATATCTGCCAATAAAAGTATTTAAAATACTTTGTGAGTCTGTTACTTGCGGATGATTCACTTACGTAGTAACTGGGAGTATGTTTGGTAGGATGCAGTACTATAATTTCTCTCGCAGTGTGCAGGCATTTGTATTTGTATATGCAGATTTTCCGGATTTTGGCGAATCTGTATTTGAAACTGTATACGAAGAGTGCGGCTGCCAGAGTGCAAATATATCCATTTGATGAGAACCATATGGACCACGTATGGGTTCCTTATGTACCCTCATGACCATCCTGACCTGAATTGTGAATTCTGCTTATATAGGCGAATCTGTATTTGTATATGCTGATTTTCCGGATTTTGGCGAATCTGTATTTGAATCTGTATTCGAGGAGTGCGGCTGCCAGAGTGCAAATATATACATTTGATGAGACCCATATGGACCACGTATGGGTTCTTTATGTACCCTCATGACCATCCTGGCCTGAATTGTGCATTCTGCTTCTATAGGCAAATCTGTATTTGTATATGCAGATTTTCCGGATTTTGGCGAATCTGTATTTGAATCTGTATACGAGGAGTGCGGCTGCCAGAGTGCAAATATATACATTTGATGAGATCCATATGGACCACGTATGGGTTCTTTATGTACCCTCATGACCATCCTGACCTGAATTGTGCATTCTGCTTCTATAGGCGAATCTGTATTTGTATATGCAGATTTTCCGGATTTTGGCGAATCTGTATTTGAGGAGTGTGACTGCCAGAGTGCAAATATATACATATGATGAGACCCATACGGGCTGTGTATGGGTTCCATATCCATTCGCAAATAATCCAGTTCCAATTATTTTGTGAACTTTTCAATTGGTGACGCACGTTATTCATTTTATGTGAAATATTAGATTTCGCTAGGTGACGCTGTAGAAACCCGGAATCCGGATATGTATTTGTATTTGTTGATAGGTTTCGCCACGTTCGATCGTAATGGCGAGCAAAGACCACGTTTTGCGTGCAATTTTCGAAGATTCGGACTCGGAAGACTTTGAGGGCTTTGATACGACTACTTGTAGTATGATTAGTAGCGTTCATACTAGTGATTTATCGGACTTTTCCGGCGAATCGGAGGACGAAATTAGGGTTAGTAGTGCTTCATCGACCATACTTGGCTTTGATGTTGCGTCAGCCTATGACAAAAGTTGGTTGCAAAACTTTACGGAACGCGTGGGCCCGCTTGTTCACAGCAGTGATTCGACTGCATCTGAGATTTTTTTCCACTTCTTCTCACCCAACTTTTTGGACCATATGGTCAGCGAAACAAATCGTTTTGCCAACGAGTGCATTGCAAGCAAAGATCTCCGACCACACGAGGAATGTTTTCATGTTGCCGACCTCTCCAGCCTTCAGAAACTGGAGTTTCGTACATTTGGAAGTGAGGGAACTGTCCTGGAAGTTGATCGTGCAAATGATGCTGAAGCAGACGAAACTGAATGTTCAACACTTGACAAGAAAGAACAGCCAACAAAGTTACCTAGAAAGAGAGATTCACAGCAATTTAAGAAAACTGCACAAATTGGAGAAATAGGAGTTTTCTGGTGGAAACAATGGAAAGTTTTACTAGGACTTCTGTGCAGTGGTTTGTTGATAGCAGGTAAGCATTATTATGAGGCACTGATTTTGAATGTTGCTAATTTTCTTTTAATTTTTATAGTTAATCATAATCTAGATATGCTGTTAAGTGGTTCTAAATATGCTGTTAAGTGGTTCTGGTACTAGATCTTACCTGTAAAGATGTTTCTGTGTAGGATTACCATGCAAAGTATGCAAGGGAAGTATCTGGCTTTGTTAGTTGAGCTGACATTTATTGGTCCATCTCTCTTGAACTGTCCTGCTGCAAATTTAACTACGAAATCTTCATTTCCTCCGTAGGCTATTTCCGTGTCTTCTATTTCTGTTTGGTACTCAGCCAGACTTGCCATGATTTGACATGCACACGAATGTTGCTTAGTTAGTGCCATCAGTTGTGATGCCTTGAACATTACAACAGTGGCACTACAGAGCCTCAGATTAGATTAGGTTCCTTCAGCTTGACTTTAGTTACATTTTGTTATTACCAGGAGGTTTAAGTGCACCTAGATGGACCCTTAGATTGCTTTAACATTGCTATATAAATGATTTGTTACATACGTAAATATGTAACATCTTTTGCTCAGTAACTTCTGTTGCACTGGTGTCTAATGCACAAGACATCAGCTGAAGGCTCAGCAGAACCAAGTAATTAGGTCAATATCCAGAAGATCAGTCCACTAAGACAGAGGGGCAGCCTATGGGAGATAAGCATTTGGAAAAAGGTAAGTCTTAAGTTGAGAATGGAATGACATGAGTGACAGCAGAGTGAACAGATACTGGAAGAGAGTTCCAAAGTCTAGTTTCAGCAACTGAAAAAGCTTGTTCACTAAGAACAGTTCTAATTTTAGGTACAACTAGGGAAGACAGTCAGGTGACCTATTTGAATAATGATAAGACCGGGTAATAAGGACTGACTTAAAATACTGTGGTTTGTTAAAGTTAATTGTTTTATAAACCCTGATTTGAACTGGATTGTTTGCTGAACAGGAAGCCAATGCAGTGGTTTAAGTTTATTTAATTATTTATTTAAGTATCTAGTTACCTTGCAGATCTTATCAGGTCAATTTGACATTGGGTGAAAATGCTAATACATTTGGTCTTTAGGCAATACATAGTTCTTTAAAATAACACCAGTGTGAATTATTCTTATCTTTTTAAAAGGTGGTGATGGGGCACCAATTCATCATGAGGATTTCAACAAACTGATAATAAAGGAATTGGGCGAACAGGTGAACATAACGCTTCGTTGTCCAGATAAATGCCACCTGGATTTCTTCAGTCCAGAAGGACGTTATGTGACAATCTGTTATAAAAGGATCTGCGAACAGGATTGTTACAGGATTGATGACACGGGCAGCTTGGTTTTTACAGCTAGCGTCAAAACAGCTGGAAAGTATCGTCTGACTGATTATAATACAAATGTTGATGTGGACACTTTTCAAGTGAAACTTCTGCGTAAGTGAACATTCTTTTAACTGGCCTAATGAGATGTACATTTATGACATTACTTTCTGGAAAAGAAAAATGAACTTTTTAAAATTTATAAGTTGTATAAGTTGACATAGGGTAAAATGCTAAAACATTTGTTAATTAGGCAACAGTTGCCACTAATAGGAATTATTCTTCTGATTAAAAAGGTGGTTTAGAAAATGGTGAATTTAAAAAATTCTTGTCTTTAAAAAGGCAATATTGTTTAAAATGCTACTAATGTGATATATTCTTCTCTTTTACAGAATGTGTTGATGGGGCAGAGCATCGTCATCTGGATTGCAAAATAACAAAGAAACTGGGCGATGAGGTAAAAGTACCGCTTGGATGTCCAGAAAAATGGCGTGTGGATTTCTTCAATCCAGAAGGACATTCCGTGCCAATCTGTTATGACTGGAACTGTGAAAGCTCACTTGGTTACAGGATTGATGAGACGGGCTGCATGTTTTTCACAGCTAGTGTCCAAACAGCTGGAGAGTATCGTCTGACTGACTATGATACAAATAAAATTGAAGCCACTTTTCAACTGAAGCTTCTGTGTAAGTAGTCGTTCTTTTAACTGGCGTAATCAGACAGACATTGTACAATATTCCTTTTTGGAAAGAATAACTGATTTTAACAGAGATATATAGTACATTAAAGTTTATAAGTAATACATTGATGAATTTACATTGTTACTGTTTAGTGACCTTGAACTGTTGTAGGTGAATAGTTTTTGCCGAGTTTATGCTTACTATAATGCCACGTAAAACTGGATCATGACAGGGCAGACCAATTTTTGTACATGAACGAGGTTATTGCCAGCAGTTGCTCAATGACGCTGCGTTTAGGACTTAGGGTGAGGAAACATTTAAGTGATTAAGTGAGAGGCTTATTAGACCTGGAGTAGCAAATCTTTGCTGATGGATGGTGAAAGTGCTGTAAAAAGCAACTATGATTAAACACTGAATGGCCACACAGTGTTTCTGTTAATATTTTTATTATTATTACTAATTATTTTTTATTATTAATATTGTTTTTGTTGTACCCGAGGTACAGATGATCCCTCAGGATTAAAAAATTAAGGAAGCATTATTCTGGGAAGGCTACTCTTCGCTGAAGGTTCTGTCTGTGGAAAAGGTGCTGCAAAAGTGACTGCTTTGAAGTGCTGGATGGCCATAGATAATTGTTGATGGAGGAAAGTAGTTTCCCAATTTTCCCAATAATCTCCAAATATCTATGCAACAGCTGAGGTGCTTGATACATTACTATTATTGTTGTTGTTGTTATTATTATTATTTTTATAATAATTATTATAATAATAGTTATTTATATTTTTTAAATTCTACAACCCAGTATTGCAATGATCTCTTGGAGTTTGAAAAAATGAAACTAATAGCCAAAGGGAAATTATATGATCATCATCGTTATCATTCGTCATCATTATTGTTGTTACTACAGATATTGCATGTGTATCTGTTATAGATAGGCACCATATGTTATATATTGTTTTCTGTGCTTTGTCTGGTTTTCTTGTAGACGAAGCTCCTCCAAAGTCAGGGGCATCTTCCAATATGCCTTCTGTACTTCTGATGACGCTAGTACTAGTGCTTGGTCTCTACATATGTCCATTCTGACTAACAGAAGCAAACTCACGCGGTAGATATTCTGTTGCTTTCGCTAGTTAATAACTGCTAGGTTAACATTTTTGTCATTTGCAGTGAATCTGGTTAGAACAGCTAGCATGCTGGACTGTCAAACGAGAGGATGAATTTTGAATCCTTGCCAGTGCTAAATGGTATTTTGAGATTTCTGCTGCACTAGCATCTCCTAGCAAACTCTGGTATAAATTTTTTAATTGTTAATTAGCTTCTATAACACTGGTGTGTATTGCAAAAGGCGTCATAACGAAGCTGTAACCAGGACAATACCATAAAACCAGTTTGCTGAAAGTGAGTTGGGGAAGGTCAGATGGCAAGTCAAACAGCAGGCTAGCTTCTCCTTTCTCTGCCTCCTGCTTTTTTCCTCCTCTACAGTTTCTTATAAGAATAACAGTTCTTTTTGGCATCATTTTTTATTCTTTGTGAGACACAGTAACTGATTGGTTAGAGTGCTCGGTTTGTAAAGTGGAGAGTATGGATTTGAACCTCCCTTGAGATGGTTTCTGTGCAGTAACCTTGTACAAGTCCTTCACGCACAAGTACTCGGCCCCGTCAGTTGATGCTTAGTCATTAGATAGTGGCGCCTAATAAATGCAGAAATAATAAAATAATGAAGCATTGATTTTTATGCTACAGAATTCGTACAATTACATTGGAGTGCTCTGAGTGAGGAGTACATAAAAGGCATGTTATTTATTATGCAGTATACAAAAATGCTATGGAGTACAAAGAGCAGACCTAGAAGGAACTGAGGTCCCACTTAGTAGTATCACATGTGTAACATCTAGTTGGTGTAAAATAGTGAATGTTCTACTGAATATCAGTCCAACTGAACTTGAATACACACAGAACCAGAATGAACAAAACCAAAAAGCTTGACCAGCAAGTGTGACTGTAAGAGCAAATTATAAGACTAATTTTTATTACTGTTTATTTTTGTGTTCAAAAATCATGTGTGCATTAAGTAATGGGGTATACTATTCCTAACAGAAGGCCTAACCTTTAACTGAAAGTAATCGAGTGTCAGCTTGGCAGAACATCCATAATAGTTACCCTGCAGTATGATGTGATGTGTGTGATACTCTCAAATCATTTAAATATGAGCAGGTTTGAGGCCATACTGTCTCTATAGAAAAGCATGTACATTTAAATTTATTCAAAATTTCTCAAAACGTATTCTGTGAAAGTGGAGGGAAGTAGTTTATGCTCAAAGTGATTGATAAAAACCCCAATCTGTAGCTTGTTAATTCAGTGACGTTGTTTAAATATCGAGCAATTGAAATTTTGCTCAGTATTGGAGTTTGGGGATCTTCTTGCAACGATGCAGATAGCATGTTTCTGATGTAAGATTAATCTCTTTAGCCAGGAGGGATAATTAGAAGTCCACACAATATGTAGTGGGCCAAATGAGGCTAGTGAATGCATGATACAAGCTGACTTGTATATGGTGGAGTATTATTCCAAGATTTTTAGCAAATTTTGTAGATATGTGAGGTGTCTGCGTTCACACACGTACATATGCTGCTTGTCCACCGGGTTTCTTTTAGTTGATTCAGCAGAAATATCTCATTACACTGAGCAGTTACTTTATGCTGTATTACACCTGTTAAAGAGAGATACCTCAAAATGTGAACTGCGTGGATAGAAAGTGGACAAAGCGTTGATCACAATTACTGGATGCATTTCATTTCTGATTTTTCTGTCTGAATGTTTTAGGTGTACTGCTGTATCCAGAAGTCTCTCCTGCACCTGCGAATATCAGTTTTACTCTAAAGATTTTCTGTCTTAGCATCACGCCGGCTTCCTTGGACTGACCACTTTGTGACTTGGAACTGAAATTGACCAAACAACTTGGCAATTGTATTTCCAGAGTCGTTTTGAGGATTTACGCTTTCCATTAGTTTAGTTGCTTCTTAGTTTTATTGTGTATTTAAATGCTGTTTTTTTTTCAATGGTGGATCTGGAGGTTTACAAAGAGGGACCAAATAAGCAAGGCTGTACTGCAATTCAATACTGCTGGGGTTTTAGTAAGCAGAAACCTTTTTCTGATTACTTTTTTAGCTTCCTACATTTTTTACTTTTTTAAGGTTTTTATGATTGTGATAGTATCATCGGTTTCCATGGATCCACCATTGTTTTTTTGCAGCTATAGTTTAGTGCATGCTGTTTGTTTATTCCAGAAATTTAAAGTATGTTAACCGTATTGAGAAACTGAAGTTGTTTTTAACCAAGAATTTGCCAACTAAAGTAATCGAAGGTGTGCCTAAATCACAATGCATGGCATATTTGTTTCATTCAAGTCTTTTAGTTAAAGAACATAGATGGTTGAAAGTTTTCCTTGTTTATTAGTTACAGTTGGCTTTAGCTATAGTTTTATGTTCTGCCACTACTTCATACTGTTTCCTGGTTGTTTTGATGCCTATTTCACCACTAACAAACAAATAGGGCTCCACACGGGTATGTTATATTGTTTGCAGGACCAAGGCACGCCTGTTTTCTGTAGCTGCACATGGACCAAAGCTTTAGAATTCGTTACCCACCTGTCCTAAGATTGTAAAGTCTAGAACATTATTCAGAACTCACTATAATCTTTTCTGTTTTGTTATGCTTTTTGCTGGTGTCAGATAATGATCAGTTTAGTTTGTGTACAAGTTTGGATATACACAACGGTCTAAGAATTGCAACCATGTGCTTATCTTATTACACAGCGGACTGGATTAGCTAGCAGTTTTTTACCCCACTGGTTCCGAATCATTACTCATTCCAATGACAATAGTTCTTTTAACGGTTTCTACATCATTACTACTTATAATTTGTTCTGTTTAGAATTAGTTTTGCATTCTTTGGTTGATATGTTTCAGATTTTAATAAAACTTGAAACTGTTCAGATGAAATACAAATTTTGAGGACTGCAATCCCTTAGCACAATAACTGATGAATAGGAGTAAACTAATACAAATCAGTTTAAATTTAGTTTTGTCAGCAGCTTATAGCTATTTAGTTAGGCTTTAGTGATCTGTTGGTTAGGCTGCAGATTAGATATTGATGTGGTTATGCATGTACGATGGATTGAGGAGTGTAGAGGCGCAGAAGTCCAGGAGCATAGCTCTGTCATAAGGCTGAAAGCGTATTCATAGCTAAGGAAGAAAATGTAAATATCTCTGAATTTCAGCGTGCATATTTCAGGACACAATCATTCTGAAATGCTTACTCAGAAATGCCTAAAGTGAAAATTCAGATTTGTGAAACTGGCCAGGAATGGTCAACATTTATGAGGTGAAATTGGCATGAAGTGCCTAGTATGTGAAGGATTGTGACGTGCCCACGTTTTCTGAGTAGGTGTGGGGATTGAGAACCTCTGCTTGGATCTTAGGACATATCATTTATAAATTTCTATTGAATATTTGACTTTTTAAGGGTAATTTGTAAGCAACTGGAGGTTGATGAGGGTGGGGTTAAAGCCAACACCTCTGTCCTGATTTTCTGTCAAGGTTGAGTTAGTTGATTTTGTCTTCGTCATTAAGCTCTGCAGTCATCCTGAAAATTTTAACTTCGATGTAAGCTATGGTAAAACTCAATATATTTCTGGTGGCCCACGGGCTAGTATAATCTGACAGTGCATTTAAGCCCAGTTTGGACTGTTTAAGAGTTTAGTATGATTAAATTAGGCCCTAAAAGCATTTTTACACAGAAGTTGTCTTCATCTGAAGTGCCGCGAATTGCAATGAAAATTGGGGTCCCAGCTCGAATCCCTGCACAATACTTTGGGCGATTGACAGCTAATCTGATAATTTTTTATGCCTGTAGACCTATGTATGTGACTGGGCATTTTATGGCGGCTTATAAGTGCATCACAAGAGCGCTTCTCGCTAGCCTCTGTGGTGTTGGTTTCAAAACACGACTGCTGTGTCTAATGGATCTGATGCTCTCACAGGTAGACAAGATCTTAAAGTCTGGTAGTCTTGCATAGACAGGTATGGACCGACCAAAGAATTCTTATCCACAGTTGGCGCGTGTAGGCCTATCCATCCAAAATCCTGCTAACAGCCAGGTACGTGCGACCACAAAGTACAGAAACTGGCTTACTTCAAATATACTAGCTAACAAGGAACGCCTACAAAAAGTACTTAGAATTCGGTATTGAGTACGTAATATTCAGTTACACGAGATCGACTTGGGTACAAGTGCTTTCAGTAGGGTGAAAGGCTAACTAACCAGACAGGACATGTTAGGGAATAGCAAGAAGCGGTGTACATATTTTTTCAACTATTCTAGGAAAGTTTGGAAGCATTCAAAAGGGCCGTAGCTCCATAAGACCAGCAAAAGGGGCTACCTTAGGAATTGGAGTAACAATTTAGTGATCGTTTTTAGATCTCGAGAGATTTATTATAAGGTCTCGAGGCCTAATATGGCTGCTTTATACTATGTCCTCGTAGTCGGAATAGTTGTTAGTAGCAGCGTCGGCGTTTAGGCGTAACGGAGTGTAAATTGTCTTTTCTTGAAAGCCCTGAAACCGGCTTGGTCTGGTTGTACATGTAAGTCCAGCATAGAGTCCTTCACGGGGTTCCACATATGCGTTTGACAAGTTTACTTCAACTTCTGAATACAGTTGATCTTCAGCTACCCGTTGCATGGTTGGTTGATTAGCAGTTTCTAAATGCCGCAAATTGCCATCTGGAGATCGTCGACTTTCTTTTGCTGTTGTAAAAATATTTTAAGTGCAAAAAATAAATTTCTTTTGACAATAATTATTAAATTAAAGTGGTTTATGCATCGTCTGTTACAGAAAACTGTTTAAACTTGTTCGTGCATATAGGCCCCTAAATTTAAAAAGGCTACCATGTACGTAAATGTAGAACTTCAAAATTTCTCAGCTCCACACGAAAGCTGTGCTAGGGAGACCAGCTTATACACCAGCGTTATGTCAAATCAAGTCCGCAAAATCCAGATTGTTAGTCAAGTTTTGGTCCCAGGTCAGGATCCGGGTGCAGAGCCGGAGGAGACAGGCTTCAAACGTCAAATGTAACTGCACATGGTTTTGTATAGCGACCGTATGGCCTCGACCCTGCTCATTATTCAATGAATTGATTGGATGAGATCCTTCACCACTGCTGCCCATTTTGAATGGGCGCCACGACATTTAAGGTCTCCATGTACTAACCCGAGATTAAAATCTTGGAAATAAGCCACGAATGGGTTGAGAACCAATCCCCTTCCATGTCCTGGGCCGATTTTTTAACTGATTAACAGAATAGGGGTAGGATGGTAGGTTAAATAATAGAAGGCTTACCCGAAACACGTGCTCTTAAGACGAGAAATATTCCGACGGTTAACATCAGAATCAACGCGACTGTTGAAGGAACAACCACTGGCAACAGCAGAACGAATTGGGACAACGCGGCTGATGCTGCATCGATGTTTCCTGACGAGGACGAAATTCAGATATTGAACTGGCCAGTATATTACAGGGTTTTAAAGGAAGCCCATATTAAAGTCTAAGACGATGGCTTCCACAGTTTTGCAATGTCATTTCTCAAACAGCAGAGTCATATATTGAAGACATTGTGAACATTTGATTATACCTTTAAAGCATTTGCTGTGGTTTTATGAAAAAGTCCTTCATAAAAATATGGATATGTCTATGAAATGGGAGATACTGAGGGAGAATAAGAATGAAATAAGACTTGGGAATAATTATGCATTAGTGCAAACACTTCTAAATTACTGTGCTGATACAACTCATTAGGGTAATTATTACTGTCAATGTTGTAATTAAAGGACCATAATGAAGACAGACAATCCTGTGATTACTCAGTGTTTGCAAATAACTTCTCAAGCCAAAGTTAGTATATTGCAAGCGCAGATGTTGAAGGAAGAATCATCTCTCATAATTTATTACGTGGCTAAGAGAATTTGCTGTACAGACAGATGTTTGCTATACATGTGATATAGAGCTTTCAAACACGATGCCTCGATTAAACACAGCCTGTGACATTTAATGCAATTTATGAGTGATATATATATTTCATATGACCAGCTACTTCGGTTACACATGGAGGCGTCATTTTAAGTGTTCTTGACTCATCTAAAAAGTGTTACAGTAATAATGGTCTAGTGAGACCTGCATCGTGTCTCACCAAGTTTTATGTCTCTATATGTTGTGCATCCTGCATATGGAAATGGGATTCAAACTATCGAATACCCACAGTTCATGCTTTATTAAATAGCCAATATTAATAATTGCGATGGCAGATGCTAATAATACTGTTGCTTTACTTCTTTCTTAAACGTTTAATGGGTAGCAATATTACATCATTGTCTACATCGTAGGCTGTAGGATATTTTCATGTCTTACGACAAAAATCATGGAAAAGAATATTCCTATTTATAGGCCTAATTTCGTTAAAAGTTCATCAGTCGCAACTTTGCAATTACAAAATATATTTAATAGTCTTATAACCGAACCAACCACCAGGTTTAATCAGCAAATGTTGTCGAGTGAAAAACTATTATTAGTTTGGATATTATTGTCTGTTAGTACTTAAACGCTACGTAATATAAGCTTAAGTAGTTAAGCAATTTCCACGTAACTAAACATCTGGGGCGATAGTTCGAACGAGGCAGTCGATACTCGGACCCTTTGCTTCCTTCAACATTCGGGCCAAAGCTTATATATCTAGAAAACTGGTTCCTTAAAACTCTTGCCAAAAATTACCCAGCATAATTTATTAGGCGGCCATGAAGATTTTGTCAGTAGCTAGGCACCGTTCATAACGTTTGCTGAATGCAGACAAATAGTTGCTACGCATGAAGAGCTTTCAGACAATAAAATAGTTAACCTGTGACATTAAAAGTAATGTTGAGTGACGTCGATTTCATTTGACCGGCTACTTCGTTTACAGCTGTGCACTGAAAAGTGTGTTCTATGTCTGATGCAAAGGACTCTCCCAGAGTCAACACAGATCCATTTATGGTGCTCCCTGTTTCAACTTCGGTCCATCTGTAGTTTGGACTTGGATTTCCATCAGCCAAACACACAAGACTATCAGAAAGAGCGAAAGTAGTGGACATCGGTGTAATTTTAAGATTTCTTGGCCCATCTGAAAATATTTTTCAATAATAATTATATCTAACGTAGATATGCGTCCCCATAGACCAAGAAGTGCACTCTACATATAAAAATGGGATTAAAATTATTAATTATTTATTTTCGAGTTTTAAATAGCCTTTTAATTGAAATGACAAATGTTGAATCTGTAATATTGTTCTACTTCTTTCTCAATTACATAATTGTTAACAATATTGCATCATTGTGAACGTGATAGGCTATAGGATATTTTTACGTCACAAGGCGAAAATCATGAAAAAACAATTAACACTTTTATGCAGTTTGTTAAAGTTTTGTTCAACCGCAAATCTAATTGTCAAAATATATAATAATTGCAAATTAGCATGAGCATATGAATTGTTTTCAACTGTCGTATTAATACTTACACAATACGTTTATTGTATAATTCCAGATAAATGTATAGCTGAGCGTTTCTTTAGCATGAAGACGTTGTTGTTCGAAGACTGTTTTGCAGCTGAGTATCATACCATTAGCTCTAGAATTTACTTGTATCTTGATCTTGGAAGTAAACGTTGATACATCTCCACTGGAGTTGACCGTTTCAGCCGATATATTTGCTATGTTGTCTAAAGCCCACTTCATAAGCGGAATACCGCTGCCTATGTAAGTGACTTTGCACCAGGCCCAGAGTTCATCGTTTTCAACTGTACCGTTGATCGAAGAATTCACGTTTGTATCACACACCGGATCAGAAACTGAAAAGTAGTTAGTTTTACTCTGTAGCCCAATTCCAACAGCACGTTAACATGTGCCTACAAATTTCCCATTCTATTCTTTACTCTGTAGTGTGTAGGCCCTATTCTATAATTTTTGCTGTATAACACTGGCCAACAGAAAAAAATTTTTTTCTTGTTGCCTTCGGTTTTAGACCTGTTCTTGGGGTAATTTTGGGCGCTGATTCAGAAAATGTCATTGGATTGAGTGCATCAGGTCTAGTTTCTCAGATATCGTCGATTTTGTAAAGAAAACCCAGTCCACTCTTTAAACGATGTCTTTGACAAAACTAAAATGTCATAATAAGCTTTATTTATGGCTAATTATAATTCTTGCTGATTCATATAATGCCTACATCCTTATAATGTAAAATCAGCATATCTTGCCGCGTGCTGAGATATTGCTGATTCAACGAAATAACTATTCCGTAGCCTACAGCTTACTCAGCACTAAATTCATGGCCTCATTTAGAATTTATTTGTGCTTATACAGCGTTTCATGGTTTCGAACTATGTAAATAGATTATGCTGAAGTCAGCATTTATAGCCTATATAAACCGCCTCCTGAAAGCTAGAGCAGCCGCAGTCGTCTTAGGGCATATCAAGAGTTGGTCGCAAGAACAATCTGTGAATATGAACATTAAATAACTACATGTTCTTACTATTTTTTTAGGTTAGTCACTTAATTCCTCAGATGCGAACATCCTTAAGGTTATGGCTACTTCCAGACGGAGCTGCATTAACCATCCAGACATATTCTGCTACATTTGTGGGGAATACACACTAAAAGCAAACAGGAAACCGATTTCTGGGTTTGTAAAAAGAGCATATGTGGGTTATTTTGGTGTCAAACTTGGAGATCAAGATAAGCAATGGGCTCCTCATACAGTATGCAAAACTTGTATTGAACAATTGCGCCACTGGACAATTGGAAAGAGAAGCTGCCTGAAATTTGGTGTACCGATGGTTTGGAGGGAACAGATAAACCACTTCGACGACTGTTACTTTTGTATGGTTAATATCATAGGCATCAATCGAAATAATCGTCACAAGTTGTCTTACCATGATATACCTTCAGCCAGGAGACCTGTTCCGCATTCGGATATTGTACCAGTTCCACCTTTTCGCGAACTACCTCAGCTCTCAGACGATGAGACTTGCATGTCCAATATCGGACAAGATGACGAAAGTGAAGAAAGTGGGGGCAGTGACAGTGATTTCCAATCAACTTCACACAGTGAACGTTTTGACCAAAAAGAGTTGAGTGATCTGATCAGGGACTTAAATCTTTCCAAAGAGTCCTCTGAATTGCTTGCGTCCAGACTAAAGGAAAAGAATGCACTTCAGCCTGGAACGAAAATTACAATTTATAGAAACAGAGAAAAGGATTTGCTGCCATTCTTTACCGAAGACAACAACCTAGTATTCTGTAATGACATCAGCAACTTATTGAAGAAAATTGGTCTGTCGGATTACAGCCCAGATGAGTGGCGTCTTTTTATCGACAGTTCAAAACGTAGTCTGAAATGTGTGCTTTTAAATAACGGCAACAAATTTGGTTCTATTCCAATCGGTCACTCCACCAGGATGAAAGAAGAGTACAATGCCATCTCTTTAGTACTGGAAAAGATAAAATACAAAGAACATCAATGGGTAATTTGTGTAGACTTGAAGATGGTAAATTTCCTCCTTGGTCAACAAAGTGGCTACACAAAGTATCCCTGCTTTTTGTGTCTTTGGGACAGTAGAGCCAAGCATGAACATTGGACAAGAAAAGATTGGCCTTCGAGGAAAGACATGGTGGTTGGAGCTCAAAATGTAATCAAGGAATCTTTGGTGGCACGAGATAGGATCATACTGCCACCACTGCATATAAAGCTAGGCCTGATGAAACAATTTGTCAGGGCTTTGAATAAAGAAGGTTCATGCTTCGAATACATAGTACACAAGTTACCAGGAATTACAATGGAAAAATTGAAGGCTGGAATCTTCGATGGTCCACAGATCAGGCAACTTATGAATGACCCACTTTTCATACCATCAATGAATGAAATCGAATCTTGTGCCTGGTCTTCCTTTGTTCTTGTAACTAAAAATTTTCTTGGCAACAAGAAGGCAGACAATTATGCACAACTAGTAGAGGATATGCTTCTTCATTTCAACAAGCTTGGCTGCAACATGAGCATTAAAGTCCATTATCGCTACAGTCACTTAGATCGCTTTCCAGAGAATCTTGGTGACTTCAGCGAAGAGCAAGGTGAAAGATTTCACCAAGACATCAAAACAATGGAAAATCGATATCAAGGAAGATGGGATGCACACATGATGGCAGACTAGCACGTTAACATGTGCCTACAAATTTCCCATTCTATTCCATACTCTGTAGTGTGTAGGCCCTATTCTATAATTTTTGCTGTATAATTTAATATTATAATTTATAATACTCTCTAGTGTATATTTATACTCTATAAATATATTGCTCAATATCTATGGTGATAATGAACTCGAGTAGTTCTGTGTACATGAAGGTTATTAAAGATGTATTTTGTAATCAGAAGCGACCATAAATTGGTGTTCAATGCGTTACAGTTACGGCGCTATATATGTTTCCACAATAGGTTAGATTGCAATGAACGCATTTCTAAAAGGAGTGGCATTTGGCAAAGCACAATTCATTCGCAGCTAGAAACGTCTCTGTTTAGGCAATAGGTTTATATGAAGCGTTTTACACGTTTGACTAAATTCAACTAGCTTCAGTACATAGATAACTGTATAAATTGGATATAATTTCGTCAAAATGGGTGACTTTAGCAGCTTTTTGAAGTGTTGAAATGCAGATGCAGTTGCCTGTATAAGTCTTTAAGAAGCAGAGAGAACCTACCTATGACGGTAAGAAATGCCACGGTAGCATTCTTATTAAACGGATCTTGAGCGCATATGTATTCCCCTGCACACGAAAACTCGGCAGATTTGATGATCAGATTATATCGTCCATTGCTAGGACTTGTGTCGACTTCATATGTTGGTGCAAATGCCCTGGACACATTTTGACCGTTATAGATTGAATTTAAACGTTGGGGTTCGATTGAAGCATAGTATGACCAACGCAGAGAAAGCGTTAGATTCGTTCTACACTCCAGCTCAACTCTGGTTCCCACCAAAGCGACCGTATTCTTCGGAGCCGTCAGAAAAGCAGCCGTTGATATGGCAACTTCTACGATGAAGACTGCATTGAAATATTATAAGTTACGTAGTAACTGTAGTATTAAAATCGCGTCCTTATAGATGTAGGCTATGCATACAATACAATCTACAGTGCGAATTAAATGGGATAGTACACCATGCAGTAGTTCAGAGGTGTACTTAGAACCAAGGCATCATGAACATTATAAGACTTGATTAACAGAAAGCAAGCGTAGGCGTACTGTCAAGATCCTCTCAAAGTGCTATGTAAGTTTTGCACTTGTCTTTGAAAAGATTATAAAGTTGGTTGACATAATTGGAAATCGCTGTCAGTCAACCAATTCGTTTATTGGAACACTTGATCGTAATCGCAAACTCTAAATTTCTTAAGCACCCCTTAACAATTAAAAGCAGAGAACCAGCTTCTTCACGAGCGCTGTCTGTCAAAGGGGCTGTCCAGAGACCGTAATACTATGTAGAACAAAATCCGGCTTTCAGGAGATCAAAGAGGGAAGGAGACAGAGGAGCTGTTACGGTAGGTTGTGTTTGGGTTGAAATAAATGGGAAGGAGGCGGATCGTAATCGTGATCGTAATCTCGAGATTTCTACAGCGCCCAACGAAAGCTAAGTCGCATGAACCAGCTTATTCACAGGCGCTCAGTCAAAACAAAATCGATAGGCAAAAGGGTTCGGTTCCAGGTCAAGATCTAGGAGTCAGACAGCAGGCAGACGTCTACGGTGATGGTGCTTGAAATTGAAGCGAGAAGAGAGATAAGGGGAAGAGGATGAATCAG
Source organism: Norana najaformis (assembly GCA_964023275.1). NCBI lineage: Eukaryota > Metazoa > Annelida > Clitellata > Crassiclitellata > Hormogastridae > Norana > Norana najaformis. The sequence continues at coordinate 48,687,541 of OZ029914.1, forward strand.
GAATAGATTTTTGGAAAAGTAATGCTTTCAGTTTTGAGTGAAAGATCTGCGCAGAAATTGGTGGGATATTTATATTATTATCGTGGCGCACGTCGCATGTAGCCTATCAAAACGCAGGGCTTTTTAGTTGTGTAGTTTTGCTCTTAGTCCTAAATGAAGCTGGCAGGAAGTTAAACCTAGTTCATTATAGATATATCTCATGATTATGAAAATTCTAATGGCGAATTCAGTTTTGACCTACAAAGGCCTGCATGTATGCACAGATTAGTTTAGATTATAGGTATAAACTCAAGCCTACTTGGGCGCTGTAGAAATCTCGAGTTTACGATTACGATTACTAACCTGAACAGATGATTTCGGGTAGCAATCGAAAAGGAAACTTGGTGAGCATTTTTAGCACACGTATTACGCGATATAGCATTTCTTTAGTCTGAAGTGCGTCCTGGAAATATAGGCTGCTTGTAATATTAGCATAATAGAGAATGCCCTGCATCTGGGTCATGTCCTGCATTGAGTCAGAAGTGATAACTAAGCCGTCATAGTGTAATAATAACAATTGCAGCGACACATTATTAGTGCAATTGATATTAAAAATCACCAGGGGTCGTCAGTACCGAAAATGAAAGTGTTTGACAAAAATACAGCAAATCTTAAATTTTAAGTAGTAAATGTAAAATTGTACACATTCATTCTCAATCAATGTAATAAGTGTCAAATGCCGATTAAGCTTCAATTTCTCAAAATCTATTTAGGCCAGTATATTGTTAAGCAGATGGTGAAAATTTGGAGGCCATTCGGAGCATACTTCTTTTATAGTATGACAAAATAAGTCACCGGTCATTGATGGCTTGCACTAGGACAGCCATGATTATCTTGCATTGGGAGTGTCCAAACGTGAATATATTTTGTGAATACAGGTTTGTTGTAACAGCTACTAAAACAGCCCAGCCAAAAGAAAAGTGGACTCAATGTATGTGCAGACACTGGGCACTTCAGAAATACACTGACGGAAATGTTACCAAATTAGGCCAAAATACTGCAATACTGATGATTCGATCTGATGAAAAGTAACCGTTTAAAACAAGTGGCTGCGATTTTACCATGTACTGTAGAGCTATAGAGTCATATTTTTCAGCTGAATAAACTTTCTGGCAGTGTTTTGATAGTTTTGATTAAAATATGATTTTTACAGTGCAAATTATGTTAGAACACTCATCTGTTTTTGATCCCTTGCTCCATATACGTTGTCCCAATGCACTGGGACGTTTTTACAAGCAAGGAAAAACTTGAACTTTTATATTTTACTCTTGAGATAATATTGCAATATACTCATATGAGATTCCTAAAATCATGCTTTTTCAGATTATAAAACAAAATATATTTAAAACAACTAAATCCTAATTTATGAGGTAAAATCTAAAATTTCACCCAATGCAGGCCATTCTCCCCTAAGCCTATTATTCGTTTAGGGAAAATGAGTGAAATGCTGAGGTTATGTTTCACTTTTCATTTCGGGACTATGTAAATATAGATGTACACATTTTTCTCGAACTTGTTTATATTTCAATGTATTGCTCAGGTGAGATCCTTCACCAGCGTTGCCCGTTTGAATGGGAGCCACGACATTTAAGGTCCCATGCACTGACCATGTAAGCCTGATATTTAAATCAATGGAAAGAACACAGAGAATAAGGAGATTCACGAAGAGGAGGAAGGAGGGATCCTGAAGGAGAAAAATGAAGAGACGAATGAAATAAAGAAAATTTTGATAAATAAAAACTTAAAAATGACAAATGTCAAGTCGTCCCCTTCATAATAAAATGACGTGTTACGGCGCTATATAAATTGTACTATGAACTGAGCTGGCTGGAAATACAAATATCCGAAATTTCCCATCGCCACGCAAAAGCTGCATGAAATAGGCCTAAATATAAATCCGCTAGCCTTATGTGGGTTAGGTGTAAGTTGTCAGGCTGGTCTAGATCAAATTAGCCATCAGTGAGCTTCATCTGAAACTGAGGCTTCGATCCCTATACTGCCGAGCCATATGTCCCATCCAATGTAGGCTACACGTGTGGCTTGTTGGAACACAGAGTTTAATGTCCCCTAAATGTTTGCATTTTATGCATCATTCTAAACTGACTGTTTTTCCTTAATTAGCTAAACTAAACACTTTTACGCCGCTTCAAAGTGATGATAATGATAACGATAATAATAAAATAGGCCTATTATTTTTGCTATAAAAATAATATACTTTAATATTAGTATAAGTGTGGCGCAGACTGCAACAGCAAAATGGGCTTGTCTTCAATCGTCCTGGAACCTAGAGTTGGTTGCATCAACCAATATTATAAGGAATGAAAGTAACAAGTGTTAGGATTTTCCCTATGAATCTAAAGGACGGATTTAAGCCACGTGCCTGAAACCATGTGACGCTATTACTGTTAGTGAACTTGGTTATAAGTACTCTATGCAGAGCAATATTGAATTAAAAGCTATCACACGCTGATGTTTGTCATATCTTCGTGAAAACAGGATATGTCCAGCGGTTTCATTATTCCCATAACCACTTATAGAACCACGGCCTAGACGTTTTTTCATTTTGCAGTGCTATCTAATATGGCACATGGACTGTTCTTGTTATTCGCAAGTGCGCTGGTCTTCATTGGTTAGTATAATATCTTGTTATAGGCCTAGTATACCCCGTCATCAAATTTAAATCGGCAGCTAACCCCAAACATCTTACCCAAGTAGGATCAGAAGGATTACCCCTAAAATAGCATAAAATGACAACTGTTTTCAAAAGAATTTCAATTCAATGTAATTCACCATTAACACTGCAGCATACACGTAAGTTTTACTTTCTATATTTTAATCGCTCTGTTACAGTAATTTTTCTTTATTTAGAACCATTAGACTAATTTTAGTTTGATCAACGTTATTACATTATTGCATCCGAACACGTCGTTAAAAACAGACAGACAACCAGACATGATAGACGAACAGACAGACATTCAGAGACAGAGAGAGAGAGAGAGAGGCAACAAATATACTCATACAGACAGTCATATAAGTAGGCAGTTAGACAAACAAACAGACGGACTAACAAAGAGACAATCAAACAGACAGACATGGACACAGATCTTGTACTTTTGCGCAAGTGTGTGTATATGAGTGTATGTGTGTATAAATATTCATGGGCGCCCACAAAAAGTTTTGCCTCAATGGACAAAATATGAAGACAGGATCACGTCTTCATGTTCAGATGTGATTTCCATAAGGGGCAAGTGCCCATATCTTGCCCCTATGTGCAGGCGCCGTGGGCATATCATCCGATTAGTTACCTTGTACATGTTAAACAGGTTTAAATTTTAAACAGGTCTAACTTGGAAAGTGGCTTTGGCTGCTCTTGCGAAATCCCCAAACGATACAGTCGCAATCCTCCACTTCAAAGCATCGCTGATATGCAGCACAGATCTTGCTACCCCAATCGACTGGTACTTCTACCCAGCAACTGCACCGAACGAAAGACGCCCAATCTATCTCAACAAAGCCATGACTCTGACCGTCACTCACAAGTATAAGGTCGATACCTCCGTCAAAGGAACATTTGAGCTTATCATGGAGTCGGTGGACTGGTCGCACGCCGGAACCTACTTCTGTTACGATGATGCAGGCATTGGAGTTAATGCCTCTGCCAAACTCACTGTCCTTGGTAAGGATTGATTAAACAGGTAAATTAATCAAACTCTATTTTACCTGAGGTAGATATTACCTCAGAATTGAAAAATTCTCCGAAACAGTTAGGTGTCTAGATCTCCTAAATAAAAAAGCCAGAGCAACGCTAGAGACATGTAGGCGCTGGAAAAGATGGCATGTAGCTTAAGTAATTAGTAATTAACAAATTTTATCATGACAAATAAGACATGCTTTAAAGTCAAGTTGCAATCCTTTGAAAAGGTCACTTGGGTTGTAAAAGAGTTCAACAGACTTCTGCACACAACTGTTTAAATCGCTATGAATTACTTTACGGTTGCAGTGTTTTTGCAGAGGGCGTTAACTGCTTTTGTGATGTTTTCTTCGTTTCTTCGTTGGTGAGGTGAAATAAAATTTGACATTAGATTAGATGGATTAGAAAATGATTGGTTGACTGAAATGAATCATTGTTAATTGAAATGAATCATTGTTAACTGAAATGAATCATTGTTAACTGAAATGAATCATTGTTAACTTAAATGAATCATTGTTACTTCGCAGATCCAAACCCAAGATGGAACATTGGATATTCGGAGGTCGATGGATTTCCTTTTCCATGTTCAAGTCTGGACTTTCAATTCAGTTACTTAGGCAGCCAGACACCTTTTCTTCTATTGGAAACGGGAACGAAGTTACAGATCCATAACACGACGAAGTCCGGTGGTCCCAGGTCCACAGAAGAAAGACCCTCCAATGCCAAGTTCACCAACCTCACAATGGATCTCTGTGAACGACGGAATGGCAGTTTCTACTACAGGGTCTGCGCCTGGAGTAAGTTGATATTTATGATTATTCCAGCGGATTTTACTTTACATTAAGTTTGTTATAATTATAGCTACTGCAAGGTATTGCAAATTACTTGTAACTAATATACTTTTATAGCGCCACTGTCTAATGACTGGAATCAATGGATAATGCTAAGACGTGTGGCTGAGGGACTTGCTTAGCGTTCTCATCCAGTAATCACCTTAAGAAAGCGCGAACCTTGACCAGCTGTGATCGCTCACCTAATTAGCCGTTGTTTGATGACATTGCATAAATTTTCACTTGCATGCATGCATATATACTGTAGATACATACATGCACATATACATACCGACACGCATACATGCCTACATACCCACACACATACATGCCTACATACATACACACATACATACTTACATACATATATTCATACATACATACATACATACATACATACTTACATACTTACATAACTACATATATACATGCATACATGCATACATACTGAAACGTGCACATGTACCGAGTACATACGAATTTTCAACTTCAAGAGACAATACTGAATCCTGAATCAATCGAAGATGAATTGGCGACTCACACGATTTCTCTCCAGCAATCCACGACAATCGTTTCACTGCAGTGCCAAAGTCACTCAGTCGTCGCTGCTCTTCGTCCACTGATCTGTGAAGCGGAACAGCATTCAAGCATTTCAACGTGGCTAATGATATTGATTACTGGTGAGCTCGAGCCATCATTCTCCTATAGGCTCTCTCTTATTTTGGTTTCTCTCCTTTATTCAGACGATTACCGTCATAACACTCTTTCAATAACAAGTTCAATGTGCCTAATTAAGTTCGTCTTGACTAAGAGGGTTGGACACCTGCAGCTAGGAAAGAATAGACAAAGTCTGGAAAGTCATCCAGCCGAACCTGAGAATTAAAATGTTTCAACAGAAGTTGTGAAGCTGCGACTTAAAAATAAGCAGACAGCAATAAACCATCGAACATACTGACAAAAAATAAAAAGTTGAAAAAATCCTGATGAATTTAAAATGTCCTCACGAGTTAAGTACGACCATGCATTGACCCCACTGGCACACTGTCTTCTTACTTTGAAACATATGGCTACGATTTTGGCTTTGATGATATTGATGAGCCATTTATACCCTCTTACCAGATGGATTAAACTAACATGAGACTTGAAAAAATATGATACTTAGCAAACGGTCAATGCAAAAAATACATAAAATACTGGGCCAACAGAGAAGTAAAGCGACCCACACCAAGCCCCAAGTTTTAACACGCCATCTTGAACAGTTCCCGCATTTCGAATTAGCACGGTCAAATTTGGTTTTAACTGCCGCTTAGCAGACTAGTATTCGGCCTGCGGGTTCGTCCGCCTTGTAAAAATTATATAATTTAGTATGCAGGCAATACGAGCCCTAGTTTCTAAATGTTCAGCTGTGTGCAATAAGCTTAATAACTTAAAATAAGGCTCAACACCCACGACACAAGGTCATTAGAGTCTGTGGTTTTCCGATTTAAGTGACAGTGTTTAAAAAACCATTTGATAATTCGTTGCATTGACATAGCATGTAAACTACTTTCGGTAGTGTCCGTAGGTTATAACAGACTATGAAATAGCTTTCGCTTACTTGACCCCAAGACTAACTAAATAACCAAAACACGATTTTCACTACGTATATGCTTCAAGAATGTTTGCAGTAATAGATGACACATCAAACATGGATGAGTAGAGGTGCCCTAATAATGTTTGTCACGAATTCACATGCCATTAAGTGGTCATATTTAAACAAGTGAATTTGTTTTCTTGGAACTTGTATTAATTTGGGATTTTGGGAAATGTTCAAGATCCCATATTTTCATGCCTGCTTCCTTTATGCATAGATCGGTATATAGTCCCATAGTTACATTACGGTGAGCATGTCTGCCTGATAAGCCTAATTATGCATAAGGGAGATTTTCAGTAACTACAGATGGTTCAAAACTAGTGTATTCTTTAACTGGCTGTCCAAATGCAAAGAATTCAAGTTGAAATCTTTGGCTTAAATTTGTGGTTTCTCACACTTGTCGGATTTCGACCGCGTTTCTAACTGATTGCAATTTTGACTACGATTCCATTTCATCGACTGATGCTTTGTCCATTATTATAACAGCACTATAAAAGGCAGTAGATTATTTTAAATCAGATATAGGCCTACCTCTATTTTCGTATGAGTTTCGTATTTACCTCTGATTCAAATTTGACGTCTAGTACGTTAATCTTAAACAGAATCAACAACATCCGATTCTATTCAGGAGGCGAAAATTGTTCACTGGTTCAAAAAAAGTGAAATCCTAGGCTCTATGTATTATGTAACTCTTAGTACTTACGCTTACAACTGACATTGTCTCTATGTCTGTCTCTCTGTCTCTCTGTATCTCTGTCTGTATCTCTGTCTGTCTGTCTCTTGCAGATATATTTACTGCATCTTTATATGTTCATTTCTATCGTAGGCTTATTTATTTTTATATTCCTTTTACCGAAGGTCATATTTTCCGCATGCTGCTAATAATAGGCCTATTTTTGTATTTCTTGATGTTACACTTTTTATTTTCTGTGGCTGCAGTTCTGTCGATAGTCATCGTTTTGCTCATCGTGCACATCGTTTTTCTCAGAAGGAACCATAACAGTATGCTAATTTCTTCATATTTTTTTCTTACCGCTGGCAAAGTGACGCTGTATTTACAATGTTCTTAGTTACCGATATGCATTGCAAAGTAACTCGATGATTTGTAGTAGTTTCTCAGTTAAAAGACATCTTATGGCATCAAAGGCCGTTGACGTCGCCCTCCTGCTTTATCCAGGCTTGGGACTGGCACCACCCCAAACAAGGTAGTTGCGGAGTTAACTCGATAATTCCACAAGCAGTAGGGTTTAAGTATTTAGTAAGGAAGCTGTGAAACGACCGTGTTCATCCAAACTTGTCTCTGTCGCCAAGCAGGAGAATTTTGCTGCCGACGTAAGTTTGGAAGTAAACGACACGTCCTGCGATGCGCTGTTCAGGACCTTGGGATTCGTCCATTGCTGGTTCAAGGGCCTAAGAGACGGAAAGGAGCGCCTGCCCTACGTTCTACTAGGAACATTAGAGTAAACACTTTGGAGTGTTCGCTATAAAGTAGATGCTCTGAAGTGCTGGAGCTGACACCGTCTCGGTTCTCTAATGTTTTGAACTTAAAGGCAGGTGTAGACATGAAGGCTAAAACATATAGTAGGAGTGTACATCCGCGTGCAGAATCGATTCGGATAAAATTCTTTTTTTCCATTTTCTCCTGGTGACTCCGACAACACAATCGACAAAGTCTTCCTACTACCCCAATCTCGTCATATTTTCCTGGACTGCCTTTTTCATCTCATTCAAAAGTTTGTCTCTTACGGTTCTACCACTGTCCATTCAGTGCAACTGTTCCAGTCAATTAACACTTTCTATCGTCTTACCTAGCTTAGCAAGTCCTTTTAGTATCAAATCTTATTTATTTTGTTCACTTTCTTTTCTTGGTTTTTCATGAAACAATTTCTCATTGAAATCAAAATTATTTTCTTATTATTTTATATTGCATTTAAGATTCATTTGGCAACCATGGTAACATTTGTGGCTGTTGGTAATGGGAAATGTGAGGTAAATGTATCCTCGTTGGTGTCTAGTCCCCTACTAATCGAACCCTGTCTCTAGTTTTGTATATTGTCGAGAATTACAAAAAGACTGTAGAATCATATCATCTAATGTGTTACTTTACGTTTATTTTTGACAATTCTGATCTATCAGTTTTACGCTCTGACATGTGATGGAGCTGTTTAGAACTCCCTTTTTTGTTTGCAATCTGATTTACTCAGAACAGTTAGCTGGTTACTTCAATCAACTACCCTGTCATTCTCCAAGTGGCGTTATGGTCTCTGGCCTCCCTGGCAGCAGACTGGCTCCTCTAACTAGAGCCATGCTTACTGAGACCATATCACACCTGCTCTTCGTTTTTTCACACTGGCTTCCTGATCTGAGCATATCCACTTCAAGCTGGCACTCCTCTTGTACAAAGAACGTGCAAGTCATCTGCCATCCTACTTATCATCCATGGTTACACTAACACACTGTAGCTCCGTTACAGACTGGTCTTATCTTCGATCAGCATCTTCTGGAAAGTAAGTAAATAAGTAAGTGATGCATTTGTTGATACGCCATATGTGCATCGACTGAGCGAGGAATCGTCGGCGAAAAAATGTTGTCCCTGGTTCACGTCTTGTCTTTGGCTATCGTTCTTTCACAATTGCTGGTCCATCCATTTGGAACTCTACCTGCTTATGTTCTCAGTTCTCTTGACGAGACTATCTTTCACTCTAAACTCAAAATTTACCGCTTCCAGTCTTTTTATGGTTCTTAATGTCTCTTGTTCCGCATCTTCAATGTGCACTGCTGAAGTTTGTAAAGAGGGCATTATCCAAATAAGTTGTGTTGTGTTGTATTGTATTGTTACAGAATTCTTGAGGAAAATGTCCCGAGATATACAATGATCATTTAGATGAGGGGCAAAAACAACCACAGAAATCCAACGAGAGGATTTCGACAAATAAATTATTTATTTTCTACGAGTAGCCTATTCCAGGCATGTTTATAGATGCTGTTACAAAATTTTTGATAGTTTTATTTCTGATACATGTACAGGAGTGAATACCTGTGGTATTACGACTGTTCCTGTAGATGTTAACACAAGCGGAACTGTGACCATAACTGAATTCCATCCGGAGCCGTCATACGCGAACATCACCAATGATAATCGACCTTCATCTCCTCTATTCTCTGAAGGCACACCAACATCAGCCATTAGTCCCAGAGGCCAATTGAATCCCATATATGTAGATATGAGAAGACAGAGGAACAACAGAATCGGATCAATGCAGATCAGTTCATCGCGTAGAATTTTGAACAGTCAAGACGATCACAGGCCTTCTGTAGATCGAACTGCATTGAGCAATTTGAATCCAAGAGGCGATTTACGTAGCCATAACTACTTAGAAGTCATTCTTTAGCAACTTCTGAAAACACAAAGAATATATATGGTATACAGGAGCCATCTGAGCGACTGCGTGGAAACGTAGGTGAGTGAGTGAGTGACTGACTGAGTGACAGAGTGACTTTATATTATTTTGGCAAGCGTAATCCGCACATTAAATTTTTTTACAGATATCGAGGCAACTATATGTTATAATTAATAGAATCTAGGAAGTTGGCATTACAAAGGCAAATGGATGACTAAATGTATATCTGTTTAATGATGATTTATTCTTTAAGACAAGTGTATTTGTCTGGAAGAGATCATGGGCGTCGGAATGGTTTTAAGCGTGGGACGTTTCACTCTTTATCCGAAAAAAAGAACAGTTTATAACGCTGAACAGAAAAATAGCAGAGACGCCGCAAATTAGAAATTTGAACTGTAATACGAGCGAAGTGTACAAAACAATAGAAAAGTAGAGTATTGCAATAGACGTTAACTGTCAGTAAAACGAAGCTTGGGTTTGCTCGTGATGTGCCTCGTTTAGTCAAGTTTGACTCAGAAAATCTGTAACAGTTTGGACTGAGAGTGGGACTGCAATCACCTATTCTTTTCGTCCTACTTACCAAACTGGGACTGCTTACGGATCTAGGTTCCGACGCCCATGGAACAGATTGCATGTTATAGAGAACAAACACTTATGATAAAGAGACCATCCTAAACTTAATGTGTATATCAACATGGTACTGTGCAGAAAAAAACTCAATTGGCTGAAACTGCTTAGAATTTTCAAACAAATTCTGCAAATTCATTTTTGCTACAATATTTTGATTGCTGTTAGATAATTTTAATTCTAAATGCTAGCTCTAAACTACTCAGACTCAGGATAAACACATATCTTTTGCATAAAAACTGCAATAAAAAATTAATTGACCTGGCTTGCTTAACGTTACTTCCAGAGAAAATAGTCATTTTTTCTGTATTGCTGAGATTAGTTGGTTCAATCTTCCGAAAATTACAAGATTTATGCCTAAATTTTCAAATCTTCTTAGAAAATGGTGCCACATCAGGGGTTGTCCATAAGGATGCCCGCAAAGAGGGGAAGGGTTTTGGACAAGGGTTTTGCCCAATGTGGATGTCAGCATCTAAATCTGGTACACGCAGTTCTTTCAGTACAGCTGGTGCATTAAATCATCAATTTAAGTCAGACAGTTTGTATTGCGCTGGATGTAATTTAATTAGTCATTTTTCTGGAGGCAGCAGTATCACAATACCACACTTCGTACCACCGTTAGTCGCGCAATATTTGAAGGGCTAGCAGGATAACCTAATTTAGGCCTTAGTACTCAGTTGGAGTACGGACATCCGCAAAGGGGTAGGGTAGGGAGGGTAAATACTAATTGGGGACAGATGAGGACAAGGGGAGAAAGGGGTCCAAGGTAGGACAGGCGTAATCCTTCAGCGCTTTCGCCAACTGCAATCAGTATCGTAAGCTGTCGCCAGGCTGATTGGCAGTATATTCAGGTTTATTATATATCGAGTTTCATGCGAAAAGACATGACGCAAAATCGCATTGATTTTAAGATCTTAATGCTTATGGGTATGAATATTTGAGACTGAGGTAGTTGACGTGTTTCCGGAGGCCCTAATCCACAGAATTTTATGTATATTGATGAGTATTTGCGACTGAGGTATATGAATATAATGATCATGTCTTTAATCGTTCTGGAGCTGACAGTTGACTGCACTAACTAGTGTTGAAAAGGGGAATGTAAGAAGTGTTAGGATTTGTCCCCTTGGGGCGAATTGTTTGAGACCACGGGACAACCATTGTCTGAAACCATGTGACATAATTGTTGATAAGCATGGTTATAAATGCGATATGCAGGACATTAATGAAGCCGATCACAGCTATTAGAAGTCATCATATGTTGAAGTTTGTCACAGCTCCGTGTAAACAGGATGCAAACGATGTTTAGCGGTGGTTTATTGTTCTCATAAACCACTTACACAAGCATGGCCTATTTATCATTTTGCAGTATTATCTAAAATGTCAGGTAGACTGTTACTGTTATTCGCAAGTTCACTGATCTACAATGGTTCGTACAATGTCAAGTTTCAAATAGACTGCCGAAAGTTGTTCTTACTAATTAATATCTATATTAGCATGGCTGTTATAATTGAAATCGACAGCTAACCCTAAATAGCGTACCCAAGCACAATCAGAATGATTAATCTATAATCGCTTAAAAGGTGACCTAACTGTTTTCTAAGGAATTTCGATTCACTAAGATTCACCATTAACACCATTATGCACGCTTAGTTTTAGTTTTCTGTGTTTATAATATTTGCTACAGTAATATTTTTTTATTTTGGACCATTAAACTAATTTTAATTTTATCCGAATAACTCAAAGAAAACAGAGATAGATATGAAAGACAGAGAGACATACAGAGAGAGGGAGACAGAGACATAGACAATAAGACAGAGAGAGAGAGAGAGAGAGAGAGAGAGAGGAGAGACAGAGAGAGCAAGACAGAGAAGGAGCCAACAGGTACAGTCATACAGACATACAGGCAGTCATGCAGGTAGATAGTTAGACAAAGTAAGAGACGGACTACCAAAGAAACAATCAGACAGAGACAACCACAGACCGTGAGCATGTGTGTGTGTGTATGTGCATAAATACGCGACCACATAAATGTTTACTCAAGGGGACACAATATGAAAACTGGATCACGTCTTCACGGCACGATGTGGACTATAAAGTTCTGATGTGATTTCCATAAAGAGGCAAATGCCCTATCTTGCCCCTATGTGCAGGCGCCCGTTGACATATCATCTGATGCTGTACTTTTAAACAGGTCTAACTTGGAAAACGGCTTTTAGTGCTTTTACGGAATCCCCAAAAGATACAGTCGCAATTCTCCACTTCAAAGCAGCACTGAAATGCAGCACAGATCTTCCTATCCCAATAGACTGGTACTTCTACCCAGCAACTGCACCGAACGAAAAACGCGAAATCTATCTCAACGAAGTCATGACCCTGAACGTCACTCACAAGTATAAGGTCGATACCTCAGTCAAAGGAACATTTGAGCTCATCATGGAGTCGGTGGAGTGGTCACACGCCGGAACCTACCTCTGTTACGATGATGCAGGCATTGGAGTGAATGCCTCTGCCAAACTCATTGTTCTTGGTAAATTATTCAAATACTTCTACCCGATGTAGATATTACCTCAGGATTTAAAATTGCGCCTTAGAATGTGGTGTCTAGATCGCCTAAATTTCGTTAAGTTCTGGTTGAGAGAAAGATCCTCGGAAGGCGACAACATTAAAACCCAGAGCAACTGAGAAGCGCTGGAAAAGCTGGCATGTTTTATTAAGTAATTACAAAGTTTAATCATGACAAATAAGACATGTTTTGTCACATTGTAATCCTTTGTATAGGTCAATTGGGTTGTAAAAGAGTTCAATAGACTTGTGCACACTTCGCTTTAAATCGTTAGGAATTATTGTACAGTTCTGATGTTTTTTCGTGGTTTTCTACCGCTAACGTGAAATAAAATTTCATGTTAGATCGTATAGGTTAGAAACTGATTGGTTAACTGAATCATTGTTACAATGCGCAGACCCAAACCCAAGATCGAACATTGGATATTCGGAGGTCGATGGATTTCCTTTTCCATGTTCAAGTCTGGACTTTCAATTCAGTTACTTAGGCAGTCAGACACCTTTTCTTCTATTGGAAACGGGAACGAAGTTGCAGATCCATAACACGACGAAGTCCGTTGGTCCCAGGTCCACAGAAGGAAGACCCTTCAATGCCAAGACCATCAATCTCATAATGGATCTCTGTGAACGACGGAATAGCAGTAACTACTACAGGATCTGTGCCTGGAGTAAGTTGATAATTATGATTATTCCATGAGATTTTACCTTAAATTACAGCAAGTTTGTTATATAGCTACTGCAAGGTATTGCAATATTAACTGTACTTTATATATTTTTATAGCGCTACTATCTAGCGACTGGAATCACTTGATGATGCAGTGACCTGTGCGTGAAGGACTTGTTCGAACCCTGACCCGCTGTGATCTCCCATTGTTTAAATACGCTATATAAATGTTCATCTACACGCATGTACATACATACATACTCACATACATTCATAGATAAACACATACGTATACATACTTACATGCATACATGCAAGCAGACATACCAAGACGTGCATAGGCTGCATACGTAGTGCATACACATTTTCAACTTCTAGAGACAGTCCAGAATCCTGAGACGATCGAAGATGAATTGGCGACTCACACAATTTCTCTCCAGAAGTCGACTACAATCGTTGCACTGCAGTGCCAAAGTCACTCTGCTGTTGCTGCTCTTCGTCCAGTGATCTGTGAAGCGGAACAGCATTCAAGCGTTTCAACATGGCACCCGACACTGATTATTGGTAAGCTCGAGCTACTATTCTCCTATAGGTTGTTAATTTGATTTCTGTCCCTTAATTCAGACGATTACTATCATGAACTTTTCGTAATCATTGTCTTAAACTCGCAAATTTATAAAGTGCTACTACACACTTAAGTGCTGAACACCAGCTTGTTCACGAATGCTGCGTCAAATCAGAGGGATTTTTCCGAAATACCGCTTGAAGAACAAGATTCGGTGGGATTAGAGAGGGAAGGATGTTTTTACCGTTTTTATCATGCCTACGGTCACAATTCTCAAAGATGGTGTCTTAGATAGGAGATAATACCGAAAAATAATAGTAAGAATAAGAATGAGAACAAGAACAAGAAGAAAAATAACAGCCTATGTAAAACCGAAAGAATAGTGAAGAACCCTTGACAGCGAATCACACATAATTGTTGGGCAAAATTATTTGAACCAGTTAAAACAGTGTATATGCATGTATATGTTTTTCTATAGAAGGCGTTGGGAAGCCCTGTTGCCTTGACCAAGGGCTAGGGCACAAGGACAACAGAAAGATCATGATCTCACTCGAGAATCTGGTGGCCTTGGGTGCTTTTGCCTGTCCACTTCTTAAAAATTAAAAATATAATATGCCTAATTAAGTTCGGATTGACTAAAAGGGTTGGACGCCTGCAGCTGGGAAAGAATAGACAGAAGTCTGGAAAGTCATCCAGCAAAGCCTGAGAAAGCAAATGGTTCAACAGAAGTTGTGAAGGTGTGGCTTAATAATAGTAAGAGAACAAAAGATCATCAAACATGGTGACGATAAAAATGAAAAGTTGAAGAAATCCTGATGAATTAAAAAGGTCGTTATGAGTTAAGTAGGCTATACGACCCTGCATACTATAGGCCTTACTCGGCACACTACCCTCTTCCTCTGAAAAGCGTGGTTACATTTTGGCCTCGACTTGCCACATTCTCGATGATTTTATAGTGAGAATTTTACCCTTTTACCCGATTGATCAATCTAATTTAAGACTTACAGAAGTGTGACACTTAGACAATAGGCGGTCAACGCATAAAAATTCGCAAAGAAAATATAGGGCCAACAGAGGAGTGAAGCGACCCAAATCTAGCCTCAAGTTTTTCCAGAGCTACTTGCAGCAGTTCCAAGCATTTCAAATTAACAAATTAACACTGCCAACGCTCGTTTTAACTGCCACTTCATATTGATTTGCCTTTTAAAAAGTCTATAAATAAGTATGCAATGCAAGTAATAACGAGCCCTTGTTATTGAGTGTTCAGAGGGTTGCAATAATAACACAAAACAAGGATGTACACCCACGACACAGGGTCATGAAAATCGGAGGTTAATGCTACTTCAATTATGCACCATCAACTATGAAATGGCTTTCGGTTTCGTTACACAATAGCTAGCCAAATAGCCAAAACACGATTTTCACTACATATGTTGCAAGACTGCAGTAATGGATGATAGACGGTTAATCATCAATGGGTTAGTAATGCCCTAATAATGTTGTCACGAACTTATATGACATTGGATGGTCATGTTTAAGCGAGTTTGTTTTCTTGGAACTTGTATTAATTTGGGGGATTTTGTGAACTGTTCACGATCCTGTATTTTCATACATGCATGTTTTATGTACAGTATAGACCTTTAACAGTCTCCGTAATTGCATTCAACGAAAGTGTCCGTCTGATTAATTACACACGAGGGAGATTTTCAGTAATTATTGAAGGTTCAGAACTGTTGTAGGTCTATTCATTAATTTGGCCGTCCATGGGCAAAGAATCCGGTTTAAAATCTCTGGTTTAAAATTATGGTTTCTCTGACTTGTCGGATTTCGACCAGGTTGCTCTAACGGATTGTGATTTTGACTACCTTTTAACTTTAAGCGACCATCGATTGATTCTTTATTCTTATTATAACTGCACTATAAAAGACAGTAGATTGTTTGAAATTAGATATAAATGTATATTCGCATGAGTTTTATATTTACCTCTGATTCAAGTTTGACGTCTGGTACGTTCATCCCCTGAAAGCGAGAATATACAACTCTGCATAGGTCTTACTTGGCACACTGTCCTCTTCCTCTGAAAAGCATGCCAAAGCATTTGGACTCGAATTGCCACATTCTCGATGATTTTTAGTGAGAATTTTACCCTCTTACAAGATCAGTCTAACATGCGACTCACATGAGTATGATACTTAGACAACTAGTGCATAAAAATCAGCAAATAAAATATAAGGCTAACAGAGGAGTAAAGCGACCGAAATCTAGCCTAAAGTTTTTGCAGGCATACTTGAACCGTTCCAAGCATTGCGAATTAGCACTGCCAACACTCGTTTTAACTGCGGCTTCATATTGATTAGCCTCAACAGGATCCATTCATGAGGCCAAAATTGCTCACGGTTTCAAAAAAAGTATGAAATTCTGCCTATTATGTAGCTCTTAGCACTTACGCTGACAAATGACACTGTGAAGTACCATAGAAGGAGTTCGCTACTGACGATGCTATATAAATCGTCATAATTTAGTCTCTTTTCTTCTTCTTCTCTCTTCTCTTCTCTTCTCCTGTCTGTCTGTCTGTCTGTCTGTCTGTCTGTCTGTCTGTCTGTCTGTCTGTCTGTCTGTCTGTCTGTCTCTTATGATTATCAGGTTCGAACATGGAAGAAAATTATTGCATGTATATCTATTGTTTCGATATAAGTTCATATCTGTTGTATTTATATTTATATTTCTTTTACTGGAGCTCATAGTTTACTCATCTTATGATAATTTAAAAAAATATATATTTCTTGGTGTTTCACTTTTTGTTTTCAATAGCTGCCGTTCTGTTGACAATCATCGTTTTGCTCATCCTGTACATCGGCTTCCTCAGAAGAAACGGTAGCAGTAATTTGTTGATATATTTCTCTTATCACTGGCAAAGTTATAAGCCTACTATATTTACAAATATTCTCAGTTGCGCACTGCTTCCTTTAATTAGAGTAATGCGCCAGGCTAAACGATTGTGTCTTGGACTCGCTGATCGAGACCATATCACACCTGCTCGTTGTTCCCTACACTGGCTTCCTGTATCTGAGCGTATCCGCTTCAAGCTGGCAATCCTCATGTACAAAGCATGTGCATATTTTCTTCCGTTCTACTTATCATCCATGGTTACATCCTGTAGCTCAGTTACAGGCTGCTTCTGTCTTCGATCAGCATCTTTGGAAAGCATGTTTTCCATGTACAAGTCTAGTCTTTGGGCGGCGTTCATTCACAGTTGCTGTTTCCTCCACCTAGAATTCTCTACCTCCTCATATCTGCTACTCCTAACGCGACCACCTTTCGCTCCGAACTCAAAATTTACCTCTCCCGGCCTGACTGTGGCTCTTATTGTCTCCTGTTCCGCGGCTTAAATGTGCAGTTCTGAAATTAGTACACAGGACCTTATCAAATTATATTGCATTGTATTGTATTGAATTGCTACAGAATTCTTCAGAAGTATGTCCCGAGGTAGAAAGATCATTTGGATGAGGGGCAAAACAAACACAGAAATCCAGCCACAGGCTACTTTAAACTATTTATTGTCTACGAGCATTCGAAACTTATTAAAATATCCCTTTACAAGAGTGATAAAGTTTAATAGGTTTATTTTTGGTACACGTACAGGTGTGAAGACAGCTGGTATCACGACTGCCCCTGTAGATGTTAACACAAGCGGAACTGTGACCATAACTGAATTCCATCCGGAGCCGTCATACGTGAACATCACGAATGATGATCGACCTTTAGCTCCAGTATTCTCTGAAGGCACACCAACATCAGCCATTAGTCCCAGAGGCCAATTGAATCCCATATATGTAGATATGAGAAGACAGAGGAACAACAAAGTCGGATCAATGCAGATCAGTTCATCGCGCAGAACTCTGAGCAGTCAAGACGATCACAGGCCTTCTGTAGATCGAACTGCATTGAGCAATTTGAATCCAAGAGGCGATTTACGTAGCCATAACTACTTAGAAGTCATTCCTTAGCAAGTTCTGAAAACACAAAGAATATATATGGTATATACAGGAGCCATCTGAGTGAGTGGGTGAAAATGTAGGCAAGTGAGTGAGCGATTGAGTGACTGAGTGACAGAGCGAGTTTATATTATTTTTGGCAAGAGTAATCTGTACGTTGAATTTCTTTACAAAAATCGGGGAACTATATATTATAATCAACAGAAACTAGAAAGTTAACATTACAAAGGCAAATGAATGACTACGTGTAGATCTGTTTAATGATGACTTATTCTTTAAGACAAGTGTATTTGTCTGGAACAGAGCATGGGCGTCGGAATGGCCTTAAAAGTGATACGTTTCAGTCTTCTTCTGCGGAGAAAGAAAGTCTCTCCAAGTGACGATTTGAGATGCCGCAAATTAGAAATTGGAACTGTAATTCGACCGACGTGTACGAAACAATAGAAAATTAGAGTAAAATGTAAATGTAAATGTATAGGTTTTATATATCGACCGTATGGTCTCGACCCTGCTTCTTTTGCAATGAATTTATCGGGTGAGATCCTTCACGAGTATTGCAATAGACGTTTTACTGTCAGAAGAATGAAGCTTGCATGGCTTTGCTCGTGTTATGCCTCGTTTAGTCAAGTTTTAGGCCTACTCCGAAAATGTATAACAAGTTGGACTGAAGAGTGGGACTGTAATAACCTATTCTTTTCGCCCTACTTCTCAAACTGGGACTGCTTACGGATCTAGGTTCCGACGCCCACGGAACAGACTGCATGCTATAGAGAACAAATAGTTATAAAGATACGATCCTAAACTCAGTCTACAGGCTACGAAGATAGTCTTGCGTGCAAAAAAATCAATTTTAAATAAAACTGATATGAAACGAAGGCAATCGTGCACTAACAACTTGGCGTGGCGCCCACTTAAACGGGCAGCGGTGATGAAGGATCTCACCCGATAAATTCATCGAAAATGAGCAGGGTCGAGACCATGCGGTCGCTATAGAAAACCGTGTACATTTACATTTGTCAACAACTATTACATAATTCCGACCTTTGCCGTCCTACGAGTTAGTTACGATAGCGCGGACGTTTACGTGAAACACAGTTTTGTTACATGTAGGCCTACTGTAAAGCCTATAGCGACCGTATGGCCTCGACCCTGGCCATTTTTCAATGAATTAATCGGGTTAAGTAGTCCGTACTAATTGGCTAGCCTCCCTTATCGTCCGTTCATTCACCAGTGGATTTTTTACTTTCCCAAACTCCGTTGCGTATAGCGAACCACTCCTTTTCTTTAGCAAAAATTCTAACTTAGGTCCAGAACTAATCCAACTAATTCATCTTGCACTCGATCAACGGACACTGAGCGGTTAGCGGAACCGAATTAGCGTGCCAAACAAGGGCCTAGGTCTGTAACGGACAGTGGAATGATTAATCAATAGCACATGCAGGGCACAAAGGCATGAATGGCACGTAGCGTACGGGCTCTCAACGTCCGCACATCGGTGGGGGGGAAGGCTACTGTGTGCACCATTAGGGCCTACCCAACAATCAGGCGTGACTTCTTTATGTACATACTAGTGTACTAAACTCACTTTGGTAAAGCCAAAGATATAGGCCTACCTATCAAGGTTGTACACAGGGTTCCCCGAAATTTCGTCAAAACAAGAAAGAGCAATTCCTTGAGCTACCGGAGAGATAGCCATGAGCTTGAACTGTTAAGAATTTTGTTTTGCTTAGCCTTGCATGTCGCAGCGGTTGCGCTTTTTCTGACGTCCGTTTTAGAGGACAGTCTATTGTTAGTTTGTTACCTCCCCAGTGGGTCCTACTCTCCGCCAGGAACCGCAGGGGTGTTGGAAGACAAACCTGCTAATCTGTCAACTCTCTCAAGTTTTACGAAAATTTTATGTTGGATTTTGCACTACGTCTTTCAGCATATATTTTCATCATTATTTGGTGTGACAGTAAAAGAAAAAATAAATAAAGTCGGAATAAAGCATAATTTACACACAATAACAATTCTTCCCCAACAGTTTCTATGTAAACATTTCGTTTTTTTTCCATCGAACAGACCAGAAGTCATTGCGCCTATACCAGAATGCATCACCCGACCTCACTACTAGTTTTGCGACAGTGACCATCTCTCTCCCGACATCTTTGATCTCTTCTTGAATCTTTGGAGGAAATTGGGGCTGTTAGCGAAGCGGCGAATTTCAATACCATTAAAGCATTAGTGAACTTTGATTTTTCGCCTCAGTTCTCTATATAATTTATGAATTTCAACATATATGTTTTGTCCGACATCTTTTGTTTCCAAAACAATTGAAGATTTTCTGGCTTAGACGAATTTTCAGGTGTAGAAATTTTGTTTTGACTTGTGCTTTCGTTGGGCGCTGTAGAAATCTTGGGATTACGATTACGATTTCATGGCTTAGTGTACAATAATATGCTATAGCCCGCTTTATTGGAATCTAGAAGACAAGTTGAAATTCTTAAGGCCCAGTTACTCTTCTGTGCGAAATGCTTTACTGTATATTTTCCTAGACTTCAATCGATGGGCGACCATCTCAATGGCACGCAGCGCAAGCCTCTCAACGCCCGCACATGGGTGGGTTAAGACTATTGTGTGGACCATTGCCTGCAGTGAAATCGTAGGCAAAACCATAATCCACTGGAGAAGCCAGGTCGAATCCCTATATGTCAGAGATACCAGAAGCGGCATACTTATAATATCGGGGACTGCTCTGTTTTTGGCTATTTTGGGCGTGGCTTTTGGCCTGGCTTTTGCCTACTGTGATTGGTTGTAATTACTGCCAAGATGAACCTCTTTGAGCTAAATACTATTTGCAAAGATCAGTTAAGCATTATTCAGTATTTACAAAGCCAAACTGACCCTGACTTTAACCCTAACTCTTATTTAACAGCAGGCATTAGAATTCATTTTATCTACGTCAGTCGTTGATGGGTCACTCACAGAAGCCATGCCAATAATTAATTTCACTAACGCTGAAAAGCAATGACCAAAACAGAGCGGTGCCCCATACTATAAGTATGCCCCACAGGCTAGGCTACAGTGGGTAAGCAAGTTGAAACAGATGAGTTTTAAGTTTAGACCTAAACGACTTCACAGAACTGACAGAACAAATAGAACTCGGCAGCGAATTCCAAAGCCGCAGAATAGCAACCGAGAAGGCCGAGAGCCCAGTACAGTTCAGGTATGGGGCACAGCAAGAGTCACAGTGTCCATTGATCGAGTGCATTATGGATTAGTTGTGGACCTATGTTAGAATTTTGCTACAGAAAAGGAGTGGTTCGCTATATGCAACGGAGTTTGGGAAAGTAAACAAATCCAAGGGTGAATAAATGGATAATAAGGGAGGCTAGCCAACTAGTTAGATAAAGTACCATTACATTAGACCAAACAGGGTAAAAAAGTACTTTCTCAATGAAATTGTAGACTAACTAATAAATCTATCATTTTATAGAATTTAAGCTAATTCAGACATGTGCATGATAGGAAATTTCACTATCAGAACTTAAAACCAAAACAACAAGTAGCTTAACTGGTAGCCGATTGGTTAGAGCGCTTGGCTTGTAATGTGGAGAGAATGGATTCAAGCCTCGTCTGAGATGGTTACTCTGAAGCAACCTTGACCCAGTCTTTCACTCACAGTTGCTCAGCATCATCTATTGATGCTTAGTGATTAGATAGTGGCACTTAATAAAGGCAGATATAATAATGTAAAGGCTCTCTTGGTCTGTGTCAACCCTCACTGGTTTATAGTAGTTTTACTGCATCAGTATTTTCAGTGTCCAATTATTTTAATTTTTAGTATTTTCATTGTTTTTCACTGTTTTTAGTATCTTTTTGAAATTATTTTCTGTATGGCATGGGTCGTCTTCATCTGCTGTTTCTTCTGGAGTCTAATAGTCATATGTGCCATCTTTTTGCTGTATCATAACTGTACTGTGTGATGTTCCAATAAATCATTAGATGTCATTTCAGTTAAGTTGAGTAGAAGACGTTTTTTTCACAAACTGGCATTGGTGCAGATTAACAAAACTTTTCCATTGTAATAAATGAGTACAGTTTGTGAAATGATTGTTTTTTGTTTAGGAACATTGCCAAAATGCTCGTAAAACTGGTCTTTCTGGCAGCTGTGACATCTGTTATCTGCAGTAAGTGAGTTTTCTGTCAGAATTTCAAATCTAATGACATGAAACAAGCATGAAAGGGACAAAAAATGTTTCTGTTTATGCTTTTGTTATCTGCAGTGCATGCACTTATGACGTTTTATTGAGTGAGATAACTATTACTAGGATAAAGCAGGGAAACCCTTTGGAATGCTAATTGGATCGGAAAAGCAAAGGACGCACTTTGCAGTGCAGTACTTTTGTGAGGTACTTAGAAAGTGCTATTAATTGTCTTTGTACTTTCATACAGCAGTTACAACAAAATAATAGCAGAGTGTGACAGGGATGTAGAATGGCTCCAGACCTGTTCCTGCTGCCAACTGATAAGATCATGAAAGAAACCGTGGATCAAGGACAGCCGGGTGCACGTATTGGATCAGAGTGGTTCATTGGTCTGGAGTTTGCCTATGACGTGGCATTTCTTGCCAGGATGCTTGAAATCCTGGTCTTAACGTTAGCGAGAATGGGCCTGGAAGCGTATCATTTTGGATGCAAGATCATTTTGGCCAAAACAAAAATCCAGACTACACAGGACCAGTGCCCAATATCGGATTAAATGCAGGTGGCAGGAAATCAGAGGGAGCTGGTTCATGGGTTTTCTTACCTCGTTTCCCATGTCAAGGCTGATGGTGGCAGTGGATCTGAGGTTCAGAGGTGTGTAGCCATCACCCAGGATTGCAGGAGCAGCCTACAATGAGGAATTGGGAACACTCACATCTTGCTGGACACGAAACGCCTATTCATGTCATATATGCTGCCAGTCCACCTTTACAGAGCAGAGACCTAGATGCCTAACAAGGGTCTGGAGATGAAGCTAAATGCCTTCCAGCAGTGGTGCCTCAGAGGGATACTGCACATTCCCTACGCAGCGCATGTCACAAATGCAGAAATATATCGCTGCACAATGCACATCCCATTGTTGGAGATGATTCAAACAAAGAGGCTGTGGCTGTTTGGACACCTTGCACACTGAGAAGGTCGCCAGGGCCTTGCGAGCAATTATTTACGGCCCTCCGAGAGGTCAGAAGAGGCCTGTCGAATACCCTTGCCACACATGGACAAGAACAGTGGAAGCTGACCTGCGCCCACTGAACTTCTGGTTACTTGCGGCCTGGGATGAGCACAGAATAGAGATGGCTGGATGTGCGTAGTGGAAACGGCAAGAGAGAGAGAGGCGCACGCCACTGATGATGATGATGACAGCGTTGATGAGGTTAAGGTTGCTGTATTGTTGGCTTTGGAGAGGCTTCAGTGTTGGTTTTTGGTTTGGCTTGGTAACAGTTCAATGGCAACATCTCTGATAGATTGCATCAGTAAACTTTTATTTCTGGCTGAGTATTGGTCATATAATGTATGCTTTAGATATCATTTTTTGGTATCATTTGATGATAACAACGAGCATGCTCGTGGCTATGATGGTGATTATAATGATAACTGCAATGGTGATAACAAAGAATGTGGTGATGATGGCAAGATCATTATGCATTTCACTGCAAAATAGTTCTTCATTTTCATCCAGTGGTTACAAATTAAATTCTTTAAGTAAGTGCAATTTTTTTAATAACCAGTGTATTTGTCTAGGATTTTTCATGTATTATTTTCATATATTATCAGGCTTCCAGAAGTTTATTCTTTTTCTTTGTTTGTTGATTTTAGCATTGATTTCAAGGTTACGATATACAGGCCTACACATGGATGCCCAAGCAATTCCTTTAGGCAGATTTCATTTGGGAGGTTGGCCACCATCTGTCAGTCATCAGTGGTAAACCTCATGAGGTATACTTTCTTTTCCAATGCCTTTCTGTTTGTCTAGAGCTACAATGCTGTTGCATGTTAAGGAATCTTCTCCAACAGTCTGGAAGATGAGGCCTGATTTTTTCCTAGGTTAATTTTTCAAAATCCTGAGGGTTTGTGTACAGTAACACATTGTGTAAACAATGCTACTACTACTACTAGTAGTAGTAGTAATAGTAATAATAATAATAATAATAATTTTTTTGTCATTATTATTGTTATTATTATTATTATTAATTATTATTAATTTTTATTACAATTTCGTAAAATATTGCAGTTTTTACTAAGTTATTTTAACAATTGGAAGCACCATCTCAGGAGAGCTTAGAGAATGGTAATGTTCTAAAGAGGCAGATGGCGTTTCCTTATTATTATTATTTATCATTATCTCTATCATTATCATTATTATTATTTTGTGGGTTGGGGCACCTCTATTGTGCATATATATGCAGCATCGTACCTTGTGCACAACACAACCTCAGCAGCTGCTGTGGCCGGGCAAGCTGCCTCATACAAATCTCCAGTCTGCTTGGGCTTGCTAGCAACACATATCTTAGGAATAATTGTCTTGGAAAAGCTTGGTCCTATTAACTCTACTGGGACAAAATTCGTGTATGATATTGGTTGCTGATACCTTCTGTGTCTGGTGAGCCAAGAGACAAAATTCCTTTTTCATTGCTTCTATTTTCTTGCAGCACTTCAATGCCATAGCATTTCAAGGCACTGTACTGATGTCAAAAGCAGATATCATTGTCCCACATCTTACACACAGCTTGGTTGGGATCATATAAGCCAATGCAGTCTTTTTTGTGTCTTGCTCTTACTTATTGTAGTGTGCCGCTAGGTAAACTGGTGAGAGGTGATATAATTGCCACTGAGGCCAAACTATTTAAAATGCTTGGAACTAGCATTGTTTATGAAGCTGGATTTGTTGACTCTAATGAATCCAATGCTAGAATTACTGATTCCTTAACGTTTTACGTGCAGCCCAACTCTTGAGCTTTTGTTATACTCCCTATGAAGCTGATTAGCTCTTTGACAGCTATGTTGTTTTCACAAAATTTTACCCTGAATAGTTTACGAATAAGTTTTCACTTAAAAATCATCACAGCGTAGACATATTATATATCATCTGAATCCTTTTTTAATTCTTTACAAGAATTTGACATCCAAAAGTTATTAATGGCAAAAAAGTACTTCACAGTTCATGACAAACTTTAAACAATTCAAAGTTCAAAATGCTGATATTTCATTTGAAAATTTTCAAAAATTTTCATCAACAGCATAAAATGTAAAAGAACATTTTACCAAGAAGTAGGAACACATATATAAGAGACTTGAAACAAACAATTCTGGCACTAAAAATAAAGTAGCTCAGTTTAGGGAGGCTCGTATATGAAAGGCCTCAAAACATTTACAACAAACATATTTCCAACACTTTGAAAGAAATTTACAGTTTTTGTTTGTTTGTATTTGCCACCAGCTGTTTTTTGATAAGCACACACCAAATAACTAGGCAATTTAGAAATAGTAGTGTTTGCCCCTCAATCTAACATCAGAGCTCATGGGTCAATTCTACTGGCAAAGCTTGTAAAACTGCCCCGGATTGGTAATGTTTACTGTTATGTCATTTGGTTGTCATCGTCAATGTGTTCAAGTTTCAAAAAGTCTAAATCGTCAAAGTCATCTCTTTCAAGAACCTTCAAAACATCCATAGTTCTGTAACATCTTTGCTTTTCTGACATTTCTGCACGCTAGGAGGGATTTAAAATTTAAATACTGAACGTAAACAAAAATGCAGATTAGCAGTGCGATTTAGTTTGTGTAAGCACATGGAAAAACCCAGTGCTGAGAATTTTTTCTCATCAGTATTGAGTCTGCTACTGGTAGATATAAAGAAAATTCTAAATATAGCTAATTTTAATGCAAGGGACTGGTTCTTGCCCGAATGGGGTCGAAATCGACCGCTTTGGGGAAGAAGCACTATTATTGGTCTAAATATAGGTCTAGTGTTCACATTTCTCTCAGATAGCCACTTCGATAAGTGATTTTATCCTCCATCTGAGGATAGGATTGGGATGAAATCCCAATCATTACTAAATTTCATAGATTTGTATCCTGGGTTAGCATGGTCTCGTATGTGGACCTTAACTGAGGTCATTGGTGACCTCTGACGTTGAATAGTGTGATGTCTTTCACGCTATTCAACGAGTTAGCTGCTTGTTCTGTCTCTGCAAGTTTAAATTTGTTTTGAAGTCTTGACAGCTAGTTAGAGTGAGTTTTTAATACCAGCGGCTTCCTCATAGTGTCTGGACTTCAAATATCTTTATTATCGTTTAAGTTAGGCTCGGGCTTTTGAAGGATTTTAATTTCTAACATCTTAACTGCATTTTTGGATGGAATTTAACTTTGCAAGCTGTTCTGGTAAGACAGTTATAATGTCACAATGCCGTCACCTAGCAATGCTCTTCTAAGCTTTCTGTTTATGCTGTGCTGCGTCATTCCTACCGACTTGATCACCAGTAAATACACGACCATTCATGCCAGCTGCTTTGTTGACATTTCAAGTACCTGTTTGTGGTCACTGCTGTCCTTCCTGGTCAGCCCATCCCATGTGCATGCTCTGCAGCGCTTCTTTGGCTCTACTTGGACCATGTGGCCGCTACCAACTGGCTTGTCATCGTTCACCCGCGTGTGTATTTGTAGTGCTACTGCTTCTGCTAGGAGGAGTCGAACTCAACCCAGGTCCTGCTGCAACTCCCCAACGTCCCAAGCCGCTCATCTTTGAGTCTATTAACACGCACAGCACCATCCGCAAAGGAGCTCTGAGTCGATTTGATTGAGTCGAACCAATTAGATGTGCTCGGAGTCTGTGAGATATGGATCTGTGCTGATGATCCCATTGCCATCAAGTTTCACATGACTCCTCCTGGGTATGTGACCAGACATGTCCACTGTTCAGCCCCCGGACAAACAAGCAGAAACAGCGGCCTTTTATCGTCCACCATGATACGCTTACCGTAAGAACTCATCCGCTTCAGAATACTATGACAACATGCAGTTTCCACTTCAAGCCGTCAACTTCTCGTTGCTCTTCATTAATATCTACCGCTGGCCTGATTCCAACTTTAATGATTTCTACCATGAATTTAGCGACCTTCCTGCTGCAATTGCCACTGTGATTGGTAGCGATCAGCGGAGACTAACTGCCCTGGAAACAGTTCGTCCAGCATCTCCAAAGACCTAACCAGAGTACTTGACATCTTCAGCTTAAAGCAGCTCATATCAGGACAGACCGGCGACAGTCTGGTTGATCTTGTCATCTCCAGACTGAATTTAACATCTTTCAAGGACATACAGGTGTGTAGTAGCCACGGATTGTCTGACCATAGTCTGGTGAAGTGGACGGTTGCCAGATGCCTCAACAGAAGGCAACAGATCACACTCATCTCCTGGAAGCTTAAAACACTCGATCTCGACTTCTTCCAACAAGCGTTGATTAATTTGTCACTGTTTTTGGCTCCTGACGACACCCCTGACAGCTTTGCTCATCAGATAGACGACGTTATGACCGACATCTTGGACCAGTTGGCTCTGCTTAGGAAACTTGCTAAGTGCTCAGGAAAGCAGATTAATTGCTGGCTATCTCCTGAAGCCGCAGCTGCAAAACGACTTCGTCGATGCTTAGAAAGACGATGGAAGGCTACAGTTGATGAACTTGTTCGACACGTGTATCGGTCAGCATGGTGTAATGCCAACAAACTTATCAAGGAATCACATTGACGCCATGTTGGAAAAGCCTAACGGATATCATCTACAGTGGTCAGCAGTAAAGGATATATTGCACTCCACAATACCATCTGAGTTGTTACTGACTGAACAATGTCAGAAACGCTGTGTCTCGTTCTCAGACTTCTTCATAAACAAGATCAAGTTGATAAAGGTATCAGTCACCAGGCAACTGTCCGGACAACCCACAGACCCTCTTGCATCAGATAGGGACCATGTCAGCACACGTCTTGATGACCTCAGACCTGCGGATGGTGCGGAAATCTTCAAGCTACTGTCTTCCTTACGGGGAAAATCATCTCCGATGGATACTTTCCCATCGTCTCTGCAACTTGTCTTTCAGCTGCGGACAGTTTCCAGACTGCTACAGATCTGCCTCTGTTACACCTCTGCTGAAGAAGGAAGGTCTTGATCCTGATGATCCTTCTAACTATAGGCCAATCTCAAACTTACGTTCTTTGTCAAAAATTTTGGAACGTGTCTTTCTGGCTCGTCTGTTGCTGCACGTCAGTAGCTCCCGTAATTTTAACAGCCATTAGTCAGCTTACCGTGGGCACCACTCGACTGAAATGGTCTTACTGAAGATTCTTGATGACGTCTACACTGCTTCAGGACAAAAACAACCCACCCTACTTATTGGCCTCGACCTCTCCACTGCATTTGATACGATCAACAAAACAACACTCATTGCCAGGCTGCAGAAGACATTCGGCATCAGCTGTGTTGTGCTTTGGATCTGCAGCTACCTGTCGGACTGGTCACAACATGTCAACGTTGGATCATCAAGGTTGCAGTCATCTACCTGCGAATACGGTGTCCCACAAGGATCGATCCTTGGCCCGATTCTTTTCTCATTGTATGTGGCGCTAGTTGCTGGCGTCATTTCCGCACACGGCATCAATCACCACCAGTATGCCGATGGCACCCAACTATATACATAGCGCTTGATCACACTGACTCTGACACCAACAACCTAACACGATGTACTGAAGCAGTACGCTGCTGGTTTCTAGCTAATGGACTGTGTCTAAATCCAAAGAAGACTGAAGTCATCACACTTGGCACTTCCTCATCAATAAAATCGATCGTGGATCTAAAAAGAGCCAACATTGCAGGTGCGGATATCTCACCATTTAAGAATCTCGGAGTGACACTGGACTCTAAACTAACATTCAACCAGCATGTCACTGCTGTCTGCAAGGCTTCATATTTCCACATAAAAGCTATTCGCCATATTCGATTGTGCTTGCCACTGGAACTTATGAAAACTGTCGCTTGTAA
Source organism: Norana najaformis (assembly GCA_964023275.1). Classification (NCBI taxonomy): domain Eukaryota; kingdom Metazoa; phylum Annelida; class Clitellata; order Crassiclitellata; family Hormogastridae; genus Norana; species Norana najaformis. The sequence goes on from OZ029914.1 coordinate 48,716,596, forward strand.
TGTAGTCAGGGCAAACTCCACTACTGTAATTTCCTGTTGTACGGCACTACAAAGTCCAACATTGCCAGCGAAACTGCAGTGCGTCCAAAACTCATTAGACCGACTAGTGACAGGAACCCGCTGGTTTGATCACGTCACTCCCACACTTGCAGAGCTACATTGACTGCCTGTCAGCTCCAGAATCACTTACAGGATAGCTCTCCTTACACGTAAGACTCAACCAATCACCCTGTTTATCTGTCATCATCCTTACAGCATTGTCAGCCTTCCAGATTAGAGAGTGACACGGGGACAGAAATTTTCTCCATCCCCACCCCATACCCCTGGGTCTGTTCCCATACCCACCCCATCCACATCAGGCCTATCCCCATCCTGTCCCCATCAGGTGTGTCCCCATCCCTTCCCCAGCAGGTCTGTTCCCATCCCCGTCCCCATTCACATCACAGTGAAGCAAAAAACAATGAAATGTTCACACATGTTTTAGAAAATGACATTATCTCCGGAATCACAGTAGTTGGAATATTTACATAAATGATGTACCAATTTTTAAAAAAAGTGAATTCACTGTTAGACAACAGAAAAAACAGAAAATGTGAAAAATGCCACTTGACTCTTGTTGTCAGAGTGGGTCACATAATTATATGTATATATTGTAATCTTAATAGGTCATATAGCAGATAATACTTCAAAACTGTTCATCATTTATTTGGTCGTTACATTTGGTTTTAGTCAGATATCACTGCAATAAAGAGTGGTCTTATTTTTTTATGTCAAATATCACTGCAGTTAGGAGGGGTCTTATTTCTGAGATTAAATATCAATGCAGTAAAGAGTGGTCTTATTTCTGAGGTCAAATATCAATGCAATAGTGTTCTTATGTTCTTTTTAACCCATGGAGTAAAAGAAGTCCATTGACAGTATGTGGATGCAGCTGTGTCCTTCTATCCTTCAGTATTCGTCCAGCTACAGAAGAACAATGCTCAGACGACGTGCTGGTAGCTGGAATTGCCAGAACTGTTTTTGCTACTTGAGAGAGTTTGGGATAGCACTCTGATTGGCTTTTCCAAAATGAATGCATATTGTCACAAGATTTTGAGCTGTTCCTGTAGCTGTCCACTTCATTTGAAACACCAGCTACTTCATCAGCATCTAGCAGGTCATCGAAAAAATTACTGGAAGTACTTGGCATGTTTGTCTGCAATTTTTCTTTTCTTTTCAGGTGGTCCTTGGATGTCGGTTTGATAACTATCAAGTGATTTTGGTACCTTCACATTATCAACCGTAGTCTTTAAGTTGTTCAATGCACGTGTAATTTCTTCATCAGTAGCAGTTTTCCTGCAATTCTTCAAAATTTTGGATCAAGCAAAACAGCAACTTTGTGCATTTCATGTATATGAAAATATTTATGTAGCATTTCAACCAAGTGTGATTTTAAGTTTTTTATTATTTCACAATCATTTGGAGAAGGCTTCAAATGTTTTAGAAGCTGATGCTTTGTTGGGACCACCATTTGCAGTGAAAAATGTTTATCTGTCGATAAATGTTTTGTTGCAGTATCAAATGGCATCAGAACTGCTATGACATCTTTTAGCAAATTTTTGTTCAAATCCCGAGTGATTCGCTGTAGTTTTTTACAATGATGTTCAGTTGCAAGTCGCCTGATGTCTTTGATATTTGAAACAACTGATCCTAACGTCGTCAACTGGGAGTTCCATCTTGTTGAAACACGCTGCTTCACCGTTGTTGATAATTCTGACTGGATTCTTGTCCGTTACACAAGAGTAGCCAGTTCTTTGCAAAGATCGACTAGAGAAATTACCTCAGTAAATTGTTGAGCATCTTTTGCTTGCAGGGTATGTGATAGAACAAGATTCAAATTATGTCTGCAACAGGGAATCCGTGATTTGTCTTTAAGTGCAGCCTTCACAATTACCCCATTACCCATAACATAAACGTTATTGTCTCTATAGGCATTGATTTCTTCATGTATTTCTCTTGCTATACCTTTAATATTCTCAGCAGTGTGCCATTCCTTCATAGCCCTAGTGGCGAGAATTAGCGAACACAGCTTCCAGTTGTTGTTGATGTAATGAATTGTTGGTGTAATGTATGGAGTTGTCTGTTCGTGAGTCCACAAATCAGTCGTTACTGCAAATCGATCTTTCGCTAACTTGTATTTTAATTCACATCTAATTCTTTCTGCTTCTTTGTGAAGGTGACGAGACGCCGTTTGAGCGCTGGGAAGAGCATCGTCAACAGACAGTTTTCCATGCTTGGCTTCAACTGATAGAATTTTTCTGTAAAGCTTTTGAGACCTTCTCTTTCAACAATCGAAAATGGTCTAATATCTGTGGTGCACATCCTGACAATACTATAGACTATTTCCGATTTGTCTGTGTCACAAAGCTTCTTCTCAGTGTTCCTCGCAGGGGTAGCTGTTATAAAATTTGAAATTTTTGATGTATGACAATTCCCACAGCAACTTTTCACATGAGCCTTCAAGCCACTAGTTCCGTCTTTAGACTTCCATTTTAAAACTGTGCTGCATTTCGTACACATGACATATTGACTGAAAACACAGTTCACAAACCTTGAGGAAAAACAGCCAAACATCACTCGTCCCTTGATTCTCCACGTAGCTAATATGCAAGTTGTTCTTCGGTACAAGTTTACTAATTTTGTTTTTATCCATTATGAAGCATTATGCAAAAGAAAATTTGTAACCTCATTGTGCAAACACATGCTGTAAAACGATAATGGTGGAGCGGAAGTCGTAAAGATGTTGAATATTCAAGAACTCATGAATATTCAAGAAGTTTTATTATAGAGCTTTAGTAGTGACATTGAATAGGCAGAACAAATTAGAGTAAAAAGTAATTGTCTGACGTAGTGGGGATTTTTGGTAATGCCACAGCCGTTACCGCAGGTATTACCGCAAGCCTGTATACCATCCCCATGGTATTACTGTCGCTGCTGACACCATTACCATGGTAAAATACACGGTAACCGCGGTATTACTGCATTCCCCGTTACCATGTCGCTCTCTATTCCAAATTTCTGCATTCGGCCACACAAAACCATTTGTCTCTTCCTGACATCCAAGACTATTGGTCTAAATTCTCCTGACGCGGATTCTGCAATTCTGCACCAGTCATCAGGAGCAGTCTTCCTGTTCACATTACTCACAAAAATGTCTTGTTAGACATATTCGTAAAACAGCTTAAGACCTATTTTTACCATCTTGCTTTTGTTGTCTGACTGAAGTGACTAATCCAAGCCTAAGATTCCTTGCCCAGCCGATGGACACAGTGTATTAATAAATGTCTTACTTACTTACTTCTTTATTGATATGTTTTGGTAGAACTTGTGGATCGCCATATCGCCATCTTGCTTCGTAATTGATTTGTGTGTCTTTTATTCGTTTCTGTTTTTTATTCGTTAGTAAGTCTAGGAACTTTAGGAAGTAGTTATGTATAGTTTTAAAGAATAAAATCTTTTTAGTATATTTGTGCTGCCGAATATTTTTGCAAGAGAATTCCAGTGAATGCGGCATATTAATTATATTACACATCAGAGCCCGTCTATTTTATGTTTTTCCTGACCTATTTAGATGTGCTAATTTTTTTCAGTGAATTTATCGGGTGAAGTCCTTGACAACCACTGCCCGTTTTTTTAATACGGTTGCCCTTGAAATGACTATCGAATGATTTAAATGTAAATGCACATGTTTTTCTGTAGCGACCGTATGACCTTGACTCTGCTCAATGACTCGTATTTAGTTCATTTACAGTACTTCTGGTCTGATTCTGTTCTGTATTCCTGAAGCAGTTTTGAGTGAACTATCCAGAATGCTCAAAAGCGTGAGAGGTTTTGAGATATAATGTCTTCAGCCTCAAGAAGTAGAAAGCTAAGTCACATTATAAAGCCTATTTGATGGTGCACATATTCAAACAAAACAAACTTCAGCAAGTGTTAAAATGTAATACCAATACGCAATTTGCACCACAATTAGCCCTTGGTATGATGAATTCATGTATCAAAATTCAGCTATGTCATTTACTGTCACAATTGACAATTTGGTATTACAATATACTCTTCAATTCCATGTCTTACAACATACTCCTGCCAGTTAAAACCCTCAATTATTCTCTGTGGCCCCGCATCCATGACTATTATTCCTCCCGCTGATGGTTTAACATATAAAATCTTTTATTATTAGGATGTGTGCCTGATAAGTTTTTTCTTGTATTCTTAAATACTTGTACACTGATGTGCGATTAGCTGTTGGTTAACAAAGAACATACTTACTAACTTACTTAGAGTGGGTTACAAAATGGCTTAACAAGTCATATCTACTGAACTTTATCAACAGCTCTCTCATTGATCAGTACTGATATAACTTTTCGTCCTGTGTTAAATGCATCTTTGACTACCCGTCATGGCTTGTCTTTGTATCTGCTTCTGTTGCTTCTTTTAGCTGGTGAAATTGAAATAAATCCTGGATTGGTAACTAAAGCATTTTGGAGGCATTTAATATTAACTTTGCATAGCCATTAAAAATTATAAATCGATCCCAGAATAACTGTTTTATCAATCTGACAAATCTCTTTATCCTTCTAGCTGGAATTAATCCCTCTTGGTGAAGGGTCAGCTGCACAAATTTTTTCTCTCCACTTGCTTCTGTTTCCATTGTCCTTCTTTAATTTGAGTAGTTTGAAGTCCTGCTGGATCATGTCCTCCCATCTCTTCCTCTATCTTCCCCAGCTGCGGTATCCATGGATTTCTGCCGTTGTAATTCTTTTGATGCAGCTTTCTTCTTCTGCATGCTCCACATGACCCTACCATATTAATTGCAATTGTAATTTAAGACCGTATCTGGGAATGCCCCCAATGAGATGAGCAGCAGAGTTCTGCACAGATTGAAGCTGAGCAGTGTTGGCTAGGGATTGGCTGGTGAAGATGGCATTACCAAAGTCAACTCTGGTGCAAATGAGGGCATGGACCAGAGTCGAGATAGCGTGAAAAGAAAGAGTACAGCGAATAGTATGAAGCTGAAGAAAATGGTAAAAACAGAAACGAGAGACGCTATGAACATGGGCAGACAAAGTGAGCTTCTGATCTAATACAATCCCGAGATCCTGGACTGTGGTAGAGGAGATATCCAGAAATCTCTGGTGTAAAGAGGTCTCCTGTACTTTCTCAGTTATACAAGCTACTCCAATCATCTGCCCTATATTTTTGTTCCTCTTCTTGTCTATCAGTGACACCCAAGCTTCGTACAATCCGCCGCTCCCTCTCCTTTCATGCCGTTACTACTCTAATTCATGCCCTTATCTGCACCAGGGTGGACTTTGGTAACGCTATCTTTGCTGGACTCTCACTTGCCAATATTTCCAAGCTTCAATCTGTTCTCAATGCTTCTGCCCGTCTTATTGGAGGTGTTCCCAGGTATGGCCATATAACTTCCTTTATACGGGACACTCTACACTGGCTTCCCATTCAGCAGCGTATCGAGTTCATGATCCTAGCGCTTATGCGTAATTGTCTCGTTGGCTCTGCTCCATCATATCTTAGGGACTTCTGCACTTCGGTCTCCTTGGTTCCAGGCCGTAGCACTCTCCAGTCGGCCTCCCTTGGACTTCTGACTGTCCCTCGTATGCGCACTGCTACAGCGCAGTCTAGAAGCTTTGCCTATGTTGGACCCAATAGCTGGAATCGCCTTTCCCGAGAGCTCCGGCTAGTATTCCTCAGTTTGTCTCTTCCGCAGTTTCGCAAGCGCCTGAAGTCTGTATTATTTGCCAGTGGTCTCACTGGTTCGGGTCGGGAGCGCTTCTGATGAGTCTATTCTTGAAGTGGCGCTTTATAAATGTCAAATTACAATTACAAGTATCCATTTCAGCATTCTCATCTCAGCTGTCTCCAAGAGTTCCTCCTCTTTCCTCCTCTATGTCCAGGCGTCTGCTCTATAAATCATTACCGGTCTTATCAATGTATTATACACTTTTCCTTTGAGTCGAATTGGCATCTTAGGGTCACGTAAACTTCCAGACAATTCTTTCAATTTTTGCCAAGCTGCTTTAATCCTGTTGTTAACATCTTGTTCACATCCTCCCTTAGCATTTACTATGGACTCAAGATATTTGAAAGTCTCCATCTGCTTCAGCATGTTTCCCTCAATGTCTGTAACCACAAGAATCTCATCTGTCTTAGAGCAGACCATGGTTTCTGTTTTACGGATATTTATTTTAAGACATTGTTCTCCAGTGCCTTTTGCCATCCAATAAAGCGTGTTTGGATAATTGATGCTGAATCATCCATTATGATGAGATCATCAGCATATAACATGTCCCAGGGTACTTCTCTTGTCTTTCCCTCAATGTCTGTTCAACGTTCTAATGTCGAGGATTGGCTGCACCACGGACATTTTTGTGCCATCTACTTCTGTCCTTTGTCTCCTGTGATAACTGTTAGAACGATAATTCAGCCCACGACTTGATGTTATTGATCCATGTCATCTTGGATCTTCCCTGAGCTCGGGACCCAGAAATTGTGCCTTGAATGACCTCTTTCTCTAAACAGTCTCCACTTTTTCGTAGCACATGCCCGAAGTATGAAAGCTTCCTTTTTTCGTAATCTGAGCAGACTCCTGTCTGCTCCTGCCGTCTCTAGGACCCACTCATTTGTCTTCTTAGCAGTCCTTGGTAATCTAAGAATCTGCTGCAGACAGACAAAGGTGTTTATTCTTGTCTCTTCATCTTTCTTTATGGTCTAGCTCTCACAGCCATACTGTGCCACTGGCCATACAAGAGCATCAGAAGTTGTGTCTTTGTTGTAAGCAATATGCCATGACTTTTCCATACATTCCCCAACACCTTGTACTTTAGCCAGTCTTGATCGAATCTCTTTACCGCACTCAGAGTCTTTGGTTATCAGTGAGCCAAAATATGGAAATTTGTCAACCTGCTCCAGTTGATTACCTTGTACTTTGATGTTGCAGGTAGTACCATTTGTTGCCATGATCTTGGTTTTGTCCACATTAATCAACAGAACCTGGTTGCTGCTTGCCTGGTCAAGACGATCCACCATCTCTTGCAACTTTGCTTACGTGGTTGCCAACAGAATAATATCATCAGCATATCGCATATTTGTAACTCTTCTCCCTCCTATTTGAATTCCAGCATCCTAACCGTCCAGCGCTTCCCTCATGACCATCTCTGCCGAGATGTTGAATAGGTATGGCGAGATCACACTGCGCTGCCGAAGCCCTTCTTTCTTCACACAGAACCCTTGTGATAGTACACTGGCTGCTGTCCCTTTACCTTGCTGTTTACAGTAGAGTCCAGAAAGCAGATTGACGATGTGAATAGGGTTACCCATGTCTCTCATGGCCAGCCAGAGCTTCTCATGTGAGACACAATCAAAAGCTTGCTTAATAATCAGCAAAGCACAGATAGAGGGGCTGCTGATGCTCTCTAGTTTTCTGCATGATGATTCTAAGATTTACGACTTGATTTCATGTTCCTCTTCCTCTGTGAACTCCAGCTTGTTGTTCTGCCACCTCAGACTCTGTCTTCATCCTGATCCTTTCCAGGATGATTTTACTGGTATGCTACAGCAGGGCTGTGGTCCGGTAATTCGTGCATTGTCTATTATCACCTTTCTGTGGAAGAAGAATGAAAATTTTGTTTGTCCAGTCTGCAAGCCATTCCCTCGTCTCCCATAATGCTTCACATATTGGATGCGTCCTTTCCACTCTTGTTTCTCCACCACGCTTAAACAACTCAGCTGGAACCTCATCTGGGCCAGTGCTCTTGCCACAAGCTGTCTCCAGAATTGCATGAGCCACCTCAGATTTTAGTGGAGCTGGTTCACGTGTAAACTGCCTGTCAGTGTCTTCTACCTCACTGTCATCGTATAATGCTTCACAATACTCACTCAAGCGCCCTGCAATTTTTGAATTCTCTGTGATCATTTCACCTGATGCTGACTGGATGCAGAATATCTGAGGTTGAAATTTCCGTGTGAGTCTCCTGGCAGTTTGGAAAAGATGTTGCATGTTTCCCTTGCAATTTGCTTACTCCAACTCCTCACGTAGACCCTCGCACTGCACTTGTTTATCTTCCCACAACTTTCTCTGAACTTCTCTTTTCAACTCCCTGTATTGTTTAAGGTCTTTTGTTTTGGCTTCTCTTTGCCTTGATAAATGCAAAGCTTTCCTCAGATATTCATGGTTTCTTATACTGATCTTTCTTCTATCCCAATGTATTCTTTGCTACTTCAAGTAGAATAGTTTTGGTGTCTTGCCTGGTGTTCTCTTTCCTTCAACATGTTCTAGTGGCTCAGAACGATTTTTAACTTACACTGTGTAAACTGCTGCCTTCTCACCCTTTAGCTCCTCCAGATTTAACCTTTTTGACTGTTCCAGTTTCTCCTTAGCCAGTCTAACCTTAATCTTGGCCACTAGCAGGTTATGCTCAGAATCACAGTCTGTCTCTGGGCAGACTCTACAGTTTCTGATGCTAGCTTTCCAGTGCTGTGCTATTGGAATGTAATCAGTTTGGTTCCATGTTTGGTGACGTCCACATGTACAATTGCCAGGGGTGATCTTCGAACCACGTTGTTGCACAAACTCATTTCGTGATCCAAACAAAAATCCAGCAGTCACTCTCCTGCTTCGTTGCCTACTCCCAAACACCTGTTCCAACTACAGTTGCGATTGCAACATCGGATGTTTTTTGTCCGACTTTCGCGTTGAAGTCCCCATCAACAACATGATGTCTTATTTCAGAACTTGCTTCACTGCTGCGTCCAAATCCTCATAGATCTGATCTATGTTTGCTTCAGTAGCTGTTGAGGTTGGTGCATATACTTGAACCACGAGGCATCTTGGCTTTGCATTGTAATCCTCACATCCAGATTCTGTCGTTAATTGGCTCATACTCAATGAATGCTTCTTTCTTGTATATCCACAGTGCCACTCCTTATTGTCCCTGTTCCTTGGAACCTGAGTGTGACCATCGAGTGTTTTGAAATGTCCCTGTCTTGCCCAATTAACTTCAGACAGCCCACACAAATCTATTCTGTTCCTCTCTAATTCTTTGCCCAACACCTGTACTTTGCCTAAACAGCTGCCTTCTCAACCTTTAGCTCCTCCAGATTTGACCTCTTTGTCACTTCCAGTTTCTTCTTTTTAGCCAATCTAACCTTTATCTTTGCTATTAGAAGATGATGATCAGACTCACAATCTGCTTCCAGGTAGGCTCTACAGTTCCTGATGCTAGATCTCCAATGGTGTGATACTGCACTGTAATCATTTTGGTTCCATGTGTGTCCATCTGGTGACGTCTTTGTGTACAGGGCCGTGGGTGATGTTCAAACCACGTGTTGCACAGACTCATTTCGTGATCCACACCAAAAATCCAGTAGTCGCTCACCTGCTTCATGCACACTCCCAAACAACCTGTTCCAACTACTGTTGTAAACTCATCTGATGTACGTTTTCCAACTTTTGTGTTGAAGTTTCCCATCAACAGCAGTACGTTTTGTTTTGGGACTTGCTTCACTGCTGAATCCAACTCATCATAGAACTGATTTATGTCTTCCTCAGTAGCTGTTGGGGTTGGTTCATACACCTGAACCATAGTGAGGTATCTCAGCTTTGCATTAATCCTTAGGATTCTGTCGTTAATTGGATCAGATCCAATTACGGTTCCAGCTGCTTTCTTGTGTATCCACAATGCCACTCCTCATTGACCCTGCTCCTGAGTAGATAATAATGTGACGATCGAGTGTAGTGAAATGTCCCTGCCCTGCCCAACAAACTTCAGACAGTCTGCACAAATCTACTCTGTGCCTGCCTAATTCCCCATCCAACAATTGTACTTTTCTAGCTGAAGCAGACTTCTCACATTCCAAGTTCCATCTCACAACATTTTACAGAACTGGATCATTGCTCCTGCATGACCAACAGATGCCGCTGTCCTGTTTTTGCTTGTATTCCTTATATTCCTTGTAGTCCTTCCAGTAGCTGACTTGCCGACGCTGCCTTGATTGCTCAGCAGGGGATGCGGACCTTGTTTAACCAGGCGACGTCCAAGCTAGAGTGAATTCTGCTGTGTCATCTTATCCATGGTGCTAATTGGGAAATGAGGTGGTAGGTGCCCACATTTTTCCACCTTGCAGTAAGGGAAAGCCTACATCAGGCAGGCCTTCCCATTTCACAAGTCAGCCGTTGCTGCGATGCTTTTGTACGGCAAGAATGCAGTCCTCTGCCCAACTTGTGACGCAAGACCCATTGCTTCACGTTAGCCAAACGTTTCCAGGGTTCCTACAGAGCCTGTCCACCTTGGTGGTACTTTGGCTGAAGCCTTTGCCACTGACGGCAAAGCTTCAGCAGGCATTCCCACTTGTTTGTTTCACCCTCTAACAACGTAGAGATGTGGGTCGGACTTTAAGAAGGACTTCCATTGTAGATACTTGTATTAATAGATACTAACTCATTTTCCTGGAAATAATCAGCTTAGTGATGATGATCACCAACAGAACATATAGACAGACTGAAATAATAACGCCAGAGGAGTGATGGTTGAAATTTCCATTGCACCGTTTGGAGATTGTATCTTCTCTGTACCATTATCTCTCTCCTCTCTTCCGTCAGGTGTGTGCCGATGATGAGGTTTGAACAAAATGTCTCCATTTCATTCTGTCTCTGATTGTGTTAATGGCAGTTTTTCATGTCCATGTCTTGCACTCTTAGATCTCACTTTTTCCATTCTAGTCTTTGTTTGTCTTCCTTGACTCTGTGTTCCCTCTACGTTACTCTAAAGTGCTCTGGCTGGTATTCTCTTGTTGTCCATCCTTATTACCTGCCTGAACCATGTCAGTCTTTTTTTGTAATTGTTGTCTACTAGTGTCTCCCTCTGTCCCAACTTCTCCCGGATCACCTCATTGTGAATCCTATCTCTTCTGGTTCTTTCCAGTTTTCTTATTAGCCGACTCATTTCCACCACCAGTATCTTCCTTTCATCTGCCTTTTGTTAGCAACAACAATCAGATCCATACAACAGCACTGGAGTGACAAATGTTCCATACAGTTTTATTTTTAGTGTTGCTGATATGCTGCTCATCTTCCACATCTTACTTTATCAATCTGCCAAACATTGGTGATGCCAGACCAATCCTACGTTTTATGTCCTTTGTACATTGGCCATTTTCTGTTATTAATCCTCGCAGGTACACAAACTCTGTGACTTGCTCCAGTTCTTCATTATCTAGTCTCACTTTGAGCTCTTTATGTTGTTTTCCAGTAGTCATTGTTTTGGTTTTTGGCACATGTATTCTGAGTCTTTCACTGCTGTCGTGTGTCCTGTCTTGTCAGTTCTTGCAGGGTTCCGACGACTCTGCGACCAAGTCAGTGTCGTCAGTGAAACACAAATTGTTCAGTATCTGTCCATTTACTGTAACTCCAGTCTCAACAGATTCAACACAGTCTCAACACAGCTCATTGTACATTCCGTTGTTTACATTCCAAGACAGGAGCCCACTTACCAGCACATAGGACAAAACAGTTTACTTTGACAGCTTTGTCGGTATTATAACCTGTGATTTATACTCCACATGGCTTTCTGTACAAAGACAAAAATAAAGAGCAATGACAAAAATTAAATGTTAGAATGAAAGATGCAACAAAATAGTACACTGTATTCTGGTAAAAGCAACAGTGCAAACTTGTGCGGAAACTTGTTTCATCTGCCAAATCTGAATATTTAACTAATTTAATCACTGAAAGTTCTGCATGACCAGAAACCCTATAGTGGGCCTTAGATATGTTATTGCATTAGAGAAACTAAACTTGTTCCCTTCTGTGTACTAAGCTACCCATGAGCTTGCCAGTAAAATTCTGAACTTTTTTTGAGACAAAATTTCAGGTATAAGGCTGAGATTTTGAGTTCATCTGCATTGGATAATTTCTTCGTCCTAATTCTTGACCTCCTGTCTTAGATTTCACTGGACAATGAAGAATTTACTTCCTGACACTTTTGCTTACAAGTTTAATAGTTCTGCCTAGATTTCTGTGAATTCCTGATATTTCTCGATATTACTCAGTAGGACTTTTTTAGGGTAGTTGCACACACCTTTGAGGCTGTTGTTAATTGCGCTCATTATAAATGTCTGCTTAATAATAATAATAATAATAAGTTTAATAATAATAATAATAATTACTGTAACTCAATTCTTGTTGGTATCACTAAGTCAAATATGCAGGAACTTCACAGAATTCAGATCTCTTTGGCTAGAGCCATAACTGATACGTCCAAATATGAACATATGACAGATGGTCCCTGTATTTAAATGCATTGTCTATGCATTGGCTTCCTGTTCTGCAAAGAATTTGTTTTAAATTGGGGCTTATAGTTTATAGAACAATGAACTTTGGCCAACCACATTCCTGACATTTATCATTATTCAACTAGGTCATCTGAATACCTTTCTCGGGTTGTACCAAAAACTAGAATTGTTCATGGTGAACGAGCTTTTCAGTTGCTGGAGATAAATTTTGGAATTCCCTTCCTGCATCTATGTGTTATGCTCAGTCTCTTATGTCATTTCGTGCCCAACTTAAGACTTACCTTTTTCAGTTGGCTTATCTGCTGTAGGCTGCCTCTCTGTTTCAGTGGACAGACTTTCTTGACTGACTGTGGTTTAAATTTGGTGCACTATCAGTTGATGCCTGGGGTGGACACTGGCGCTATAGAAGTTTCTAATTAATAATTATTAGTATAGAAGTCTGTGAATGTTTTCAGACAGTGTGGAATACTGGAATTGAATCAATGCTTTTCCAACAGATACTGATAATATTACTCATCTTGAGTCTAGTTGGTGCAGCAAACTTTGGTGAGTACTTGTGTAGCACCTGTCTTCCATTCAAAATATTGATTTTTTCGTAGTTTGCTTAGATGGTCACAAATTGCATTTTCCGGACTTTCTGCATGCGCATCCCATTAATTGTTTTGACTTGGCACTGTCATAAGCAACTCCTTTCTCAGAATAAAATTTTCTTTTGCGGCTGCTCAGATGCCCGGTTCAAGGCGTCAGCTATGCTCCATGCAGTCCAGAATCGCATTTTGCAACCAAAGATTTGTCATTTGCAACTCTTATAGCATTCACTAGATTTAATTGTAAAGATGACAGTTTCTATGACATCATCAGTAGCTAGCTACTTTTTGGGTGCATTACTGTGTCATTTTTCAGCCCTGGTACCAAAAGTTACAGAATAGATGGAGTTTCAGTTATTATTTTGTAAGCTAAATGACCTCCCACTTTGGATGATGTCACTTAAGTACTCCAGTGCTTCTGCAATCACCATACAAGTAGCACCTCTGTTGATGTCAACAGCAATGGTGCCAGCTTATGTCCTTACTGGTAGATTCAATTGCACTGTTACAACAAAACTCTATGCTTCAGAAACACTTACAAATTCGTTGCAGATAATTGCCATAATCAAGATTTGAAGAGCTACTGTTATTCGCAGCACACTTTTATCACTGTAACAGAAAAGAACATTTTTATACCGTCTCTTTAGGTTGTCTGAGAAGTGCTTATGCCAACGCTTGTTTTATGAACTGCAAGTTTACTTCGAAGTTCTGTTTTTATTTTTACGTTTTAACCTTAATTAAGTGGCAGCATCTAGAAATCGAGCCTAATTCTGTTGAGTTGTATACCAGAGCTTCTGAGTAGAAATGTGCTTTATAAATTATATGTTGCCTTGCCACAGACTTCACTGCAAAACTAACTGTGCTAATTTATAACGTGTAAATTTACGTTAAACTGACTTAGTAAGTAATCTGTAGTGTCTGACATAGCCATTGAAAAGGTGCAATACATTAATGTTATATTTGCGTCAAGTAAGTTTCAACTCACATGCAGAAAGACAGGCATACAGGTATATGTAAGCAGGTAGGTAGGCACAACATACTAGATAATTAGGTAGACCAACTATAGACACACAGGCAGATAGGCTATTGCACACTGTAAATTAAATTAGAAATCGTGCCTCAAAGCCCATGCTGCTGCACAACTTCAGTCAGAGGCATTATTAGACGTTAAATGTGTTGATAGTACAAAGAGAGTTGCAGGATTTTAATTTGGTTTCCTGTCATGTGTTTTGATTTTTAGCAGCTAAGGATCACACATGGAAAGGACAACCGAGAAATATTGCATTGGTAAATGGGCAAAACGGAAGCATCTGCTGCTACTCGGACTCAAATCACACACTTCATTGGCGTTCACTACCTGACAAAAGTTTTATCGCATATGGAAATTCAGATACAATTGAGGGCTACAAAGTTGTCGAAAACCTTCCAGGAAGCAATTTTCTTCATTTCACAGCCAATATTTTGTCATCTCCTACAAGAATCTCGTGTTCAGAACCAGAATTTGACACCGAAAAGAGTGCTGATGTCATGCTGTTAGGTGAGTCAGACTGTGCATGCATTGCTCTGCTAAAATTTGCTGTAAACCAAATGACCATAAGAATTTTCCGAAAATTGTTTATCTTGAGTAGATTATACTTCACTTATATGGGGAGGCTTGTCTATGTTCGAGATTAAGATGCCCTTACAGTTGAAGAGCTAATATAACAATGGGATTTTAGGACTAATTAATTCTGTGCATCCATTGATGAGGTCAGGCATTCATGCAATGAACTGTGAATAGCATAGTTAATACGAGTGAATATGTGAATATAAAAATAACGAAGCTAAACTAAATGGAAATAAGTAAACAACATTGATGTCAGCAGCAGTGGTGCCAGCCTATATCCCTACTGCTAGATTCAATTGCACTCACAACAAAGAACTATACTTCAGAAACACTTACAAATTCGTTGCAGGTAATTGCCATAATTAAGATTTGAAGAGCTACTGATATTCGCAGCACACACGTACCACTGTAACAGAAAAGAACATTTTTATAATGTCTCTAGGATGTGTGAGAAGCGCTTATGCCAGTGGCGCTTGCCAACGCTTATTTTATGAACTGCAAGTTTACTGAGAAGTTCTGTTTTTGTTTTAAAGTTTTGACCTTAATTAAGTGGCACTATCTAGATACTGTTGTATACCAGAGCTTTGAATAGAAATGCGCTATATAAATTATATGTTGAATTGCAATAGACTACACCGCAACACTAACTTATTGACTAACTTAAGAGCTTCAACGATACCTGAGAAACAAAACAATTTTTAAATATGCCTTCTGTGTTCACCTTCAAACATATTGCTTTGCATTTGTGGTAACTGACTGTAATCACAAAGTGTTATAGCGCCTTTTAACAAGAAACTCCTCAGAGACATACAGAAAAGTTTGCTTGTTCCATCAAATTGAGTTCACACTACAACTAAAATTGGTGCTTTCATGTTTTGTTGGCAGATTTGCAAGTTTCTGTTTATAGTACAATGTGATAAACACCAATTATTTCTATAAAATTGCATTTAAAGCCAAAAATCAGCCAAAGTGCACTATAATTCTTGACTGAGAGGTGCATTAAGCTAAATTAACAATTATATTACCATGTCTCATGGGGTGTAGCTTTGTAGCTGAACTCATTTGACAAAACTAGACAAGTTCTGTGCTTGTTAGATAAAGGGTAAAATGGCTAAATATAAAAACAACTGGACAGCATTTCATATTTGCAATAAAATGAATGAAAATAAGTTGCTTCATTCGCAATTGTGCATTTCCCTGTTATCATTTTACTGGGCTCGGTACTGTTGCAACTTGGACAGATTTCAATCACAAACATTTTTAATATTTGTGCTAGTAAGGGACTGATTTTATATTTTCCTGCAGATTCTCTGGTTTGCAAGGCATCACAGACAGATGACTTCATCAATATAACGTGTTCGGCCGATTTTCGTGGTAACTGGCTACCATTCTTTGAATGTACACCAGTGAATAGTGCACTTCAAACTACTTTCAGAAACGGACCAGCAGGTGGTCTCCAGAGAGTTTTCACTATAGTGCAGATACGAATTAATCAGACTTCTGGTGAAACAGTTTACACGTGTTCCGTCAAGTTCAACGAAACTGCGAGCGTTCCAAAAGCAACTGCTTCAAACGTTCCTGAACTAGACTGGTCGTGGCCACTGAACAGTAAGTCAAACAGTTTTTAATAGGATTAATGACTCGGGATGTTTCAGAGCATAAACAAGCCATGAGAAAGTCATTTGCGATTGTGTCGCTGCCTTGTATGAAGGTCACATATCTATCATGAATAATGAGAGACAGAGACAGGCAGACAGACAGACAGACACACAGACTGACAGATAGATTTAAAATTTATTATTATATGTGCATTCTGTCTTCACGGCCTTATAGCCTATGCTTGCCAACAGTTTCTCCTTCCACATTGTTGAAACCAGAATGGGCAGCCTATCCACTTTTTCTTTCCCTGTCAAATCAGACATCAGCATCTGTCAGAGTCGTGTTTGCTTTGAATGCTTCTACAATGCCAGCCCCTCCTAAAGTCCGACCCACACCTCAACGTAGCGAGTGGGTGAAACAAACAAGTGGGAATGCCTGCTGAGGCTATGCCATCAGCGGTGAAAGCTTCGGCCGAAGTACCACATAGGGAGCTACTCGAGGTGCCGGGACAGGTTCTGCAGGAACCCCGAAAACGTTTGGCTAACGTAGGCGGCTAATGCTGCACAGCAGCGAGTCTTGCATCATGTGTTGGGCGGAGGATTGCATTCTTGTGTTAAACAAGCATTGCGGCAACGGCTGACTTGTGAAAATGGGAAGGCCTATCTGGTATAGGCTTATCCCCTACTGCGAGGTGGAAAGACGTTGGAACATACCACCTCATCTCCCGATAAGAACCATGAATAAGAAGACACAGCAGAATTCACTCCGGCTCGGACGTCGCCCGGCTAAAAGAAGGTCCGCGTCCGCTGTCGAGCAACCAGGGCAGGGTCGTAAAGTCAGTTACTGTAAAGAAGTCAAGGAATATAAGGAATACAAGGAATACAAGCAAAATCAGGAATGTGGCATCTGTTGGTCAGACAGGAGCAACGATCTAGTTACATAAAACGTTGCGAGTTGGAACTTGGAATATGAGAAGTCTGCTTCAGCTAGGCAAATTAGAGGTATTAGGCAGAGAATTAGAGAGGAACAGAGTAGATTTGTGTGGGCTGTCTATAGTTCGTTCGGCAGGACAGGGATATTTCACCACACTCGATGATCACACTGTTATCAACTCAGGTTCTAAGGAACAGGGACAACGAGGAGTGGCACTGTGAATGCACAATAAAACAGCTGGAGCCTTCATTGGGTATACGAGCCAATTAACGACAGAATCCTATTTGCGAGGATTAATGCAAAGCCAAGATGCCTCACTATGGTCCAAGTGTATGTACCAACTTCAGCAGCTACTGAAGAAGACATAGATCAGTTCTATGAGGAGCTGGATGCAGCAGTGAAGCAAGTCCCGAAACGGGACGTCCTGTTGTTGATGGGGCACTTCAACGCGAAAAACGGAAAACGTACATCGGACTCATTCGCAACTGTTGTCGGAACAGGTGTTTTGGGAGTGGGCAATGAAGCAGGTGAGCAACTGCTGCTGGATTCTTGCTTGGACCATGAAATGAGTTTGTGCAACACGTGGTTCGAAGATCACCCGCGACGCTTGTAGGCTACACGTAGACGTCACCAGATGGGCAAATACGGAACCAAATTGATTACATTGCAATAGCACAGAGTCGGAGAGCTAGTGTCAAGAACTGCAGGGCCTATCCAGAGACGGATTGTGATTCTGCCATAATCTACTAGTGGTCAAGATTACGATTAGATTGGCTAACAGGAAGAAATTGGAACAGCCAAAAAGGTTAAATGTGGAAGACCTAAAGGGTGAGAAGGCAGCAGTTTACACAGTGGAAGTTAAAAATCGTGTTGAGGCCCTATAACTGGTTGAAGGGGAGGGAACACGTGATGAGCTCTGGCAAGAGACCAAGACTATACTACTTGATGTAGCAAAGAATACATTGTGATACAAGAAAGGTCAGAATCGGAAACCATGGATATCTGAGGAAAGTTTCTCGTTAATCAAGGCAAAGAGAGGAGCCAAAACAAAAGACCCTAAACAATATAGGGAGTTGAAAAAGGAAGTTCAGAGAAAGTTGAGGAAAGATAAGTGCAGCTTGGTGGTCTGTGTGAGGAGCTGGAGAGAGCAAATCGCAAGGGACACATGTGACATCTTTTCCAAACAGTCAGGACACTCACATGGAAATTTCAACCTCAGTTATTCTGCATCCATTCTTCATCAGGTGAAATGATCACGGAGAATTCAAAAATTGCGAAGCGTTGGAGTGAGTATTGTGACGCATTATATTAAGACAATGAGGTAAAAGGCATAAACAGGCAGTTTACACGTGAACAAGCTCCACTCATGCAATTGGTGAGACAGCTAGTGGCAAGAGCACCGGTCCAGACGAGGTTCCAGTCGAGTTGTTCAAGCATGGTGGAGAAAGAACAGTGAAAAGGATGCATCGAATATGTGAGGCATTATGGGTATGGCTAGCAGATTGTACAGACTCAATTTTCATTCCTCTTCCAAAGAAAGGCGATATGAGACAATGCCCCTCTGTCTGTGCTTTGTTGATTTTAAGAAGGCTTTTGATTGTGTCTCACATGAGAAGCTCTGGGTGGCCATGATAGACGTGGGTTATCCAATTCACATCGTCAACCTGCTTTCTGGACTCTACTGTAAACAGAAGCTAGACTGAGAGCAGCTGATGTACTCTCACGAGGGTTCCGGGTGAAGAAAGGGGTTCGACAGGTCTGTGTGATCTCCCCATACATATTCAACATTCTGGCAGAAATGGTCATGAGTGAAGCGCTTGGACAGTTATGGGGGAATTCAAATAGGAGGGAGAAAAGTTGCAAACCTGCAATATGCTGATGACATAGTTCTATTGGCAACCTCGGAAGCATAACTGCAGGAGACAGTTGATCGTCTTGGCCGCGTAAACCGCAACCAGGGTCTGTTGATTAATGTGGACAAAACCAAGATCATGGCAACAAATGGCACAACCTGCAACATCAAAGTACAAGGTAATCAACTGGAGCAGATTGACATATTCCCATATCTTGACTCACATATAATGGAAGACTCTGACTGCAGCACAGACATTCGATCAAGGCTGGCAAAAAGACAACGTGTAGGGGCAGCATTAAAGAATGTATGGGAAAGTCACAGCATATTGCTTGCCACAAAGATACGACTTCTGAAAGCTCTTGTATGGCAGGTGGAATAGTATGGCTGCGAGAGCTGGACCATAAAGAAAGGTGAAGAGGCAAGAATCAGCGCATTTGAAATGAAGTGTCTGCGGCAGATTCTTAGAGTACCGTGGACTGATAAGAAGACAAATGAGTGGGTCTTAGAGAGGCAAGAATACAGAGAGGAGTCTGCTCTGATTAATCAAAAACAGGAAGCTTTCATACTTCGGGTATGTGCTACGAAACAGTGGAGACTGTTTACAGAAAGAGATCATTCAAGGCACAATTCCTGGAGCCCGAGCTCGGGGAAGACCCAAGATCACATGGATCGATAACATCAAGTCGTGGACTGAATTGTCGTTCGACCAGTTATCGCAGGAGATAAGGAACAAAAGCAGATGGCACAAAATTGTCCGTGGTGCAGCCAATCTTCGGCCCCAAGACGTTTGAAGACAAGACAAAACAATACCAACAACCGCTGCTTCTCAGTGTCTTGGATGTAGACGGCGGGTGGTTGACCTGTTAAGTGCAAGTGCTTCTGAGTCTTGTCCGAGAGCCCTAAACGCTTCAAAGACAATCTTCACGGCGACCCTGTCAGTCACTCCATTTCGATTAAGCATTGCTGCCACTTGTGGTGATATAACACTTTGGCGTCCTCGTTTTCGTTGCGCGGTAGGAGTACTCGTGCTGGGACGTGGATCTTGATGTCAGATTCGGACTGATTTTCTTCCGAGTCATTGTTGTTCTTCAACACAACTTTATCAAACAAGGCGACTTCTCCAGCTAGGATCGCTATCGCCTTCTTTGCAATCTTCGTACCATGCGGAGGTTGTCTCTTACATAGTTAATTTTGGCCCCCGTGAGCCACCTCTAAATGTAAATTGATCTGCTTCAAATTTTGCACAATATGTTTTTTTTATATTAAAATGAAGCAATTTGAGAGGGTCAGAGTTACAAAAATGAGAAAATGAGGACCAACCTAACACACAAGGCATCAATCCAAAAATTATTGTTTCTAAATTCTGATCATCATAATTTATATTGTTTAATTCTTTGACCCAGTACAGTAACGATCCCTTAGGGATTTGAAAAAGGAAACCAGTAGCAAAAAGAAATTATATTATCATTACCATCATCATTATCATCATCTTCATTATTGTTATTGCATGTTTATCTGTTAGGGCTATGCATTGCATGTAATATATTGTTTTCTATGTTTTGGGTGTTTTTTCTTGTAGACGAAGATCCTAAAAAGTCAGGGGCAACTTCCAACATGTCACCTGGACTGCTTATCGCACTAAGCTTTGTATTGCTTTGTTCTTTCTTCTGTCCATTCTAACAAGCAGAAGATAAGATTACTGGGTATGACATTTTTCGAGATGGAGAAGTGAAATGTAAGACGGAAGGACTACATTGTGTATCACTGAGAACAAAATCACTAAAACATTAGCCTACTTTGTAAATTAGGCAAAGCTACCAAAACACTATCTAAATTTATTATGTAACTTTTGCATCTCATATGATAATGAAATGCTTGTAATATTGTATGCCAATATGAAGCTACTCTATTAAACTGAATAAACTAGTTGCCTTCAAAAGTGAAATGTACTCGGAATGAATCGGGTTTACAGTCTGTTTCGTTAGTGTTTTAGTTAATTTAGTGGATTTTGTTACTCTTGCCCAGCGGGTAAACGGCGGGAGTAACTATGACTCTTGTGTGTGAGTTCGTTGGTCTATTCCTGGTGAGCCTATCCCGCAGAGCAATGCTTAGCTGGACAAGTGGCGACCTATGAGGGCTAGGGTCGCTGCTGTAATATCTGGCGGCAGCTTCACTGGCTTTAACGGTACCACTCAGATACATAGTGACTATCCTAGAGTACCGGCCGATACGCTCTTCGTACGCTTCGCGGCTTGGGGCGGTCGGTCAATGTTAGATGGCAAATGAGACATTCAGCTTTCACAGAGGCTGATCGGTTGGATATCATGAGCGGAAAGGCTTAGTAGTTAGTAGCTGTGTGATCTCGTCGTGGCGAAAGCGAAAGGCTTGGAAGCGAGTGGTGAGGTCAGCTTCGACTCCCGGAGCGGGGTGCCGCAACACCCCTCTGCTCTACCGTCTTGTCAGGCAATTACGGGCTCGTTTCGTTGGTCCTGCCTGCGACCGGCGCTCTGAGCAGAACAGAGTCCCGTCAGGGACAGCGTTCTGCGAGGGGACAATTACTGTACAGGACGGAGGGGGAATGGGCCCACCGCTGCCCACTTAATGCGGAAATATTAAAAGTGTCGGGTCGAGTGCCAACCGGTCGGTGCAGTAGTGATTGCACCTTCCTCACTTGTCGTCACTGGGACAGAGTAGGTAACTCGGGGCGTGAAACTGGCACGTACCATGGTCTTGGGGGCTGCGCAGTGGTGCCCGTCTGGGGATCGGTGCCTGGTGGCCCCTGGTCGAACTGGATGGTGTCGTAGCGGCCGCCTGTAAAGCAAGTGATGGGCTCGAAGGCTTACGGACTAGCATCAAAGATAACACTTTTCAAATAACAAGTTTTAAAAAGACGCTTAAAACCTACATGTTTAATAGGTTTGCCTAGATTTCCGTGCATTCCTATTGATCTATAAACCATGAAATTACTCGACATTACTCGATAGGTCTTGTTTAGGGTCTTTGCATGCGCCTTTGAAATTTATTATGTAACTTTTGCATCTCATATGATAATGAAATGCTTGTAATATTGTATGCCAATATGAGACTACTCTATTAAACTGAATAAACTAGTTGCCTTCAAAAGTGAAATGTACTCGGAATGAATCGGGTTTACAGTCTGTTTCGTTAGTGTTTTAGTTAAAGAATATAGATGATTAAATGTTTTCCATATTTAGTTAACTACTTTTTGTTCTGCCACTATTCGGATTGCTTTCTAGTTGTTTTTGATGCCTATTTTTTAGCATTAACAAGCAATACAAATGCCAGCTTAGTAGGGTCACCTATGTAACATCAAGTCGGTGTAAAGTGATGAATGATCAACTGAATATCAGTTCAACTGAACTTGAACACAAACAGAACCAGAATGAAAAAACGAGAAAACTTAACTTGCAAGGTATTTGAGGCAGAGCTACATATTGAAAGAAAGCTTTTAGTGGTCTCTATTTTGCAATACCCTCATCATGCAAATCACACATTAGGTTTGGGATTAATTTCAGCTATACTGGAATGATTTGGGTCAACAGTCTCTGAACTATCGTAATCCCGAGATTTCTACAGTTCCCAACGAAAGCCACGTCGCGGGGACCAGCTTATTCACAGGCGCTCAGTCAAAATAAAATCGATAGGTAAAAGGGTTCGGTTCCAGGTCAAGACCCAAAAGTCAGACGGAGATACAGCGTGACAGCTATGGGGATGGTGCTTGGGTTGGAGAGGAGGGAGAGATAAGAGGAAGAAGGGGTGTTAGGGTATCTGTGAAAGAGGAGTGTTTTCTATCTTTCTAGTGGAGATCTGGTAACTATATGCACCGTGGGTTTTATATGATACATTTCAATGTGACGAATTAGATTGAATAGTTTGCGGAAAAATTTCTGCACGACCCACAACGCACGTGGCTTCGCAGCTCGCCAACGTTATTGTGTCTTTGCAAACGGGCTCTTAAAAGCGGGTAAGATGGCTCGCAAATGTCACACATGTAACAGAGAAACATTTTAAAAACACATTAACATAAATCTGAAAAGAAAACAGACTAAAAATAACGGTTAAATAGTTTTGCTTTCAATCCGGCGAGCACCACACACAAAAAGAACGATACTTCGCGCCGGACCAAGCTAAAACGAAAACGACAGATTACGGCAGATACGCCCGTTCTACATGACGTCATATTATTCCACTGTAAAAATGAATATGGCATACGTCATGAACGTCTTTACTTAACGCAGATAACATCAAAATCACAGAAAACAAAAATTAACTGACATGTGAAAGAGCACCATTATTCAGAAGCCCGAAAAATTAAGCTCATTGCGCATAGGACATGAAGTCATGAAACTGGCTTTACAATCGGTGAATGGTACTATCGGATCCGCATCACGCTGGCGGCTCATATAAGCGTTTACGTTTACCATAAAATCTACTGCTGGAAAATGTTTATTTCAGCCGGGATTTAAACCGTTTGTTCAGCCAGATAGTTCGAGTCCGCTTCTGCTGACTTTACTGAGTCAACCGTAAACAGAAAAACAGAGCAGAGAGAGAGACAGAGAGAAAGAGACAGAGAGGGGAGACAGAGAGGGAGGGAGTGAGGGATAGGGAGAAACAGAGCAGAGAGAGAAACAGAGAAACAGAGCAGAGAGAGAGAAAGAGAGAAAGAGACAGAGAGGGGAGAGAGAGAGGGATGGATGGATAGGGAGAAACAGAGCAGAGAGAGAGAGGAGAAACAGAGAGAGAGAGAGAGAGAGAGAGAGAGAGAGAGAGAGGGAGGGAGAAAGAGAGAGAAATAGAGAGAGGGGGATATATATATAGAGAGAGGATATATATATGTATATATATATATAGAGAGAGAGAGGAGAGAGAGGGAGAAAGAGAGAGAGAGCCGATTGGTTTCAGTGTTATTTTGATTCAAGTGAGTCATTATGTCGGCCAAAGAGATCGTCATTAACTAGATGGTCAAGAACACTGATGCTGTTACTGCTTCAGATTCAGTTCCGGGTTCATACGACTGCTTTGCAAGAGGGTCACGCATTTCCTTTTCATAAAAATTATTTCACACAATCATATAGGCCTGTGCATATCTGAAAGTGAGAGAAATAGGCCACATGACATGTGACAGAAATGGGCTTTAATAAGTGCAGTTTATTTCAGTCGATTTTTAGAATAAATGTTTCGCAATACTTAGAAACAATGAATTACATAGGCATTCCTAATTCTGTAATTTGAAATTTATTTTAAAACAGAACGTGGAATGGGAGAGTCCCCAAACAAGAATGATGCCAAAAATATTCCGCCGTTGGGGATCACTTTGATTGTCCTTGGTGTTCTTGCAGCGGTAATTATATTTGCGATCGTACTGTGAGTAGCATATGGCTATCAAAGCTTCTACTCACGTTAAAACATATACGCCTAAATAAGAATTTAAGCAACAAGATTGGAGAAAGCCTACTCAGAGACTGATGATGTTGATTATTATAACGATGACGATGATGATATTACTTAAGCAAAATAAAAGGGACAAAACCAAGAACTTTGTCTATATAAACTTGCAAAATTTGTGTTATATTTCGGAGTTATGCTTGTGCATACATAGTCTGCTCTCAGGTATGCCTAAACGTTTGGTTAAGGCCAAAAGCTTTCATCCTTCTCCAGCAAAACTACATGCAAACTTATGTTTATCAACATATAGGGCCTATTATATCTTTGCATTCGTTGATTGCGATAGACTGCTGCTACTGGGTCAATAAAATTAAAATATTTGCTCTTTAGGTGGAAGGTCTGTGCCTCTCGTAAACATGAACCTCAAGAGAATCCTCCTGAGGCAATTAGTAAGTTTGTTTCATCAAAAAACCTAGACTACCTCAGTCACACATTTGATCGAAAGCCATATAATCCTCTTTCTATTCTCATTTAGGTTAGCACATTGCCTGCTCCTCGCCTCTATATTTTATATACCTCTGACCTAGCTCGGACCCTCCTCCCACTGAAAGTTGCCGTCCTTCAGTATGCAGAAGACACCCAGGCTTTGGCCCATGGTCCGGCGGAGGCAGCCCCTGCCCTTGTCCAAAGGATTCTCGATGCCACCTCTGTCCTTGACTTATGGATGTCTTCCAATCGCCTCAGTTTGAACTCTATTAAGACCCAGTTCATCTGGCTTGGTGGTCGTTTGCAGCTCTCCAGGATTGATCTTTCCTCCTTACGCCAGAGATTTCCGTATATCTCTTTCTCTACTACGGTGCGGGATCTCGGGGTTGTGTTGGATCAGGAGCTTACCCTGTCTGCTCCTGTTAACAACGTCTCTCGCTCTTGTTTTTACCATCTTCGTCAGCTACGCACCATTCGCCGTACTCTTTCCTTCCGCGCTATCTCCATTCTGGTCCATGCCCTCATTTGCACTAGAGTTGACTTTGGTAACGCCATGCATCTTTACCGGCCTATCGCTAGCCAACACTGCTAAACTGCTATCTGTGCTTAACTCTGCTGCTCGTCTCATTGGGGCATTCCAGAATATGGCCACATCTCGTCTTATATTCGTGACAATCTTCACTGGCTCCCCGTCCAGCAGCGTGTCCACTTTAAGATCCTCTCCCTCATGCGCAGTTGTGTTCTTGGCTCTGCTCCCCTTTACCTCATTGACTTCTGCACTTTGGTCTAATGGTTGCCGGGCTGTAGCACCCTTCGCTCGGCCACTCAGGATCTCCTGTTTGTCCCTCGAATGCGCACCGCTACTGCCCAGTCCAGAAGCTTCGCCTACGTTGGCCCACTTGCTGGAATCGTCTCCCTCAAGAATTGCGACTGAGCTCCTTTCTTTACCCCTCTCAGTGTTCCGCAGGCGCCTGAAGACTGTACT
This sequence comes from Norana najaformis, assembly GCA_964023275.1. NCBI lineage: Eukaryota > Metazoa > Annelida > Clitellata > Crassiclitellata > Hormogastridae > Norana > Norana najaformis. The sequence continues at coordinate 48,742,401 of OZ029914.1, forward strand.
GTTTAACAGTGATTTTAAATACATTAAGAAACGCCTTGTATTGTTGAGCCTTGATGACTCAGCTCCAAAGTGGCTTGACTATGATAGGTCATCATAAATATTGGCGACTTGAAATAAGTTTTTCTATTTCAAAAGTTTCATTGACTAAAAAAAATTGTGTCATAATTTCCAACTATAATAGAAAATGTTCTCTCTCTGTCTCTCCTCTCTCTCTCTGTCTCTCTCTCTCTCTGTCTGTCTGTCTCTCTCTCTGTCTGTCTGTCTCTCTCTGTCTCTCTCTCTGTCTGTCTCTGTCTCTCTCTGTCTCTCTCTCTGTCTCTCTCTCTCCTCTCTCTCTCTCTCTCTCTCTCTCTCTCTCTCTCTCTCTCTCTCTCTCTGTCTCTCCTCTCTATCTATCTATCTATCTATCTATCTATCTATCTATCTATCTATCTATCTATCTATCTATCTATCTATCTATCTCTCAGAGTCCGTAACAACGGCTGCATATAATTCTTCCCAAAGCTACTGTAAGTAATTTGCATTTTATGATGTAAAGCGTGCTGTAACCTAGATAAAGTAAAATGACAAAAAAGAATATTAATTTGAGGAATGCTTTGTTACAGAACTTCAGAACTTGTGACGACGAAGGTCATGTGAAAGTTCATCACAAACTTCTTCGCTTCGCTATTGCTTTTAAGTTTGCACATAGAACATTAGGTCGCTTTTTTGTAGCGCAATTATTTTTCGCTTAATATCTAAGACTACAACTGAAGCATTTAGATATCTGAGCCTCATGCATGAACTGTGCTAAGTGGATCAGCCTTTTTTCATGGCACATGCTAAAGTAATTAGTGTAACTTTGAATTTACATTACTATGTTTTTGTCTCTCACTATTTCTCTCTCTCTCTATATATATATATATATGTATATATATCTGTATAATTATACACATTTATGGTCGCGAGTGGTTTATATATTTTAAAAGTAATTTTTATATAGGCTTCATAGCATGCAACGCTGTTAGATTTACATTAGACACTTTTTAAGTTGTATTAATGTTTACGCATACTCAGTTGATTGACCTAAATAGGTGCTGGACTAAAATACATGTACTTTTTAAAGTGTTTGGTGTTTTCATTACGGGATTCAGTAAGAGTCTTTTTGTGGTCGTCCGTTAAGGACTCCACAGAAATGAGGAAAGAGGGGGCATCTAAATGTGGACAAATGCGGTCAAGGGGGGGATTATGCCCTATACGGACATCCGCATCTATATTTTGTATATAAAGTTATTTCAGTACATCATATACCTTAAACTTCACTTTTTATCTTCAGTACTAAGGCTCGAGGAACAGCCTTATTTTCCTAATCAGAGATGAACGTCGTCTGTTTATGAGGACTCCAATATCCCTTCTTTTTCTTTAAAAAGCCAATCTTCAACAAAACCTTGGAATGTTTTCCAAAATTTCGTTGCAACATTATTATATGTATACAGAATATTGAACAAATATATGCTGCCCTTTGTAGCGCGTGACTTCCAATGCAAGTGAAGCATTGGAAGTCACTTGGCTGAACATCTGTGAAATATGGCAATATCTGGACCAGTGGAGGCAGCAATTTTCAGAGCAGTGAATGCTTTTCTGGCTATGATCTCCATCACATGGTGACAACATGCTGGATGAAATAAATTGTGACCAAGTGTATTTTCTTTCAAAGCGCGTGTACCAATATCCTGATCGGTACTGCTCAAATTCCGATCCTAGCGACGTCGGATCACGGCATGAGCTTCTCCATTGCCGGAGTTAATTCTGGGACACAAGTAGTTGCTCAGATGCAACACCGGGCACAGCAAGAGAGAATCGATCCACCTCTCTAGCCAGTGATATCAGACAACAGTCTGCGGTTCCAATGCTCAACCAATGCAGAATCTGGAGGAAAATTTAAGTTTCAACGTGATGGCAAAATCTTCTCAACGTTATCTTTTTGCGAGCAAATAACACTTCGACCCAATGACAGGTCCAAAATTTTATAACCTAGAAGCGGCCAACAGATGTAATGCTTTCCTCTCAGTGCATTCAGTGCGATTCGAAGCTGCAGCGACGAATGCATTCTTGCTGAGGTTTTACTAGACGAATGTTGATGTCTCATTTTTTCGTACATTAGCTTACTCTGGGTCAATGTCTTCATCAGCTGTGTCCTTATCGTACCCCCTTAGCCCCAATTCTACAGTGATGGATAGAAATGTCATCTATTTTTTTTATCTCTAATGGGGTGATCCTCGGAATTTATCTTACTGGCTTTCAGCACTATTTCCATTCGTCAGATAGATGACCGAAGGAAAGCAAAACGTCGTTGGCTGATACTTCCAAAGGACTGTACAACCTCTAAATAATCTTCAATTAGTATCAAATTTGCGCCTGATTTATTACTTTCTGTAGTGGACTTATTTGGCGCCTTCCAGATTTTAAAAACTGAAACTATATTTTACCATATGTCGTGGGTTATCCTAATGTGTGTATGTGTGCTTGTTTGTCTATAAATTTGGTTATTAGTAACAAAGGCCTTTCTGGCTTGTATACGAGGCATTATGCATCAAGTTAGTATAGGCGTATGCAATTATGAACTTTAATTTATTTCAATCCATTCTTATGAATCATGCTACTTTGAAGTTTATCTTCGCATTACTGATTGTATTAAGACTTATGTTTTTCCTAAACGTGACATATCGTACTTGTAAACTCGAGATCTGTACAGCAGCCAATGAAAGCTAAGTCACGGGAACCAGCTTATTCGGTGGCGCTCAGTCAAAACAAAATCGATAGGCAAGAATGGTTCCAGGTCAAGATCCAAGAATCAGGCAGCCAGCCAGTCAAACGGCTATACGGTGGGTGGTGTTTGGAGTTGGATCTGCAGGATAGATAAGGGGAAGAAGAATGAGAACAGGATCTGCGGAAGAGAAATGTTTTTAGTTTTGAGTGGAAGACCTGCGCAGAGATTGCAGTGGGTGAAGTGATTGTGAGCTTGTAAGATGGATCAGATAATTGTCGTTATTCTGGCAGGAGTTTATTCCACAGGGGTGGAGCAGCTATGGCTATGGAGCGATTTCAAAATTTAAGGATGAGGTGATGGGAGGGCGGAGAAGTGTTAGTGCAGAAGAGGAGCGGGTTGAACGGATGGTTGTATTGTTAATAACTGACGAAGATAGGAGAGTTGGGAGTATTAAGTGTGTTGTAGGTAAGTGATAGGACTTTGTACTCTATTCGTTCAGGTATTTTAAGCCATGAGTAAGAAACGATTCGATTATTTTAAAGCATGAGCGAAGGCTAAAATGATTTGCTTAAAACTATACATATCCCGTAAAGTGACGATGGGGAAATTCCTAAAGCCCCGCACATACGGTTAACTTATAATATAGGCCGACGTAGACTACTAGTCTCAGATCTGTATGTGGAATACGTAAACTGTTATATTGTATTTGTAATTGTAATTTGAGGTTTACAAAGCGCCTCGTAGAGGATAAACTCAACAGTGGTGCTCCCGACCCGAAAAAGTAAAATCACTATTAAACAGTACAGTCTTCAGGCACCTGCGGAACACTAAGAGGGAGAGAGAAAGGAGCTCAAGTCGCAATTTTCGAGAATTAGGTCAATATAGAAACATCAAACTAATTAAATTACAAACAATTTAGTCACATGGTGTTATATCATGAAAATATAAAAACTATTGTCAAAGAAAACTATTTGTCGAAGAACTGTGCTAACTTAAGATTTGTCACGAAAGGGCAAACTAATGCGTTGATTTAGCTTTAGGCTAAGTGTTCTATACGAATCTGAAACATACTATTCTGGTACACTGATTTATTTTACTCTATCTTACTCTGCTTTATTTCACACTAAATAAGGAGCACTTGGGGAAGTTACTCGTCCGATGCTCTCCGGGGAACATGACCTTACTTCAATCGTGCAGACATCAAACGTATATCTGTTTATCAATTAAATTAAAAATAATGTATGCAAATAAGTGACGTTGCTGTTAGGTATGCGCATGCCAAACTCTAGAATGAGTCCGTTTGATGTCAATTAAAGCAATTAAAGGGTGACTAGCATCAAATACATTGTCATTCAACGAACATTGGATTGCTGTCGTTTACTACTTCACTGTCCATAAAGAGAGTGTTTCATAGCGACCAAAATGCCAGAGATATGGCTTCAAAAGCAAGTCAGATAAGTGGTTTTTTTTGTGGCTTACTTTTCTCCTGTGGTAAGGTAGATATTAAGCAGGTACAGGAAATCCTCTAGCGCTGTGGTGTCTATTGATTCGGCTGCGGTTGTCGTGGTTAAATTCAGGCAAAACCCAACACAAATTGCTGAGACTTACGCTGAGTTCTGCTGTAATAATGAAAGCTAAGATACAATTGATCTAGAGAGTGGTGTTTTGAAATGGTTTGGATTCAGCATGGATACAAGTTCAGAAGTTTTGCAAAAGTTAAGAAGATTACTCGGTGATACTGACATCGGAACAAAATTGGAATTGAATGTATCAGCATGGGTATAAATTCACAGAAGTTGTGCAAAAGCCGTAATATGAAAAAGAACATTTATGGATTGTTATTTACAGATTTATTTGCATAGTGAGACAGAGTGGTGGCTGGAATTGGTTTGGGATCAGCATGGCCATAAGTTCCTAGAAGTTTAGCAAAGAAATTATTCCTGCTAGATGTTTTCTCGTAGCTGGCGAGATACAAACCAAGTTAGAGCTGTATTAGCCTTTACTGACCTGTGAAGGAGTCATGGAATACATAGCCAGTAATAAAATAAAAGGAAGCTTTACTGACGTAAAAAATAAGGAAATGGAAGTGTTTTAAGTTAATTTTAACTCCATAATCTGTTGGCTTTTTCGATTTGAACCGGAAAATAATTAACTTTTTCAGAAAGCTAAAACTAATTGTAGACATAAAATCATAGAAAAGAAAAGCATTTCATTTTATCCAATTACCGAATCTATCACGTTTTAATATAAACTAAAGAGAAACCATCCACAGCTGTTTATGCCATCAAAATGGCTGTTAGCAATGCTGAGCAAACTACGTCAAGGAAATAACGAAACTGGCCCTAGTAGTTACTGTCCGATATTCAATTCTATTTACTTCATTTGCCGTTTCTAGGTTTTACTACGGTGGTAAATATGAGCGGGCGAATCAGTTGTAGCTATAACCTCGACTTTCCAAAAATCTTATTCTGATTCTTTTTGTTCCCCTTATCTCTCTTCCCGCTTCAATTTCAAACACCATCTCCTGTAGCCGTCTGCCTGCCTGCCTCACTCCTGGATGTTAACTTGAAACCGAATCCTTTCTGCCTGTCGATTTTATATTGACTGAGCGGCTGTGAATAAGCTGGTTCCCGCGTCTTAGCTTTCGCTGGGCGCTTTAGAAATCGGCTGAAAAGGTCGAGGCATGGCTTGTAGGGACCATGGTGGCCCAGTGCATCGTAGTTGCCCTCATTATTTGCGCTTCTGCATGCGTCACTGAAGTCTCCTTCAACGAACTCGTATTGTTGCTGTCTGGGGACAAAACAAGGATGAACAGAAGCAGAGACATCGTTTCCACCTTTCAGATCTGGAGAGGTCATAGTAATGATGTCAGTTAGTGAAAAAACTTAACAATTTATTAGAAAAGCAAACGTAAGAAAGTCCCAAGTTAAATACAGTTATCTCGAATACAATTATCAGTAAATAACGGAGCATGATGTGCTTTGCTACAGATACGTAGTGCAGCACGAAGACATATTCATATATTCATGTTTAGTTTATTTACGTTTTATTTAGCAAAACTTCATACTTTAAATAAAATTCTTAAGGCATAACAGTATAAGAGAATGGCCCTTGTAACACAAAACATAAAATCAGAGTTTTATAACAGACGAGAATGAAAGTCTTCTTTCTCAAATTTGCTGACTAAAATATGCTGTCATATAAATTGTCCAGGTTATTATCGCAGGTCATCACTTGTAAACAATAGTTCCATTAAATCATCGATGATCGTTGTAAGTCACTTATCTTGTGCAATTTAATTTAGTCTAGTGACTTCTACTGCCCCGTTATCTTAATGCACAAGACATCACTCGACTGTTGTTTCAAGTGAAACCGTAGTCAAAATCGTAAACCGTTGGAGCAGCATGTCTGTCAAGTTGAAACACATATTCATTTTCATTATATTCATATTCGACAGCAAATTTGTCCGTCAAGTTAGACAACATATTCAGGCTCATATCCATAATTTCGTAATAACTTTGTATAATTATTAATCTTTAAAATGGAATCGTCCTCAAAATAATGTCTTCCCGATTATCGATACTACATACCAAGGCCTACTCCAGACACCCACCCGCTTATGTTTACAAACGCAAATATGGACGCAGCACCCTACCAAATCTACCATTATGTAATGCATTGCAACTGCTTAAAGGCAATATATGTCAAGTTCAGGCCTCCGTTGTAAAATGATCTCGAGATCCATTCTTAAATCTCTTACCCATTATCGATACTACATACCAAGGCCTACTCCATATATCCACCAGCTTATGGTTACAAACGCAAATTTGGACGCAGCACCTTCTCAAATCTACCATTATATAATGCATTGCAACTGCTTAGAGGCAATCTACGCCAAGTTCAAGCCTCCAGTGAAAAATTTTCAGCTCCTTCCTGAAATCTCTTGCCCGTTGTCTCGACTACATACAAAGGTCTACTCCATCCAGTGTACAGTTGAAGCGGTCAATTATGCCCGGTGGCGATGACTGCGTGCTTGGCTATGTGGCTGTACTTAGCAAACGGGTGTGAGACTGAATCCATTAACATTTGCATGGTCGACTTGCAGAAGTTTCGGCCAGGCCAGTAGGCCGCTCTTGTAGATTCGGCTTAAAACCGGAGCAACTTCTTCCGTGCTGTTGTCGGTCAAGGGTTCGATGTCTTTGTCGCTAGAGGCAACATCAACAACGGTAAGGGCATACTTGTATGTTTTGCAACGGCCTCTGGACGTAGCCCGGTCATGGGGAGATACAACAAGGCTGCTTTTCCAACAGCATTGGGCCGATCCTCGTCGAACATTGGACACGGTTTGTGGCGTCGAGCGGCAAGATAGATCTGCCATACGGCTTACTTCTTTAGCCACTCACGCGCCGCATTGTCTGTAGCTTTCACTGCCAAGGCCAGCTTCTTCACTGCCGCATGACCGCGCCAGTATCCCGTCGGGCTGTAGTACATCGCAGCGAACCTAGCATCCTTCCTCTGTCGCTTTGACAAGGAGTCACCAACAAGCGTACGCCACGTACAAAATTGGCGAGGCGTGAGATTACAAGAAGGTGCCTAGCACCGGTATGTTCTTGCTTGGAATGTTGGGTCAAAGTGTCACGTTTTCTCCTTACGCCTGCTGGCTCGAGAGCCGATGCCCATCCCGAACCGCGACTTGCCGACATTATTGCGCCACCCAGCCGAGCGTTCTTCTCATATTCTGGTGTGTCTGACGACACACCAGAATATCTTGTATGCGGCCGCCATAAGGATGTCGCCTGTGTGGTTCCCCCTGTGGTGTGTTTATGCATGGCCTAGGCATTGTCTTGGTTGATGCACGACGGCAAGTATCAGCGTGTGTTTGATCGCTCCTACCTACCTAAGACATGAGTTTGAACTTGTGTTGGGACAAGTGCAACAACGTGGACAGTGTCAACAAAAGAGAAGCGCAACGCGCTGATCCTAGACTAGCTGGGCCACTGGGACGACTCCGGCGGCCGATCGAGAAGCTGGGAGAGGCCGACTTACATTATGACGCAGAAGTTTTTAATGGAACAACAAGCGAATCGGTTGAGGCGGCAAAATAGCAGACAGAGCAAGTCGTAGACGCTTTTGAGTGCCTGGCGGCGCAGACCGCGGAAGCCCAAGCCAACCCAAATCCGATTTACGGCACTGTTTTAGGAAGCACCGGCTACCGTGGTTGTGGACCCTAACAGCGGTAATGGGCGAGGTTGCCACACAGGTCTCGAACTTTAACCGGTACGTGTTTGGCTCTGCAAAGAAGGCAAAATCGTGACAAGCACTTGGCTATCGAACGACAGAGGGATACCCTGCGCGCATATAGAACACGCATTCTCGGATAGCTATCGGCGCCCCGCGGAGCGCAAGGGCACTGGGCTGAAAATCCAAAGCAAACAGTTCGGCGAGCTCACCATTGACTTTCGTGGCGCTGCCTGCCGGCCGGCAGTATATAGACGCACAGCGCTAAAGCAGGCGGATGGCATGTGCTCGAAGTTCCCAATGACGAGTCGTTGCACAACCTCCTTACGAAGCGCTTGTCAGGGCCAAGCACTACACACCACAGGCAACAGAGACCTTCAAGAAGCTGGTCGAAATGGGCGGGCGCCCGTTCACGGACAGAAAAAACTAAAAGCACCGGCTTATCAGAGGCGATGGAGCGGTTACCGCGACACAATACAACAGAGATCCAGATGCCCTTGTGGAGAAGCTGCAGCTTTTGGTGGCCTCTAGGACTGCGGGTAATACTGGCATAGACAACGAAACATTTGCAGTCCTCGACGAACTGCTGCGTTCGGGAACCATCTCCAAGGAGTTGGCCCTCCGGTTGAACCGGAGCCTGATCGCGACATAAGATTGAGATCCTCGCTGGAACGACGAGCATTGCTTCGTCGACATGGAGCGGTCCCGACGTCCGGAAAAGCTTCTTGAGGTGATTCGGGACTTAACATTGCAGCAGCTGGAGCTGTCTCAGCAGCACCAGCGTGAGAATTTCAGCGCAGTAGTCTCCTACGCTACAACAGAATGGAACACGTTCTTCTCACCGCAGCTGTATATTGACCCCAAGAAGCGTTGTGAGCTCGTGCCTTTGAACCTTGGGACCTGCAACTTGATCCCCAATATCACCACCACATACAATGCGTTCGTCTATAACTCCTACAGTGGCACGACGTGAAAGACGATCTCGTTGCCAGAAGAAACCTACGAGTTTGCGCAGATGAGTGCTAAGTTCGGCGACAGCTCGAGGCCAATGGCAGTTGGAACGACGGGAGCGAAGAGGCAGGGGGCACAGCAACCTACCGGATCGCCGTTGGGCCCAATCCCTAGACTCTGCGCACCAGGATGCAAAACTAAACAACAATAGGCGTCAGATATCATTTATTTGCTCAGAAATCATTTGAAACATCAAACACAATGCTTCATTTTTCGAAGTGGCGATATATGTGTGTGTTTTCTGATATTAAGTCAAGATAATTTTATTACGTGAAGAAAGCAATTTTACAATATTTCTTAAGCGGCAGCAATACATTAAAGTGGTAGATTTGGGAGGGTGCTGCGTCCAAATTTGCGTTTGTAACCATAAGCGGCTAGGTGTCTGGAGTAGGACGTGGTATGTAGTATCGATAATGGGTAAGAGATATAAGAATGGAGTCGAGATCATTTTATAATGGATGCATGAACTTGGCGTATATTGCCCCTAAGCAGTTGCAATGCATTATATAATGGTAGATTTGAGAAGGTGCTGCGTCCAAATTTGCGTTTGTAACCATAAGCTGGTGGGTATATGGAGTAGGCCTTGATATGTAGTATCGATAATGAGTAAGAGATTTAAGAATGGAGTTGAGATCATTTTTACAACGAAGGCCTGAACTTGGCGTGGATTGCCTCCAAGCAATTGCAATGCATTATATAATGGTAGATTTGGTAATCCTTTCTGCTGCGTCCAAATTTGCGTTTGTAACCATAAGCTGGTGGGTGTCTGGAGTAGGCCTTGGTATGCAGTATCGATAATCGGGAAGAAATTATTTTAGGGACGATTTTCCATTTTAAGGATTAATATGCAAAATTATTACGAAATTATTTATATGAGCCTGAATATGTTGTCTAACTTGACGGACAAATTTGCTGTCGAATATGAATATATTGAAAATGAATATGTGTTTCAACTTGACAGACATGTTGAACAGCTGGTAAATTACGCGAGTCACACAAAAGTTAAAGCAAAAGAAAATGTCTACAAATAGAACCAAAGCGAAAATGACCCTGCACAACCAAATTAGTCAAAATGAAGTGATAATTATTGGCATTGATAAGTAGGTAACAACTGGATACTGACTTTGACAGAACTCTGTTCAACATCGATAGAACAAACCCATTCTGGCTGTATCAGCATGCACATTCATACGGAAATGCAGAATCGTTTGAAAACCTATATTAGAATAGATAATGCTTAAGATAATTGAGTTAAGTATGCCTGTTCTGTGACACTTTGAAATGCAGAATAAGACATCGACATTGGATATCATCAGGCACTGGATTGTTGGACTCGGGTGTTCTGGTCAGTACACAATCCAATCAGATGCAATTATCGTAATGTATTCTAATGAATCTAATGTAATTTGATCTAATTGGACGACTGCTTTAGCACCGTCATCTTAGGCATCCATAAGTGGTCGCTGGATGGTGAGGTCTTTAAGAAACTAGCTTTGTCCTCATGCAATGTCAAAAGGAAATGACATGATTGCAAAAGTAAACGTCGACTCGCGTAGACTAGTCTCAGGCCTTCTAAAACAAACTTGTAAGATGTTTGTATGGTGGATTGGTTAAAATTAGAAAGCCTTAGACGTTGATAGGTAAACAGACGGACGGTCTGTTGTCTGGACAGTGCGTAGTGTTAACAAAGGGTGTGAAAGACTTGGAAGATTGGCCACAGCGAAAAGAACGACAACAGCGTTGTGATCTGGGATGGATCATAAGGTTGAAGAACATAAGAACTTACACAATAACACGCGGAGTGTGGCTAACTAGCCTTGAACACTTCCTTCATATGGCCTCTGATTATTATCGTCCAGTTAACATACTTGTTCACACGCTTCTAAAGAATCTACTCTGAAACATGGCGTGAGGGCGAGGCGAAAACAAGACCAAAAGCATCCAACTAAATGATCCCTTTTTCCAATCTTTCATGTTTGCCTTGGTATTCAGTTCTTCTTCAGCGTTCTGCCCTTAGTCAGGTCCAAGAATCCAAGGACGCCATCCTTCTGTGCCCTTTCCTTGACTTCTTTATAACACCGTCTTCTTCCTTTATCCATCATCCAGTCCAACAGCATATTCCTCGGTCTTCCTGGAACTTTCTTTCCCTCGATTCTTCCTTCAGTCACTGTCCTCAGGAGAAAATTTCCACGTGTATGCGACCAATCCGGTTCATTTGTCTCCTTATTGTATTGAACAGTGTCCTTTCTGTCTGTACCAAGAGCAATACCTCTTTTGTTTTATAATCCTTCAGCTGATTTTGGCCAGTCTTCTCCGAATCCACATTTCAAATGCCTCGAGTTTCTCATTTTCTGCCTTTCCGACAGTCCACGTCTCAGAACCACAAGTGTTGCACTACATATGAGGCTTTTCGCCATTCTTTTCTTTAGATCAAGATTCAGCCTTCTTTTCAGAAGTTCTCCTCTCTTCCAGAATGCTTCTTTTCCCATAGCTATTTTTCTCTTAATCTCAGTTCTGCATCTGCAGTCATCTGATATTAAACTTCCAAGATAAGAGAACTTGTGGACTTGTTCAATTTTTATACCATCGACTACAATAGTTATTCTTTTTCCTTCGCATTTATTCAGTCTCATCACCTTTTTTCTATCTGTTTATCTTCATACCATATTCTTCCAATATTTTGTTCAGCGCGTCCATTATTCTTTGTAGTGCAGCATTGGTACCCGTTACCATTGCCTGGTCATCCGAAAATCTTATGGCATTTACCAGATTCCCCCAACCTCGACTCCGTCATCCATATTCTACATAGCTTCTGTGACCGACATCTATATGAACAGTAATGGAGATAGCGGGCAGCCTGGTCTGACTCATTTTCCTATTCCTCCAGGTTGTGAGTTTATTCCCTGTACTCTCACCACCACTGACTGGTGGTCCATGTACAAGTTCTTCATTAGTCGTGCTAAGTTATCATCCCTAAAAAGATGGAGGGCTGAGTGGATGCCCATCCATGTACTAACCAGACTCGATGTGTCCTAACTTCACTACTACTGCTAGCTTCGCATCAACAACAGCACCTAATAAGTAAAAAAGCGAGATTCTACCTAACAATCACCACAGTGAATTGTGTAACATTGTCTTAGACCTAAAATCTAAGATTGCCAGTGTTTCTATAACCGGACTTCACCAGAAGAAATTGTAATTTCATATCACAGTAAACGATAATTGACCATCGACTATGAAATTATATCGAATATACCGCGGATTGTTTGTTATAGTCCTATTATCAAAGATTGTCGATACTTCTCTACTTGTACTTCACCGAAAGGAATATCACGGTCTGGGATCCAGGGTCGTTCTGAATTGCACATCTACAATTCCAGAGAAGCCCATTAACTGGGAGTTCAGACAGCACGGACAGCCGTTGTTTCGTTGGATCTATCTGAATGGAGTGCTGACGAGAAGCGACGATAAGAACTACGAGGTTCAATCAGACAGTGGCAGATGTCTCATGGTAATCAAAAGATTGGACTGGTCGAATGCCGGAGAATACGAATGCAGGGATGAAGCTGGTCGTGGTCAATCAGCCACAACAGAACTCATCGTCTTTGGTAAAATATGCACGTCGTTTTATTTAAGTGTTAGTAGTAGAGGGAGTGCCAATCCTGGACCAGAACCGCCTGTAAAGGCCAGGAACTTCTTCGGAGAAGATCTGTTTCAGAACCGGCAGTCTTTCAACTACTAGCATTGTTTAAAAAACTTCAATTCACAGCTGTCGGCTGTTTATCATACACAGATTTAGATCTTTGCTACTAAACAAGAAATAAGATTTGGGTCTAATATAAGTTCTACAGTAGCTTTTATCGAGTTTCTGTTGCACTGTATCATTGTTTATGTCGCTGACTGTGAAGTGTTTTTAGAATTTCAGAATTTAATGCAGCTAACTTTGGCCACGCCTCTCGCACTTGTCGCTACAACTTAGCCTACCTCCCCGTTCAGCTGACCATTTAGTAATTGCCTATTATACGATAAGGTCGGGTAAACGGCCCTGGCAGCTTTAGGACGTCGTTAAACACTAGATATTACTTAGGCCTTCTGTCCTGTCTTTAGTGCAGATATTGTTACTCCGGAGAGCCGGAATAAACTTACCAGTCGTCTATAGACCTCTGGCTGACAAATTTCCTGATGTCCAATCATTGGCAGGGATATTATAATTGCCACCCACCATCATATGCCGAGGCTTAGAAATTGAAGTCGCTAACACTTCATGCCATGGTTTCCCTAAAGGGATAGCTTAAGTAATTGCTTCCCTGTAGCTGGCCCACGCTGTGCCAGTGGTGGAAACTGATGGACAGTTATGCGCCCAGTGTGGGCCCAAGGAAGTCGACTGAGTGAGATCCTAGCTATAATTCTGACTAGTTGTTCTCTTTTGTAAGCCTAGGTGTCGAAACATTCGACGTCTGTTTTATAGTAAAGATTTCACACCTGGATAAAGTATTCTGGATACCATAAACCTGGATAACATTATGAGTCAAAAGCGTCGATATTCTCGAATATTCTTGTTTTTTCTGTCTGGGTGAATGTCCGTGTAGCGATTCCCCTGTAGGCCCACATCTTATCTTAGATAAGCGTATGATTCACGGAGTGTGTATGGCTATGTATATAGATATAGATATGGATATATGTTGCATGCGTAGGCTAGAGACTTTAGATTGTAAGTAGATGTATTGAGTGGCCAGCATTTTAGGTTTATATGTACGTCTAACTACGGCCAGATATTGTAATATATATATGTAAATGTGAGAAGGGGAACGCAAAACTGGCGCCTGCTGTGTGATGGGGCTGTACTGAGCCAGGGTAGGGCTGGACTGACCTACCCTACGGGCGGAAGGAATTCTGAGGACGCTACCTTTCGCGCCCGAAAGATCAGTTCTGCGTCTGGCGGCGAATCAGAAGGTCCTCTCATCGTGAGGACACTCGCAAACTCCGACTCTGGTTTTGACGTGACGGCGATATCAACGGTCGGTCTGATGACTCGTTAAAGTTGGAGAAACAGAGTGTTGGTTTGAAACAAAGCTTAGGGCAAACTGTGAATCGCCTTGGCCAAGTGCGACTGCCAACAGAGACTGCCAAAGATCGTTGTGCTTCGAACGGTGTGGAAGTCGGAGGCAAATTTCGTGAGAGACGGTTGGAGGAATGGTGGAATTCATCAAGAATCTGCCGCCGACCGCCTAGAGTCTGATAAGCGTCGTCGGTCTTGTTTGGATGACAAAGGAACTTTCTTCAAAGGACAAGGTAATTAGAAATGCTGGCCGTAAGTAGGTTAGCCAAGATTTAACCATTACATTGCTTTTTATTACACATATACACATGTGAATAGATATACAGCGTGAACTTTTTGTTGCCAAACGTACAATCAACCGTCATTAGGCCTATCATCGAGCGGACCCTTGCTTGATATAATCTTTTATCTAGGCAAGTCCAGCAGTTGGTTCCTGCTAGGCGCCGCGATAGCCTCTCTACTAAGTGACCGAGTTAGAACTAAGAGTGAGGATACGGTGAGAGGGGAGTCGCTACAACTGGGGTCTCGTCCGGGATTAAATGATTGTGAACATAGAAAAATTATATATATATATGTATATGTGTGCGCATACGTATAGACACGAGTCCATCCGTTAAACATTATCAAAATTGAACAGTATATCGTGAGCAGAGGCTCGCTCAGTCTCTTTCACGATAACGTGGTAACCGGAGACTTAGTCCCGTTAGTCAAGCGCCAGGCCCCTGGCTACACAGCTTAGTAGTTGCGACGTCAGGTGTCGCGTTACGATATTGCCGCTGTTGTCGAGGTGAGGTCAGGGCGAGGGATTCCGGGGTCATTTATAGTGTCTGAACAGAAATCGTTTTCTTAGTGTGGCCTGCTGGATTATTTATCTCCACGCATAACCTATAACTAGCAGTGTGTACTGACCGATTAATTCAAATGGCAGCGCAAGAATACCAGAAGTGGATAAAGGTGGGGCAGGATTTGGGTTTTGAAGGAGAAGGACTAAGGAGCTTTGTGAATGAAAGACAAATGGAAACTAAGGAGAGAATTATGTTGGAAAAAGAAATGGCTGAAAGAAAGAGACAGGATGAAATTGAAGAACGGATAAGACAGGCTGAATTAGAAATAAAGAATATGGAGATGGATAGGGAAGTTAGACTGCGAGAATTAGAGCTACAGTTGGCTCAGGAGAACCAGAGGGCAGAGAATCGTGAGCGTCTGAACGACGATGAAAGAATCGCAGTGAACAGGCTGGAGTATAATACTAAACACGTGCAAATGCCAGTTTTTACGGAATCAAGGGATTGTTTAGACGCCTATCTTTTTTGATTCGAACGAACCTGTATGGCATACAGGGTGCCGGAAAATGCTTGGGCGATAACGCTAGCAAGATTCTTGGAAGGAAAGGCTCTGGACATGTACCAGAGAATGGATGTAGAAGACTCCGAAAACTATGGGAAGCTCAAGGAGCAGCTGCTGAGGAGGTTTAGACTAACGGAAGGCGGATACAGGAAGAAATTCAAGCAGAGTCAGATGGAGCTAGGCGAGACCCCCTCTCAGTTCGTCGATAGGTTGAGAAGGTATTTGAGGCAGTGGCTTCAGATGGCTGGTTTTGAAGAAGACTTCGAGGGACTGGAAACACTAATCCTAAGAGATCAGTTTTTCATAGTATGTCCAAACGAACTAAGGGTATTCCTGAAAGAGAAGGGAAAGCTCGGACTGAATGAGATGTTGAGCCATGCTCAGACATTCCTCGACGCACACGAGAACGGAAGCAGCGTGCGTACTATTCCGCCGAAAGCTAGAGAGATGGGGCACGAGAACTTGAAGAAGAACCTCAATGACGAGAATAAAGAAAAATACAAAGGACCCTCGTATGCAGGGAAAGGTGACAGCAACGGCAATCAGGCGAAGACGAGATTCAAATCGGAGTGGAGAGGGGAAATGGAAACAGAGATCATTACATGGGAGAAGGACAGAGACAAACCTGCTGGGGGTGTGGATCCTACGGGCACAGGATTTCAAATTGCCCTAAGAGAGACAGGAGTGCAAGGACGCATGCAGTGGCATCGGTGCATGCGGGCGAGATTTCGGAGGAAGGCACAATGCATAATGGAAATGTCAGGCCGAACGAGGAAACCGAAGAGGATGTGGTATGCTGTGGGAGTGTTATGCTATGCGACGAGACATGGGAACCCAATAAGAGATGGGGGAGCCAAACGGGTCCACAATTAATCCAGAGTGATTATGTGAGCGAAGCACTAGTTGATGGGAAGAAAGTAAGGTGCTTGAACGACTCAGGGGCGACGTGCTGTGTTGTGAGGGAAGGATTAATTAAGGCCGTGCAATACACAGGGCATCAAGTTATATGCACGCTTGCTGACGGATCTAGAAAGAGATTTCCTACGGCACTAATACATATCAAGAGCCGAGGCTACACCGGAGATGTCGAGGCTGTCGTGATGAGGAACCCTATCCAAGACCTGATCATTGGTTTTAATGCCAAGAGGAAAAGTACCGAGGGAAGTATCCCAGTGCAGAGAGGGGAAAGAGACAACACCAAAGGACTAACGACGAACCGAGCATTAGAATGACTAAAAGCCTTGAGGAGACAGCCGAACGTGCGGCGGTAAGTGGTGATGGAAAGGGCCGCCAGGAGGACGAAGCTGAGAGGGGCAACAACGCCCACACACTATGACTAGAGAGGGAAGCGGGTCGAGAAGAGCTACTGGCAGGATATGAGACGAGGGCACAGGCGGATCGACCCGAACGTAAAGAGAGACCCTTGAAGCTGCCGAGGTTACCTGATTTACATGTGACCACTGAGGATTTGACAAGGATGGCGAGGACGAGGAAGAGGGAGAAGTGTTGGTGTTATATAACCATGTGCAAAAGGAAACCCACCAAGACGTTGATATAAACCCTGAGCTAGATAAGGATAAGAGACGAGAGCTACAGAAACTGCTGGAGGAATATAGTGATGTCTTCTCAGATGTTCCGGGAAAAACAGATCTGGTGGAACACGACATTGTGCTAACGCAGAGAGAACCTGTTAGATCCAAGGCGTATCCGACACCATACAATTTGAAAGGGAGATTGATAAAGAGATTGAGGTCATGCTGCGGAATGGAATAATAGAGAGATCAGAATCAGCATATGCAGCTCCGTTGGTGGTGGTAAGGAAGGCAGATGGTTCGAATAGGCTGTGCTGCAACTACAAACAGTTAAACAAGATCACAGTGTTTGATCCGGAGCCAATGATGGCTAATGAAGATGTTTTCAACAGATTGGGTGGAAGCAAAATCTATAGCAAATTCGACTTTTGCAAAGGGTATTGGCAAATTCCAATGAAGGAGGAGGCAAAGGATTTGACCACATTCGTGTGCGCTAACGGGTTATTCAGATTCAACGTAATGCCGTTCGGATTAGTGAAAAGCGCCTCTAGTTACAATCGCCTAATAAGGAAGATATTCGAAAGGACCTCCAATCTAGAGAGCTATGTCGATGACATACTCGCTCATACGAGTGACTGGAAACATCACCTAAAGGTGCTGGAAGTATTCTTTAGTCGTGTCAGACAGGCTCACCTGACGTTGAGGCCCAAGAAATGCAGTTTAGGTTATGGCAGAATCGATTTCTTGGGGCGCACGATTGATGGAGAATTGATCACACCCAGAGTGGAATCAGTCAATAAGATACTGGGTATGCCATTCCCGAAGAGCAAGAAACAAGTGAGGAGTTTCCTAGGGGCGGTGAACTATTACCGGAAGTTTATACCCAACTGTGCTGAGGCAATAAGGCCCTTAACGGAATTGACTGGGAAGAGCGCGAGGATAATAGTTGAACGGACCCGGGAGTTGGAACAATCGTTCAAAGGATTAAAGGATGCTTTGGCGCAGTCGCCCATACTAAGATTGCCAGATTTTGAGTCCGAGTTTATAATCCAGACAGACGCGTCCAATGTGGCTGTTGGGTGTGTTCTGATGCAGGAATATGACGGAGTAAAGCACCCTGTGGCTTATGCGAGTAGGAAGTTGTTGGAGAGAGAAAGAAGGTATTCAGTCGAAGAAAGAGAATGTTTGGCGATGGTTTGGGGGATCCAGAAATTTAATCGATACCTTTAGGGGAAGGAGTTTATTGTGAAGACTGACCACTGCGGGCTTCAATACCTCAAGACCGGGAAGATCCGAAATTCGAGGGTTATGAGGTGGTATTTGGCACTGCAGAACTACTATTTCAAATTCAGATATATAAGGGGAACCGAGAATGTGATGGCCGATTACCTAAGTAGAGGCCTGAACTAAGGAAGGCTATGTAGTGTGCAGAAGACAAGTAGTTGGGTGGGGCCACGTCACGCATACACACGCACGAAAGCAGACAAGTAAACAATGAGCGGTTTGGACAGGTAATTGTGAAGTGGGTCCAACAACTATAACAAAAATTTGTGCCAAATTTTTAGTTTGTGAGGGCTGGATGTAGCGATTCCCCTGTAGGCCCACATCTTATCTTAGATAAGCCTATGATTCACGGACTGTGTATGGCTATGTATATAGATATAGATATGGATATATGTTGCATGCGTAGGCTAGAGACTTTAGATTGTAAGTAGATGTATTGAGTGGCCAGCATTTTAGGTTTATATGTACGTCTAACTACGGCCAGATATTGTAATATATATATATATATATGTAAATGTGGGAAGGGGAACGCAAAACTGGCGCCTGCTGTGTGATGGGGCTGTACTGAGCCAGGGTAGGGCTGGACTGACCTACCCTACGGGCGGAAGGAATTCTGAGGACTCTACTTTTCGCGCCCGAAAGATCAGTTCTGCGTCTGGCGGCGAATCAGAAGGTCCTCTCATCGTGAGGACACTCGCAAACTCCGAGTCTGGTTTTGACGTGACGGCGATATCAACGGTCGGTCTGATGACTCGTTAAAGTTGGAGAAACAGAGTGTTGGTTTGAAACATAGCTTAGGGCAAACTGTGAATCGCCTTGGCCAAGTGCGACTGCCAACAGAGACTGCCAAAGATCGTTGTGCTTCGAACGGTGTGGAAGTCGGAGGCAAATTTCGTGAGAGACGGTTGGAGGAATGGTGGAATTCATCAAGAATCTGCCGCCGACCGCCTAGAGTCTGATAAGCGTCGTCGGTCTTGTTTGGATGACAAAGGAACTTTCTTCAAAGGACAAGGTAATTAGAAATGCTGGCCGTAAGTAGGTTAGCCAAGATTTAACCATTACATTGCTTTTTATTACACATATACACATGTGAATAGATATACAGCGTGAACTTTTTGTTGCCAAACGTACAATCAACCGTCATTAGGCCTATCATCGAGCGGACCCTTGCTTGATATAATCTTTTATCTAGGCAAGTCCAGCAGTTGGTTCCTGCTAGGCGCCGCGATAGCCTCTCTACTAAGTGACCGAGTTAGAACTAAGAGTGAGGATACGGTGAGAGGGGAGTCGCTACAGTACGTGTAGGTAGATTTTCTAGCAAGAGATGAAGATTGTTCTGATGTAACTTCTTCTGTGCCAGCTCCCTCACGGTTCATTAAGAATGAAACGATCATCAGGAGGCGAATGATGTTCAAATAGCTACAGAAGTCTTAATTGGCCGTCTGTCGCGCGCACATAGAACCAAACCAACTAGTAAGCCTATATTGCAAACCATTTTAATCTAGATCGTCTGTAGACATTTATTTATTTATTTAACTGAATCACACTTTGACCTCCTGTGGGGTTGCATTGCAGCGACCCAATTATTCCAATACCAATCCACTTAACTGTTGGCATTTGACATTTTATTTTGTTACTTACATTATTTGTTTATTGACCGGTCTTGTCTTTGTCTTGTCTTACCTTCAACTGTCCTCGATCCGAAGATTGGCTGCACCTCAGACAATTTTGTTCCATCTGTTTCTGTTCCTTGTCTCCTGTAATAACTGGCCGAACGATTATTCAGTACATGACTTGATGTTATCTATCAATGTCATCTTATGTCTTCCCCGAGCTCGGGATCCAGGAATTGTGCCTTGACCAGAATGTTTATTTATTTACATACATTCAGTTATTCTTTGTTACAGATCCCAGTCTAGAGTGTTTTTCTGAGCATTCAGATGACGGATCAACATGTTCCAACACTTCTTTGATCTGCCAATTTTTCTACGTCGGTCAGTCTGCTCCACCATGGATCCATAATGCTAGGACTGCAGTCGATGACAACGGAAAGGCAGTGCATCCAGTCAATGTCAAGTCTCTTAATTTGACAATTGAACAACCGTGCAACTCTACACAAAGTGCAACACCTTCGATGTCTATTTGGAGTAAGTTATTCTTAATATTCAGTGCTCGATGCCAAGAACTCTTGTGCTGGCACTGGCTGAAGTGACTTTTGTATTGTGAGACCATTATTTCAGTTATCTAAATAGATTAATTATAGTAAACGAAGCAATTTGAAAGAATTTGAATCGTTCTATAGCTATATCTGGGAAAGTAGTAAACAAAATTGTTGTTGTAAATATTAAATTACTATACTTTAGTTACCCATTTAATTTTTAATGCTAAATAACTACATTTGCAGTTGTGCATATCGTTGGATCTAAGGTTCGAATCGTGTTGCTTCGTAAGAAATTTATCATATAGACCTTACAAAATTGCCAACTGCATTGGATTACATCGTATCACATTTTCAAAATATCTTTGAACACAAAGAAACTAAATTGTTTACAATGATGTGCAACAAATGAGAAGTTAGATTATCCGATCCTTATTTATATTGACACTAAATCGTAATCGTACTCGTAATCTCGAGATTTCTACAGCGCCAACGAAAGCCAAGTCGCGGAAACCAGCTTATTCACAGGCGCTCAGTCAAAACAAAATCGATAGGTAAAAGGGTTCGAATAGACCAATCTCAGAAGCGCTCCTAACCCAGCCTCTGCGAAGAATGATAGTTTTAACTATTGATCAAATGGTATGGAGTGTCACTAGTCAGAAGACGCAGCTTGCAGGAAGTCCATCCAGGTGGAGGGCCCAAACAGCAAATATGATTCCGTTAAAAATTAGCAATTGGCGAATATACATTGAACAATTTGAACGACTTAAAACAATAGAATCTGGACTCGGTTTCCATGAGTTTAATATTTTGCTATAATCCATCAATTACAAATATTGGCTGCGCTATTTAAACGTTCCAAGCTGAAATTTGACCTATATGTGTAGGCCTATATGTATTCGTGTATTGGTACTAGATTTACTTTTAGATCAATTTCCTTATAGAATGATTTAATATTACATAATTATATATTTAAAGTAACTGTTGCTCGTGGAGTGATCTAGTATACTGTTTCTTTTAGGTCATGTTCGCTCTACCATCAGCATCATAATTCCTATTGTCGTTCTGTCGTTGGGTCTTGTAACCAGCCTCGCTCTGTATATTATAAATCTGAAAAGAACTATAGCAAGTAGGCCCGAGATTTATACTGATATGCCAGCAGATTCAAGTCATTCAGCTCTGCGCAATGTTGACTAGTTTTGAAATTCAGTTAGACATTTAAGCTTTGTGGTAATGCGTCTGTGAAAGATATTTCTAGTAGTTTCCCACGCAGCTGCATTGCCAATAGTGATGTAATTATCCAGAAGATGGTGCTAATGATGACGACAATGATTAGATAATAATGACAACGACGATGTGATGACAACGACAACTGTAATTTCATATCTCATAGATGCATTGATTTGTGGGTCACATGGTGGCTGATTGCCAGTTGGTTAGAAATTTACTTCTTAGTTCCAGTTTGCAGTGTTTGCAAGACATGTAAAATCGAACGGCCGTTGTAACCCGTGTGGAAAAATTATCCAGTTGGTAAATTGCTGTTTTACTGTTTGGGCTTCAGCCAAAGTATTCATCAACGCCTGCTGATCCTTTTGTACTTAAGTCCATTTGCTTGCTGCCCGTTGGTGTCGATCGCCCCTGTATTATATCCATACCGGTGATATCCGTCCTATTTATGTTATCACCATCACCATTGCCCGTACATGCCTTTATCCCTGTTTTGCTAGGCTCTCATGCATAACTCTGAGGTACTGTATACGCTATTTAAAATGTATTACAAACTTAATCTTTGTCTAAGGCTATTCAGGTGATCTATTGAAAGCATAAGTCGCAACTTTAGTTGGGTCTCTATTTAAAAATCCTTCAACATTAGAACCATTCCGCTAAGAAATATTATTATTACAGGAATCTGATAAGTTTTTACTTAAAGTCCCTTAATTAATCTAAACACAGTGCATACTTTACTTGTCGTTATTTTAAGATTACGTTTTCAGAATTGATGGCGCATCAGGGTGTTCCGCAATCGGAGAATAGTGTCACTACACAGGACGCCCTCTCTCATGCTACTTATATGCCACACACCCCGATTCCTTGCACGAGAAGTTCATTGTGGAGAAGCGAACTCCAGGCCACCAGTTTGTACGAGGAGTGCAATTCGGTGATCGTGCCAGGCACGGCTAGCCAGGCAGGTGATAGCGATGCTACTAATTACGAGTGTCCAAAGACTATAACTCGAAAACCCGATATCTATGATCGCCTTCGAGGTTCTAATATTTCATCACCGAAGGCGCAGGCACACAATTCGACTGCTAGAATAGAACTTGTGACTCAAGGAACATCTAACACGATAGAAACTCGGGGCATTTATATGGAAATACTGGAATAAATATGGGCTTTAAATTACGTTTATTCAAGGAGTTTCCGTAAACAATGTATTAACTACTTTCATTTATCACTTAAATAAACTTATTCCATAAGTAAAGATTAATATATCCATATACTATGTTCACACACTAGTTCCGTATTCGAGTTGTATGAGCCACTTCTAAACGCCAATTCCATGCGTTACTTCCGTGTGACTCTTCCATGAGGTATCTGAATACTGCAATAGCCTTTTAGTTTCGTGCATTGGTTACAGTTCTCTTCCTAGTCTGACCCCTCTTGACATTGGCTTGGACAGAAACTGTTCTAACATTGCTAGTTTGAAAGTTGAGAACTAGATTTTGACCAGAAACGGTCGATAAGTTTACATCCCTGGTAGGGCTGAGATTGAACAATGTTTAGCAAGCACTGTAATACATTAGTTCAGCCTACACATACAATACTTTGGTAGCAATAACTAAATTGAGCTAAAGCAAATTAGTTTACTTTATTCGAGATAGAACATATTCACGTACAAGTAAATTCAGAAATATGTTATCAGAATATCAAGAAGGAGGTGCAGGTAATTTATAGGTGAAAACAAGTTCAACATATTAAGTGTTTGATTTTGTGGGCGGATGTCTAAGATATAGATCTGATTAATTATACACCAGAAAAGTGCTGTATGTTCTTACATAACCTGTTGTGTCTGCCAGGTAGAGTGTACAATAATTAGACACCAAGTTTAGATTTTATCCGGAGTTAATTCAGTACTGTATTTTAAAATATGTAATTTGTGCATTTATTAGTTTCTAAGATGCATATAATGTAACGTAATGTAAAACATACTTTATGGAGCATCATTCAATATATCTATTCAGAGGCGTATGTGTGCCATTATCAAATTACCATAGTCGTCACCTTGATAATCTTTTAAGCTGAACAGTCTTCCTTACTGAATGAGCATGAATTGCAATGATGAAACTTGGTCACACACGATTGTTAACAGAAAATTGTAGTTTTTAAGAATATAATGACTTAACTGTTACACTGTTAAAATTCAGGGCTAATGAAAGCGAGTAATAAATGGACGGTCTCCTTGGCTAGATCATCTACGCTTTTGATGTCGACTTGCTACATTTTAATGAGTTTTAGTGAGAATTTTACCCTATATATATATATATATATATATATATATATATATATATACACAGACGAGGGTGACGTCCGGAGAAGCCCGTGTTAGATACCGTCCTGGTTACGATACAACTACACGGAAGAGACAGTCCGGGAAAAGATTAATCTGTGCATTTCTGGCGGGACGACCGAGACAAACACTGTCTGGTTTCTGGCTGACGGCGCGGATCCGACTGGGCGAGGGCCCACTCTGCCGTAGATCGCGAGGCGGTCTGACTCACGACGGCTGGGACGTTGAGGTTGGACAGAATCCTGGAAAGGACCCCGTTCGTCAAGTAAAGGGGTGGCATCGGGCCTACCTCAGTAGTCCGCTAGTATTAGATAAAACAGGTCTGTGTGAAAATAGTGGGAAAGTTGCGGAAGCTACCCCATTGACCTCGTAGGAGAAAATCTGGTCGGTGCGCTCCTGAGAACGTCGCAGCAGATACCAACCAATCTGTCCGATATCTGACTGGCTCCGTTGGTCCAGCAGGACTCGGGCCCACCCTATTGCGAAGTCGCGAGATAGTCTGATTTGAACTGCTTGATTGTCGTGTGTAATTTACTGTGTAACGGAGCAATATACTTAAACGTGTATTAGTTCTGTCTAGTTGATCCATAGTACAGTCTAAGGATGTCTTCCCTTTTTAACCAGGATAATTTTCCTAAGGGGTCGCGAGACGGATTTGCAGAGGATATGACCGAACTCCACCACGCTGGACCCCAACCCATTGGCCAAGGGTCGCCGCATTTCACTATACGACGGTGAAAAGCTTATTGCATTAACTCATTGGCTGCACTTTAAAATGCCAGAAACAATGCGAATATAATGATTCCAAACTTTCTTTTTTACGTCGGTGCAATTGTGTACGATGTTATACGTTAGGCCTACTTTTGAAATAATTAAGTACTACAATTAGATTAGCAAAACTTGCAGAGTTATAAATCCTATATAGTAATTTGTCTGCATTCATTTTCCAATGCGACCAGCAAACAAGCTCGATGAGCAAAACTTGCAAGAATTAATAATCCTATATATTAATCATGCAGCTTATAATCGAAATCGGTCAAAATGTTCGTAGGCCTATCCGTTAATGAAATATTGAGGAACATAAGGGCTGCCACTTTTGAATAATTCACATTTAAATTTTCGAATATATAGGCGGCATTGAGCAAAATAATAAACAATGAGTTTCTCATTTGCATTAATATTAGAACACTGAAAGAAGTATCAAAATTATGAGAATCGAGGATAATTTGACAAACTTACTTCACTAGAAAAGTATGCCGGTCGATATTCTTGAACACTGAATGCACAGCTGAGTAGCTGAGTTAACTGATCTGCAAACTTTTAAAGACGAAAGAGACAGGTCAGCCTATTTATGCCCATGAAATCCACTCATTGTTCTTTGATCTCACCTGGAGTAGCTAGGCCTATAGAAGGACAACATGTTAAACTTCCTGTCTATAGGCCTTCTTGTTACCTAAAAGCTTGTAGGTAAAATAGCCATAGTGTTCAGTTTGAGTGTTTGCCCTAACTAAGGATTTAAGGACTATCTCAAGATGCAAACAAAGATGCCACCCATGAGAGATACCGCTTTGTCTATAAATGGAGGGAAAACGTGAACGAAAATCCAACATTAAAGAATTTATGAGCTTCTTAAGCTTGTGCAATATATTTATGGTGTTTATTTTACACTACAGACTATCTCAAGATGCGCATAGAGATGCTACCCATAAGAGATACCGCTTTGTCTGTAGGCCTATATGGAGGGAAAACATGAACGAAAATCCAACATCAAAGAATTTATAAGAGCTTCTTAAGCTTGTGCAATATACTTATGGTGTTTATTTTACACTACAGACTATCTCAAGATGCGCATAGAGATGCCACCCATAAGAGATACCGCTTTGTCTGTAAATGGAGGGAAAATATGAACGAAAATCCAACATCAAAGAATTTATAAGAGCTTCTTAAGCTTGTGCAATATATTTATGATGTTTATTTTATGCTACAGACGGCTTATAAATACAAATAATTCTCCTGGTCTGCAAAGAGATTGTTTAACCCTCATCCACATACCTGCAGGCATGTTTGCCCAGAGGTTCGAAGACGAAACCCTGTTTGGTGGGTGGGAAGGGGTTGCCAATTGCCAACTCACTTGCCCTCTGTCTGGGCTGTGGCTACCCTGCTGCCAAGACAAAGTTGTGGCACCACCAAAGGGGCAGGGACGGCAAAGACCGTACCTTAACACAAAAGAGCAGCCATACGCTCCTACGCCGTCCTTGGTGCCGTATGGGCCATTCCATCTGTAGACTGAGTCTATGTATATATTATCGTCATGTGTAGCAATTTTAATTGAATTTACTGTTCTATTATCAATATGTATTTTGGACGTATCTACGTGTGTATTAGCATAAGATTTCGAGTTGACTAACGTAGTTACTTAAAAGTTCGGCCGGCTTTAGTCGTTTTTACTAATAAAAATAGCAAGGCCAGCATAGACGATAAAAATCTGTTAAGTGTGAGGAAAATAATGTGACTGTCCGAAATTATTTTTCGGGCGATCAACTTGGATGTTAATGGATTGATTTGACCACAATTTGCCATAGTTTGTGAGTCAATTCGGACCATATTTTCAAACTGATGCTTGGATTGCCAAACAATCGTAAATTTGCAGTGTTGGAATTTTGACCAATGGCGTCGGATTACTGCAGGAAGCCGACAGCCAATGAGGTGACGCCGTAGTCGCGACTGCTTATCTACGGTGAGTAACGAAGCAGACGAACCTTTGATAGGAGGTCTAGTAATCAACACAGTAAGAACGGTGGAAATGGCAGACGACGTTATAGCAGGTGGTGAGTCATTGATGTAACTGCCGGTGCGGAAAGCCCCTCGACAAAGACTGGTCTATCAACCGCGAGGACAACTGAAGTGCACACAGTCTGGATAACTGTCTCGTGGAGTGCCACAGGTGCCAGATCACGAGCTCACATTGGTCGACTGCAAAGTACACGCTTTTCCGAAAAATAACGAAAGTCACCACATTAACATGTAGTCCAAATGTGTTCAATTTCATATTAGGTGCTTCAAAATCATTGGCTTCCGGGCTTCTGACTCGGACCCCACTGGGTGCTTATGACGCTCCACCAGTTCCCTAGTTGTTAGAGGGCTCACTGTCCTTGACCCCTCAATTTTCGTCAAAGCACCAGAATAAACCCCAGCTAAAAACATCGCGTACTCTGCTGACTGCGCATGTTCCTCAAGTCAATACAAACTTAGACGGCGAAAGTTGAGAGCCACAAACAATGGTCATAATGGACTGATCTTCTGGATACTGACTTGATTGCGGTTTTGGCTGTGGTATGCCATCGGTTGATGCTTTTTGCAGTACTGACTTGAAAAAAGTTACTTATTACAATAACAGTTACAATTACAACTACGATCTCCTCATCTTTCGGTTGTAATTAGGCTAATTGTTTTGATGGATTATGTTACTTTAAACAACATCACCACAGCCAACTTTCTGACTGAGTTGGGTGAAGGAAATTCTGAGAGGGTGTAAAATCCTCATCAAGTCCACTT
Organism: Norana najaformis; assembly: GCA_964023275.1. Taxonomy (NCBI): domain Eukaryota; kingdom Metazoa; phylum Annelida; class Clitellata; order Crassiclitellata; family Hormogastridae; genus Norana; species Norana najaformis. Next base: position 48,769,902 of record OZ029914.1, read on the forward strand.
CTGAAAACTTAAGTGGACTAAATTCAGAATTTCCTTCTAAAAATGTTCCAGTTGTGATTAACTCTTTTGTTTTTGGTGAATTTTATCATTAACAGTTTATAGAAAAACAAGTAGGGCCTAATTAAAATCTTTAGAAATATAGAAATTTTATATTTATTTTTTTCGTATTTTATTCATCTAAAAGTGTGGAAATGAGGATAGCAAGCATCTCAAAAAGCCAGTCAGTCTGCAGAAGCTGTAACAATGAGCCGAATTTAACCTTTAAGTAACCAGAACGCTCACAAAATGTGTGCGCTGGCAGAAAATTGTTGCGCGCGCTATCCTTAAAACTTGTTTGCGCGCGCGCGCGAAGCTTAGAGGGAACATTGATTGAACAAAACCTTGGACATTGTCCAAGCTTTTGTTCAGGGACCTCCGTCTGCGCAGACATTTGCTCTTGTTGGTAAGATTGATGCCCTAACTCATGATATTCAACATTGGGTGTCCTGCAATCGTCTTCGCCTTAATCCTGCTAAAGCTCAGTTGATCTGGTTTGGTTCTAAATACCGTCTTGCTCAGCTTGACTACTCCTGCTTTCCCCTCTTTTATGTTTTCGACTAGTGCTTGTAATCTGGGCGTTATACTTGACTGTAACCTTACCTTCGCAAACCATGTCTCTAGTTTGACTCGGTTTTGTTACTACCAATTAAGGCGCTTAAGAGTTTTCCATCGTTATATTTCTTCCTCTGTCTTTACTACTATGATTCGTGCCATGATATGTGGTCGCATTGATTACTGCAACTCTCTGCTTGCTGGTTTGCCTAAGTATCGGCTGTCTTCCCTTCAATCAGTACTAAATTCTGCGGCCAGGTTAATATCAAGTCTTCCCCGTTTCTCTCATATCTCTGATTACATCATTCAGCAACTTCATTGGCTACCTATCGAATCTCGTATTCAGTTTAAACTATTGTCTCTGGTAATTAGAGCTCGAATGGGCCAGGCTCCAAAATATCTTTGTGATCTCATTCGGCCTCCACAATCCAGTACCTCATCCCGTCTTCTACGTTCTCTGGATCTTCTGGATCTATTTGTTCCTCGTGTTAAGTCCTCGCTTGCTCAGCAGAGGGCTTTTGCTGTTGTTGGCCCTTCTCTGTGGAATGAACTTCCGCTATCGTTTCGTGCAAGGGTCACTGTTGGTGTTGGAGCTCAGTCAGCTCGTTGTTTAGAGACGTTCTTATTTCTCCAGAGTTCTCATGTTGGAAGCGCATCTGAATAGTTTGCTCTGTAAAAAGCGCTACATAAGTTATCAAATACAATACAATATGTTACAGTAACCTTGTAATGTTGTCTATCCTTCAGAGCCAAACGTGACATTCGAAAGTTTGCTTCTATATGTTCAAAAAGATTTTCTTCTGCTGTTATAGCTTATTAAATGGCGGTAATTTCTGGTTCGCTGAGCAGCAGTAACCAATGTTTAACGACATCTTGTGGCTGGTAGAACCTTAACCTTCATTTAATATCACAACGAACGTTGTCTGATATCGTTCGATATGTCATTACCATATACAAATCGCTTTCGCGTTCATCAGATGGCGCAATAATATAGTTTATCGTTCGGAAGATAAAGTCAGTATAGTATGACAGTTCGCTTTTCCGTTCGGCAGATGGCGTAACTAAGAGAGTTCACTGCCGTACAGAATTGCTACAAAACGGCCACACATAACCAATAACCGAAATCTGAGCTAAGTCAAAAACAGCATCTTTATTTGAGGTCGGCTTTTCTGCCATAATGTACATAAGGCTCACAACGTTGTACAACTTAACCCACGTTGTAATCGTAATTGCTTGAAACTCGAGATTTCTACAGAGCCCAACAAAGGCGCTCAGTCAAAACAAAATCAATAGGCGGGAAGTGTAAGATTCTGTTTCAGGTCAAGATCAAAGGGTGAGGCAGGCAGACAGTCAGACGGCTCTGGTGGATGGTGTTTAGAATTGGAGTGGCGAGAGAGAAAAGAGGAAGAGGAGGAATCAGGAAAGGATTTGTGGAAGAGGAGTGTTTTGAGTTTTGAGTGAAAGACCTGCGCAGAGATTACAAAGGGCGAAGTGTTGGTGACTTTGTAGGATGGGTGAGATGATTGTCCTAGTTCTGGTGGAAGTTTGTTCCAGAGAGGTGGAGCAGGTATGCTGACGAATGAACGGTAGCTTTACTATCAGTTGAAAGTCTACAGATGTATGTGCTGGCGCTGCAATAGTCCGCAATACTATTGCCACCACAGGACAATTTTTTTTTACTGATGTGAAGGGTGAATTAGATGATAGGACTATGGTTTCTAGATGAGGGCTCTTGAACTGCAAAACATGATTCGCTGGCGAAATCACCGCAACCGAAGGTATCATTCAGATTCATTTCTAAAGTTGGGCTATAGGAATACTTACTGGTATCACATATTCAAATTTTCATAAGTTACAGAGATTTTAGAACTTTTAAGCTAGAGTTATAATGAATAAATCAACATTATAAGCGTATGACTCTTGTATTTAAGTCATTGCATTGGTTTCCTGTTCATAAAAGAATCTGTTTCAAAATGGGGCTTTTGGTTTTTAAAACATTGCATTATATCCAACAACTGTATTTAAAATCGTTCCTTCTTCTCCAGTTTTAATAACTTTCAACTGGGTCATTTGACTGGCTTTCCAGAACTGGTAGAACTTTAGAGATGTTCTTGGTGAACGAATTTTTCAGTTTTCTGGGCCTAAATTTCCGGATTCTCTCCCTGTATCTGTTCGTTCTGCTTAGTCACTTGTGTTATCTCGTTCTCAACTTGAAGATTACCTTTTCAATTTGCTTCTCCACCACAGACTTCCTCTCTGTCGTCAAATCACCGGTTTGGTTTTGGTGCGGCAAATAATAATAATATACGTAGGAAACTCGTTATAGTGCTATTCATTATAACACAAATTCTGATATTGTAATTACAACGAATCTTTGGTTAACTTGTAGTGCCAACATAATAAGAATAGATTAAGTTATCACGGTTGAATACAATTTAGACCAGGCATTGCGTAGTCGAATTTTACTCGGAATTTTTCAATTTTTCCTTAAACATATTTGAATAATTTTTCTAATGGTGTACGATTTTCCCTCTTTTTGAGCTAACGGATTTAAAATTCGGTGTAACCATTTTGAGTCTATCATTTATTTAGGAGGTATTTTTTTAGTCAATTTGGACGCTTCAAGTATGAAAAACATCGTGCCACGATTAAATCATGGTATCAAATATGATTTATAAGAGCGTCCAGATACATTATGTCTAAGCAGCCTGTAATGTCATAATAATAATCGTCATCGTCATCATCATCATCGTCATAATTGTGAATGTATGTCTATGTAGGCATGTATGGACGTATGTATGTATGAATGAATGTATGTATGTATATATACATGCTCTATATGTATATATACATGCCACTCGTGACTGTTCTAGTTAAATCAGCAATGTTTGTGAACGGATGAATGTTCTGATCTTAGTGACATTGACATTTAAGACTAGCGTAGATATAGCCTCTGATTAGATTCTCTTGAAGCGGCGCTAAACAAATTTCTGATTGCAATTGCACAACACGTGCATATCCATACACACAATATACATAATTATGTACATGTAGGCTATAATCTTGGGAGCATGTGCTAGTAGACTGTTTGTTCGATGATCCTCACAAGCAGTTGCATTGTTCTTCTTTTTCATCGTCATCGTAATAGACTGTAAGAAATCCTCCGGCCATACCCCATTGATGTATACGTCCTGGCGCAGCCTTACCAGTTCAGCCGTTGCTTTTTCTCCCAGATTTGGCATCAAGTGGGTAGATTGTTAAATTCCCCCGGATAAGCAGGCAGATCTCAAGCTAGGGTATAATTCAGCAGCAGACTTATCCCGCAGACTGTCTTCGATCGTTGGTCCCTCTCCTCCGACTACTGCTTGACAGTGCATATATTCTTGCCCTATACTTGTATGTCGGGGATGCGTGTGTCAATTCCAAACCTGGAAAAAGGAGGAAGATGTGGCGACAGGTACTGCTGGCCTACAACAAACAAGATGACAGAAATCGATGATATTATAAGTGTGTGTAGTTGCCACGGTTATGTCGTCCTGTTCGATTTATGGCTGGTATAGTATCTGTATAATATCGTTGTTGGAGGTAAAGAGGAAGAGAGGACAGCTAATCGCAGAGAACTGATACCAGCATCTCCTTTGCATTAGGCCCTTCCCAGCGCGTAGCGGATATAGCGTATCTGGTACAGCGTATGACTGATCACTTCGTTCATATAGGAAGATGGAATATTAATTAACTGATAAATGATCCGCCATCCACACAGAGTGAATGCAGAGGCAGAGATACAGAAAGCCAGTCGGGTAGAGATAAAGACGGAGATCGAAACGAAGACTATAGAGAAAGGACAAGCGGAGATCAGACCATCAAGACAGAAATAGAGCAAGCTGTGGACACGGGAGACAGAGGCATACGCACATTTCCCCTGGGTACCCAATTCGTACCCAGGGGAAATTCTATAAATATTGACCAATAAAAATCTAAGACATAATACTAAGCAAAAGAATGCACAGTCAGGACCCATCTTAGTCGAGGTTTAGACGAGATAGAATACAGTCAAAGCTCAGAGTTCACTCTGAGCTAAAACGCAGTTGAAATGGTGACAGATTAGTGTCAGTTGGGTAGAATTAGATCTTAAGTTCGTCATAAGCTAATGTCCTTCTCGCTCGCTTCGTAACGTAACTCTGAATGAACTATAGAATCATGCGCGCGTTACGAAAGATTACTGTATCAGAAAGACATTCGGGTGTGCAGAATGACAATCCAAATAAACGATAAAGCTGAGCAATGCGGACTGGAAAGGAACGGTATCATAATTGGCGGATCATTTGTCAGTTAATAGAGATTCCATCTTCCTGTCTGAACGAAGTGATCAGTCATACGCTGTACCATATACGCTGTATCCCCTACGCGCTGGCAAGGTCCTAATGTAAAGCAGATGCTGGTATCAGTTCTTTGCGATTAGCTGTCCTCTCTTCCTCCTTACCTTCAACAACGACTACACTGAGTTAGGCTAGTAATACTTTCATACGTACTTAAATTAACTCGGCTATATATATATATATATATATATATATATATATAATTACGCTTATAATTGGATCGCAATTGACTAAAATTACAATAAGTCCATTTTGACTCTTCAGCATGATTGTAGAGTTTGAGAATAGTGAGCAAATTTTACCCTGTATCATCGGGGAATTTTACGGCGGAACACGTTTTATGTCCGCTTCAAAGACATCAGAACTTCTAATGTCCGAAAACTTCTGTCATATCCTAAGAAATTGTGAGGGCCTATTTATAGCCCTCAAGACTTTTAGAGATATTTTCTCTTTCCTTTTCCCCATTTGCTGCCTTTCGTCACAATTTCAAACATTTTTCGTCTTAGTTTACAAAGTTTTTCTTTTCAGCTCTTTAAATTTATCAGCGATGTGATCCTCCGCCGATGGCTCACTGTTGTCTCACCGTCCAGGAGTCCCTCGTAAATGGAAGATGACGCAGCGTCCGGATATTCTTCGAACCGACGGATGTGCGTGGGACAGGCATTCGTCGCCCGTCGGCCGGTCGGTAGTTGAGCCCTTCTATGGCTGACGGTTAGTACCACTCCAATGACTCTCTTCGCCCTTCCTTCATCGAATCCATGATTTCTCGGCGAAGGCGGCGTGCGTATGTCTGGTGGTCTGAAACTTGACTGTCAAGCTAGAATCCTGCCCTCTTTTGTAGGTGGACCAATCTAAACATAGAAGGTCATGATTACATTGAACAAAACCGACAGATGCGCAGTAAATCCGTGAAGGAAACGAAAAATAATTCTGATACGCAGACTCGGCAACAGTAAACATCCGAACTACCAGAATTATGCGCAAATTTCACATTTGGACAGTTTAATCTGTCAAAACAACGCGAAGAAATGCCAACGACCAATATGGCCGTGGGAATAGCGTCTTCTTTCGAAAAGTCTCTTCCTTTATACTTCATACTTCTTTCTTACGGAAGCATTTGTCTCTGTGCACTTGCATGAAATCACTCGGCAGGAAAATAATGGAACATAATTTTTTAGGAGTAAACTCTTCCCAAAATGCCCGACTGTAACTAAACTGAATACATAATTCAAGTCAACTTAGGTCAGCGAAACTTGAGAGGATAGGCTGGATTGTAGTATTCAAAGGACTATTATATAGGGGTTACAAATGGGCTAATGTTAGCATAGGAGTGTTGGCCTTGGTAAAACTTGCCGAGCTTGTTTTGTTGTTCTGCCTAATTGCACAGTAACGGTCCATTTGTAAAAAGTCGTTGATTGTAGCTGAGCTCATTACTAGGCGCTTCAGTACATCATTGACTTTATTTCTGAATGAAATTCTGAATCAGGCGCTGTATAATTACTTCATTGTAGATTAAACGGATCACATGGCTTGTTTGGCGCTACCGAAATTGTCTTACAATTGTGTTATTATTCACATAAATGACGATTTTCAGTGTGTGCTTAAATTGTTTCGACCAACGTTAAATTTTTCCTTGCAACTTCGGGCACTAATTTCTTGCATCACGCCAAACTGCTTACTTATTTATTTCTTTAGGCCTACTTATAATTTGAAACGATCATATTTATGCGCTACTGGTTTTGGACTTGGTGTACCTTGGACTGCTTACATACTTAAATTCCGTATAAACGATAATTATCTTTTGTATTTCATGCCGCCCCAGTTTCAGAAGTAGGACGCAGGGATGAGGTTACTGCCTTCCCCTTTTAAATCCAAATTAGTAGAGATTTTCAGAGTCAAGCTTGCCTAAACAAGCAAAAATAACTTTTCCAGAAGAGGCCGGTCTAAGATGGGATCAACATGCAACAGAGCTGCATGGTGTAATCATGAATGACGAGTAGAACAACATATGATTTGCATGTGCTTTGTACATGAGGAGAGCCAGCTTGACGCGGATACGTTCAGATACAGGAAGCCGCTATACAGAACGAATAGCAGCTGTGATACGATCTCGGTAAGAGAGTACAAGACATAGTCGTGCAGCCTGGAGCATGGCTTTAGTTAGAGGAAGCAGCGTGCAGCCGGGGAGGCCAGACACCATAACGCCACCTAGGGAATGACATGATAGTTGGTTGAATTACCCAGCTAGCTGTTTTGTTCTGTTCGTACTGAAAATAAATTAAATTCCAAGAGTTTAGTGGATTTGTATAGGAATTGGGTCGCTGCGTTGCAACCTCCAAAGGGGTCAAAGTGCGATTCATTTAAATAAATAAATGTCTACAGAAGATCTAGATTACAATGTAGTTGATTTTTGTTTTTTAACCCATGTACAGCGCCCTTTTCTTCGGCCTCGGTTTTGCCACGGCGCTATATAAATTGTCTAATTAATATTATTGTTATTAATATTATTATTATTATTATTATTATTATTATTATTATTATTATTATTATTATTAATGGTTTGCGATACTCTTGTTGGTTTGGTTCAGACGGCCAGTTAAGACTTCTGTAGCTATTCGAACATCATTCGCTTCCTGATGAACTTTCCATTCTTTGCGACGTGTGAGAGAACTGGAAAAGAAGAAGATGCATCTGAAGAATCTTCATCTCTTCCTTGAAAATCGACCTACACGACAGTCAGCCAGATAGAAAAAACAAGAACATTCGAGAATTAAAAAAATGTGTAGGTTTTATATAGCGACCGTATGGCCCTGACCTTGCTTATTTTGCAATGAATTCATCGGGTGAGATCCTTCACCACCGCTGCCCGTTTGAATGGGCGCCACGCCATTTAAGGTCCCCGTGCACGGACAGTACTAGCCCGAGGTTTAAATCTGAAATAAGCCACGACCGGGACGCGAACCTGGAATCCTCACGCAAGGAGGCTCCTTGGCGTACGCACTTACCGATGTAACTAACTAGGCTACTCTCTTAAAAATAGTGTAGAGAATCGGTCTACAAGTGTAGACTTCTATGCAACACTTAATGTTGAGGTCTGGCTCATCGGCAATGTGTGGACCTCTATGCAACACTTTTTGTAGACGAGCCGGCAGTCTACACTAGTGTAGACACAAAATGCAACACTTTTGTAGAGAACGAGGTCTACATCAGTGTTGCATTTTGGCTACATTTATGTAGCAAGAATGTCTACATTAATGTAGTGCTCTCTACATTTATGTAGTTTTCCATCTACATTTACGTACTAATAATGTCTACATTTATGTAGTGCGGAATCTACATTTATGTACTAATAATGTCTACATTTGTGTTGCGGCATCTCCACATTTATGTACTAGTAATGTCTACATTTGTGTTGTGGCATCTCTACATTTATGTAGCGGTCGTGTCCATATTTATGTGGTGCTGCAAATACGTTTTAGTGGTTTAGGAGCTTAATTTATATATTATAATTTGCCAAATTTGTGGAGCTGCATATACAGTTATGTTATACGTTTTCTGCATTGATTTACTGTTGTATCTACCTATATGCAGCAATGTTTACACACGATGTATAATTATTACTACATGGACGTATTAACGTGCTGAACTCATTACATAATAAGCAAATCATTAACTACAATTTATTAGGTTAAATGACAACTTTTAATCACAAATTAAGGGTTATCACAGTTCACATAAAGCTTAAACATCAATCACTGAACATGGTAAACAGTTAAAAGTAATAAATGCCAAAACCTTAAGATAGCAAGTAATCAAAATAAGAACCTTTTTCTACAACCCAGAGGACTCAATGGTTAATTGTCGATAGGGCGACTAGTTGCACATAACGGAACTGGTCAGTAACTGTAACTAAAGAACTTGGTTAATTTGAGATAGTAAAATGAAAGTCACTATTATATAGTAAGATGCTTATTGGAGATCACTGCAAAGATTGCCAGACATCAGCTAGAACCCTACTTTTGAATTCTGAAGCAGCATTATAAATTCCTAGCAGCTTCTCAATAAAGGAATAAAACAGTCCCAGTTCTTTCGGGTACTCCACACTAAAAACCCAAAAACAAAGTCCACAGCTTCTTCAAAACATGATGGACTTTCATTCACAGCTGCCGTGATATCCATCTTCACATGACAAGTATTCTGTATTCGAAATAGAGCTGGCCGAGGTTTCCCTTCGTCGGCCATTCTCTCAAAGTGCACCATCCACTGTTTCATCCTACAGAGACAAGAGCAAATTACAAAATCATATTTTAAATAGTTGTTCAGAGCCAGTGCAGTGATTGTAATGCAGGGATATTGTGTTGGTAAGCAGTATTTGTCATGGCCCTTGTCATGGATTTCGGAAATCGATGAAGGTTTTTTAGATCTTTCGTTGTGATACCATTGAAAAGTGAATATCAGTAGTCTGGCCAACTAGAAACCAGGTGCACACTTGCCACAACATACAGCAATTGAAGCAACACATGGAATTTGGTGCTCAGTCAGGGTCAATTATTTCTAATGTAAAATATCAGATTATTTATAAAGTAAAATCTTATACTGTATTAATCTGTATTTATTTTAAAAAATTGAAAGATTCACTTTGCTAAATATTTTCTTCAATCTCTCTTGGATGCAGTGTCGTATGTAAAACTCCAGAAATAAATAGCCCCTTTTATTAACTTCTCAATGGATATGCCGGCATAAATTTCTAAATGGGTGTAAATCAAGGCACGATGAATTTGTAACTTACAAGAAGCAATAAAATGCTAACTTCAGCTGCAATGAATAAAACAGAGCATACAACCAAGAAACAGGTACCATGTGAAAGAATACTCATCCAAAGAATGGCCAATGCATTGTGAACTGGATCAGCGCAGAAATGACAAGTATGTCTTAATACACAGTAACTTGCCAACTAACTTAGGATAGACTAAAAGAGACTAAAAAGGATGCTACATTGCAAATGGCAACATTTATTTAGGATAGACTAAAAGAGACTAAAAAGCATGCTACATTGCAAATGGCAACATTTATTAACTTTAAAAGGAACTGAGACATCAACATACCTTCATCATAGTCTTTAGTAATGTTGTTAAGAAGGTCCCGAGTTAAAGTTGATGAAGCGGGTATATTTAGTATCCTTTCCTTCATCTGCTGAAATTCAACTGTCAACGACTTTTCAGCAGAGGTTACAGCCAAAATTCCTCTCCAATCTAAAACAGCACAGTCAAGCTTGAGAAATAAGCATCACAAATTGCCTAATTGCCATTTGCAGCAACTGACTAGTAAGTGCAACTGGCCTTTGGCATTTTAAAAACATGCTCTGTGTAACTGAAAGAAAAGCAGCTAAAATTAGTATCCTTTCCTTCATCTGCTGAAATTCAAGTGATGGATGTAACTGAAAGAAAAGCAAGACTCCCAGTCTGTTAAAAAAAAGTCTGTCATCAACTATTACTGTTAAAGGCTGCTATAAAAATGTCCTTTTCACTTTACCATATCTTACCCTTCCTTTTTACCATCTCACCTTACACATACAACTGCAATTGAGATTTTAAAAACTACACAAGTCAGTAATTGAGAAGACATTTAGCACCACTCTACTGAAACTTCACGAAGCACTACACACTGTCCTCTAGCAGCAGTTTAGGTTATATGCATCCCTAAATTTTAAAGAAGTAATTACTTGAATGGCAGTGCATGTAATATGCACCCCTAATTTTATTTTAAAAAGGAAAACAACTAACCCAGCTTTATGTGGATGAGTCCACAGCGTTTTTATGAAGGGATTTCTTGACCGCCTGGATCGAATGGATGCTTCAAGATGACCTGTATGCGACACGGGATCACAGAACCTCTCCTGTGAAACAGTACAGAAGAAATTTCTGTAACGTGCAAAAAAGTAATGTGTACATGGAAATATTGCCAATGTTAAGGTTTTGCAGTCTTGGACATATTCACTCCCAACTTCCTTTCCTCTTCAATCACTTTCAATACCATAAGTATTATCTCCCATTGTATTCTATGCCCCATATGCCTCACCAAGCACTTGCCACATTAAAAAATTAAATGAGCAACCTCTTCAGTGTTTTGAAAAACTTGAAATTGAGTCAGATATAACCTTCTAGGATAAAGTAGAAAAAAAACAAAAATTAAGTCAAAGAGCAGCAAGGTAAAACAGTCCTAGATAGTACTTACATCACGGAAAACTGGAAATGAGTCTGTAATGGATCTAGCCATTGCAATCTTCTCCTCTTTACATGGCCGGTCTTGTCTAAATACAACGGTAAAAAAATTTGTATTTCGAAATCACGTCTTTAATTGTAATATCATGCCTAAACAAAATAAAGACAAGGTTTTTGGGCATACTTATAGTATCGGGGACCGCTCTAATTTGGTACGAGGCTTTCGGCCTGGCTTCTGCCTACTGTGATTGGTTGTAGTTTCTGCTAAAATGACTTTCTCCAAGCTAAGCACTATTTGCAAACGTCAATTAAACGTTATTAAAAATTTACAAAGCCGCACTAACCCTTACTTTTACCCGAACACTTTTTAGACAGCAAGCCTTAGAATCCATGTTTATTTACTTAATCAATGACGGGACACTTACAGAAGCCACGCCTATAATTAACATCACTGCGGCGGGCAGGCGCCGAAAAGCAACGGCCAAAACAGAGCGGTCCCCGATACTATAAGTATGCCGGTATTTGAGGCAGAGCTACATGATATTGAAAGAAAGGTTTTAGTGGTCCCTATTTCACAATACCCTTATCACGCAAATCACACATCAGGTTTGGGATTAATTTCAGCCATACTGGAATGATTTGGGTCAACAGACCCCGAACTATCTTCACATTCCATTCTAACGCCTACTGGAGATCTGGTAATTATATGCACCGTGGGTTTTATATGAGACCTTACAATGTGAAGAAATAGATTGAATAGTTTGGGGAAAGAACTTTGCACGGCCCACAACGCACATGGATTCGCAGCTCGCCAACATTATTGTCTTTGCAAACGGGCTCTGAAAAGCGGGTAAGATGGATCGCAAATGTCACATATGTAACAAACATTTTAAAAACACAATAACATAAATCTGAAGAAAAACAGAATAAGAATTACGGTTAAATAGTTTTGCTTTCAATCCGGCGAGCACCACACACAAAAGAACGAAACTTCGCGCCGGACCACGCGTGGCTAAAACGAAAACGACAGATTGCGGCAGATACGCCCGTCTGCATGACGTCATATTATTCTACTGTAAAATGAATATGCATCCTGTATCGTAATCGTAATTCCGAGATTTCTAGTGCCCAACGAAAGCTGTGCCTCAGAGACCAGCCTATTCACAGGCGCTCAGTCAAAACAAAATCGATAGGCAAAAAGGCTCCGGTTCCAGGTCAAGATCCAAAAGTGAACATCTTTACTTAACGCAGAAAACACCAAATTAATAGAAAACAAAAATTAACTGACACATGAAAGAGCACCATTGTTCAGAAGTCCGAAAAATTAAGCTCGCTACGCATAGGACATGAAGTCATGAAACTGGCTATACAATTGGTGAATGGCGCTATCGGGTCCGCATCTCGCTGCATGGCGGCTCATATAAGCGTTTACGATTACCACAAAATCTAATGCTAAAAAATGTTTATTTCAGCCGGGATTTAAATCGTTTGTTCAGTCAGATATTATAATTTAAGAGACATTTTCCGTTCGAGTCCGCTTCTGCTGACTTTACTGAGTCAACCGAAATCGTGTGCTTCACTGGTTTCGATGATTTCATCCATGCGTATACGAAATTCACTGCATCGAACGACCAGCATTTTCCATGTGCTTAATCCGTAAACCTATAGATTTGGACTGTCAACCTGACTCCAAAAATCTCGAGCCACATACTGTCGTCTAGGATATTTCTGAAATCGGACATTGTACTTACGTCAAATTCGGGGTCACTTTGGGTGTCTCTGAATGGCAGTAACAGTTTAACTATATAAACTGCATATTTTGTGAAATGTTTGTGTTTGCCTTATATTAGCATACTAAAAGATCCATTTTCTAGCAACAATTTTATGCCTTCTTTAAAGAAGAAATATTAGTCCACATTGGTGTTGCATTAAAAATCCACATTGAGTGTTGCATATTTTTTGCTACACTTAGTGTTGCACAAAAATGTCCACACTTTGTTGCACAAACGTCCACATTAGTGTTGCAAAATCCGCTCAACATTAGATGTAGACAAAGAGGTCTACACTTTTTCTTACAGAGTAGAATATCGATGCTCTTGACTCAAAATGTTATCCAGGTTTATGGTATCCAAAATACTTTATTCAGGTTTGAAATCCTTAGTGTAAAGAAGACATCGAAAGTTTTGAAACGTACAAAAGAGACGAACTAAACTCGACAGAATACTAGCTAGGATTCCACGCAGGTGACTTCACTAGGCCCACACTGTCCATCAGTTTCCACTGGTGGCAAAACGTGGGCCAGCTACAGATAAGCAATCGCTTAAATCATGGGTATGAAGTGTTAGCGAATAGACTATACCTAGCTAGGGTAACTTACATTAACTACACAGCTAAACGTATACATGCAGTAATGTGCGAAAATTAATTATATACAGCGCAGGCTTCGTTATTTCACCACTTCACATTTATTGGAGAAAAACAGCCAATAATAGTGTGGAAAACTGCGTAGTTTCAGAACGCATCTTTTCGACAATACAATGCAAACGACGTATGCAAAACAGCCACTAAACAGCGTCAATACATTATAATCAGAAACCGTCTGAAGGAAACTCCAATCATCACATACTCCGTGCTACAAGCCCAGCTATCTAACCAACTGCCTACCGTGCCTAACTACTTTCCACTTTCTTGCAGCTGATGCAGAGGATCGATTGTTAGAACATTAAATCAGCGCAAAGATCAGATCAGATCTCATATCAGATTCGTCTAGATTGGATTGGATACGGAACCGTGGCGGATAATTTGTCAGTTAATAGAGATTCCATCTTCCTGTCTGAACGAAGTGATCAGTCATACACTGTATCAGGTACGCTGTATCCCCACGCGCTGGCAAGGGCCTAATGCAAAGGAGATGCTGGTATCAGTTCTTTGCGACTAGCTGTCCTCTCTTCCTCCTTACTTCCAATAACGACTACGCTGAGTTAGGCTTATAACACTTTCATACGTACTTTAAATTAACTCGGTTATATATATATATATATATATATATATATATATATATGAACTTCGCTCGTGCTAGGCCCTGAAGCCTGGTAGGTTACTGGAATTTAATAAAAGTTTTGCTCTTGAAGTTGATTCAAATTAGGCCATGCACTTGTCTCTTGATAACACTGGATCACACGAAAAATTTTTTCGCCTGCTACTAGGCATATGTTATGTGTACTACACTAAGTCGAATCTGCTGATTCCAAATCTGAAGTCAGATTTTGTGTAGCACGTCAGGATCTTAAGATATGCAGCATACATGCCAATAATTATGCAAACTCTTTACAGAACTAGTATTTCCTTATAACTGTGTAATTATGCAAACTCAAAATGTTATTCTTTTATAACTTGAAATTAAAATATGTTTTAAAACGTAATATAAATATATGTATGTTACTCAGATGAAAGCATACATTTCGAAATTTTGTCTCTAGCTTAACTCTATAAAAGTGCTTTAGACACTTGCTCTTGCGCTTGTGAGTGGCCGCTGTTGCCCGCTGCAGAAACCAGCAGTAATCGCCCATCATGTTGGAATTGCAGTGGCCCTGATATCTTGCTTCAAAGATGGAGATGTCTTGATGGAATCTCTCTCCATGCTCATCGCTTACATCACCCAAGTTTGGTGGGAAAAAATCCAGATGGGAATGTAAGAAATGTATTTTTAGTGACATCCGGCAGCCGAGTTGCTTATATGCTGTTAGCATGTTGCTAACGAGTTCAGCATAGTTCTCAGCTCGGTGATTCCCAAGGAAGTTTCGCACCACCAACGTACATGCATCCCAAGCGGCAAATTCCAGTGGGTTGAACTTGGTTCTAAATACAGTATCACGCAATAGTTCGCGGATTTCTGGCCCAATAAAAATTCCAGCCTTCAGCTTAGCATCAGTTTTGACGGCTCCAAATTTATCTCTCAGATACTGGAAGCCTTGTCCAATACGATCCATTGCCACTACGAAATTCCTCATGAGGCCCAGTTTAATGTGAAGTGGTGGTAAGTACACTTTCAATGGATCAACCAATGGTTCGTGTTGCACGTTGTGCCGACCAACAATGTGCTCAGATCTAGGAGGCCACAGTTTCACTTTGTAATGGTTGCTGTCATCACGACTGTTCCACAAGCACAAAAAGCACATATGTTTTGTGTAGCCCAGCTGTAGGCCTAGAATAAGTGCTACCACTTTGAGGTCCGCACAGATGTTCCATTTGTGGTCTGAGTAGTTGATCACTTTCAAAATGAGTTTCATTGAATCATATGTCTCTTTGAGGCCTACAGCGTGGGCTATAGGAACAGACGGCTTTTCGTTACCATTGTGCACCAACACAGCTTTCAAGCTCGCTTGGCTGGAATCTGTGAACAGTCTCCACTGATCAGGAACGTATTCGCAACCTAAATTCTGCATGAGACCGTTCACGTCAGTACAGAAACAGATATCATTTTCCAGTTTGTAATATGTAGCTAACTGTTTGTGACGATAACGGAAGTGTGATGTTGTGGTACCTTTTTGAAGCAAGTTCCACTCCCCTAGTTTGGAGGCTAACAGTTCAGATTTCTCCTTTGACAAAGATAGGTCCCTCACCAGATCATCTAACTCACCTTGCCTTATCAAATGCGGCCTATCCTCTTCCAAATCTTGATCACTGGATTCATAAACAGTAACGTCATCTTCTGTATTACCAACATAACTGTCCGTTTCATCAGCACCCGCAGCAGGCGGAAATGGTACTGGATTCTCTTCATCCTGCGGCACTGGCTTTAGAGCGGACTCGCAATCAGGATAAACGATTTTAGACTTATTTTTCTTTGAAAATCCAGCAACTTTAGTAATGCAGAAATAACAGTCTGCATCATGATTTCTTGGCTCGCGCCACACCATAGGCACAGCAAACGGCATTGAATTCCTTTTGCCATTCAGCCACTGTGAAAACCCAGAGTAGCACACGGTGCAGCAGACATGAGGTGCCCAATTTTTATCCTCGTCTCCGATTTGACATCCAAAATAATGCTTGTAAGCAATCACCACTCTCTTAGTTAGCTTCTTACGCTGGTCACAAAGAGTACATTTACCACAAACATAGCAAAAATTGTCTGGATGGTTAACACAGCCTCGCCTATTCATTTCAAAATTAAATCTCACACACTAGCTACAGCTATATAAGAAAACTTCACCTTCGTTCTACGCAATCTCGCCTTATATACTGGTATTGATGCTGACGTCGGCTCGCTGACATGCCCAATCATGTCTAGCGGCTGCTGCAGGCTTGCTGTTAGGAATATTTCAGGTGACGCAGGCATGCACGTATCACTGGCGGCAATCGTGGAGACACATACAACAGAATGTACAGACATAACCGAAAACGAGTCCTTACGTCATTACTTGAATGCATGCATAACTTAAAATCTAGACGTGCTGTGCAGATTCTGACTTCATATTTGGAATCAGCACATTTGAATCAATATAAGGCACATGCATTACTTTCAGTAGCAAAATCGTTGTGATCCAGTGTAATTTGAGTTAAATCATTTGAATGTAATTCTTAATGACTTTTTGCAGTAGATCCTACATTAGGCTGACGCAACATTCGTTACACACAGCCATGTGGACAGGGTAAACTAGCATATCGAGTGACTATGCGGGCGTCCCGGATTGGCAGAATCAGAAATTGGCAGCCCTTCCCCCGCTAACACTATAGATTGATGAATGTCCGGTATCTAGAGTTCGGCTAAGTATATTTTAAACTGGACTACATGTACCCAAGCAATGTATATATATATATTTGTTAATTATATACAGTTAATTATATATATATATATATTATACCGCCATAAATAGCTCAAGAGACCTTTTAGGTTAAACGCGAAAGAAGTAGGAAATATCCTGTTAAGCCCATGGCATACACATACACACATATACACATAGGAACTTGTGCATGTGTATAAACAGTTGTTCATATTTTGTCTGCATATAATTAACGACATAATGTGATCCGATCTGATATAATGTAGTGTAATACAGCCTAATATAATCTAGTTTAGCTTAGTCTATTCCATAGGCTAGTGTACTGTGCTATGGTCTATACTCTGCTCTGCTCTTACTTACTCTGTTTTGGTCTAACCTACTCTATTGTTGCCTGATGTAATTTATTCGAATATAATCTATGCTAATTTAATCTAATCCGCCAACTCTTTATTGGATTTCATTGGTTTGGCTCTACGTGTGTGCGCGAGCCCGTCAAGCAAAGGTCACTTCTGCCGTTACCTGATCATTATTCGCTTATATATGAGCTTGTTTTTGTTAGTGAAGAAGAATTAGAAGAGAAAACCCTTAATCTTAACGAAATCTCTAACACCTCAAACCCATGGCTGCCTTTCGGGGCCGTAGCTTAAGGGATTGATCTTCTTCTTTTCTTATCAGCAAGAGATTATAGTTTTGAATAATGCAACAACAGTCTCATTATTCAAAACTACAGCTTTTGTTTCAAATAAACATTGCGAGTCAAACTTTTATACAAAACTACAATAGGCCTACTAAGTATTAGAAAAAATATCATACACAATGTAGGCAGAATCACATTACAAAATAATTCAATTGAATAAAATTTAATTACTGTAATTATTCATTATTAACATATGTTTATTGTTATTAACAAATGTTTATTGCAGTATAGATAATTCTGGATACAACAAAATAGTTGAAGACTAGAGTGTACCTTTAAGAAGTTATCAGCTTTGATTTATTGCCTATGAAAACCAGTATGTAGCTTGTCACTAATTATTTATAATAGAATAAATATCATAATAAACGCATCTATACCTACTAAAATTTATGTTGATATTATAGACTGCAATAGCAAATAAATCATGATGTAGTAAGTATAGCTATTGGGGCCAATATAGTCTATAAATCTTAGTACTTTAATGTGTTGTGGGGTATTGTTTTAATAATAATAATAATAATAATAATAATAATAATAATAATAATACAAGTTATAGAGCGCTATAGCCGGAAAAGAGCGCTGTGCATGAGTGATATTGTGTCTATAGCTTTGCATAGAATGTGCAATGTGTTATATTTATTATAAAGTCTATTGCCAATATCATATTATATGACATTTATAATATTGTATAACACTGCATGACATTGTATAATATTGAATAGCACTGTATAACAGTAAATATAACATAAACTCAATTTCATGATCTGATAGAAATTGACCTCTTATATTGTACGTTATAATCATGCAGTAATTGTAATTCGCGTTAAACATTACTAAACATTATATATTATTACAAATAATTGTGTTTGAATTATGTAAAACACTGAACGTTGTCCAAAGAGGCTGAAACCCCGGCCAAGTGGTCCGTCGGACGCACTTTCCCCATTACAAATGGGAATGGTGATTCACCGCCTCACGACCGACTCCACATGTGTTGCTATAATAACTTAATTGATGAAACCATCGTCAACTGTCTATAAACGCGGTCCGCTGCCTAGCGACGACTGAACAATCTGAGTTTGGTCCTATAACACGTGATTTGATGAGTTCAGTCTTATGAATAATTTGTTGACGGTGGGAAAACAGGTGAACTGGATGATCACCCTTAGACAGCCTTCTACAAATACAGTAAAAACCGAGAAACTTACCGATTTTTAAACATAATTGTAATCGAGATTTTTACAGCGCCCAAAGAAGCGAAGTCAGAGGGATAACCTTTGCAGAAATTGCAAAGGGCACAACGGCGGAGCCAGTATAGGAGGCCACACCAATCATGCCTCCTCCACGGGAAAGGGCAGGATGGGTCAGGGATGGCCACTCAATACATATAGCTTTGCCCATATACCCTAAAGTCAGTTGGCCAGGACCATGGCAGGCGTGCCATGGGTCCCAAAGTCAAGGATACATGATATAGGCCCTACTTTTTTGTACGGGATTTTGCCCAAATGGAATGCGTCGCAGGGAAGACTATAGTAGGCCTATTTTGAGTAAAGCTTTGCACTTGCGTCAAATGAAGTTTTAGGGAAACCCTGCATGCAGTTTTAGCGATCAAAATGCACTTTGTTAACAGATCAATCGATATATCGGTTTATGTCAATACCTTGTTCTCTATCAAGATACACTATAAACCTATATACGCCCATGTATTGCATTCATACATACATACATATATGCATACATGCATGCATGCATACATACATACATACATACATACATACATATTAATCTGGAATAAACAGTCATCTAGAGAAACATTTTATTTGATGTGCTTCTTTGGTTTCATGAACTCTTAACATGACAATGCAAAATCTGTTATTAATGTATATATTTTGAATGAAAATTCCGATCATTGGTTACATGTAGTAAATACAAGTGTCGTTGCATAGTTTGCTTGATTCCAATCTGGTGGCGCATTTGCGATGCGATTTCAATCGTTTATTGTCATCATACGATTACAAAAATCGTTAGCGACATTTTAGAGAATGATTTATTTTAGTATTTAAAGTACTTGTTAAAGAATGTATGTACTATATTAGAAAATGTCTTATCATTTTTCTGCAAAAGCAATTAGAAATAACTAAAATTATACTATCATATATTGATATAAAGAACTACAAACTTCTTAATTACCAACATGTAATATAATATGTTGGGAGATTTTTTAATCTTTCATCTATATAGTTCATTAAACTTTCATTTATAATACAATTAACTATTGTCTTCTGGTTATTTATAGGCATAGCGCTAGACAATCACTCATCTTTATTATAATAATAATGCATGAGAACCTTTAAATAGCAGCTATGATTCATGGACTCATTCAGTTAACCACCTAACCATAATCGTAATCATAAACTCGAGATTTCTACAGCGCCCAACGCTAAGTCGCGGGAACTAGCTTATTCACAGATTCTCAGTCAAAACAAAATCGATAGGGAAGAAGGTTCGGTTCCAGGTCAGGATCCAAGATCAGGCAGGCAGACAGTCAGACGGCTGTGACGGGTGGTGTTTTGAATTGGATAATGACCCTTAGTCATCGCGTTTTTTCCGTGCATAATAAATTTGTTTGCATAAACCTACATATATTTTGCAGGCAGTCTGCTTCCTACATATATTATGCAGGGCGTGGCTGAATACTAATGCTCTGCTGTCGTCAGCTGAGCGTGGTTTTTCACGAGTGACGGTATACCTGGTTTTCAGTTGCAAGGCGTTGCGATCCACTGCAGACACTGTAATCTTAGGCAACGCTGACGCTACAGACTACGTACCTGATATGTTCAGTGTTATTACTTTCTGTGTTGTTTAAACTAATATATTGAAACCTAAAAACCTGACGTGCGCTTGTTAATAGACGCTGTGGCCCAATCATTAAACTCTCGTCTAGTGAGTTTGTGAGTTCGCAGATTTTGAAATGCACATGGAATTTAACGTCCCGACCTAATTCACAGAATTAAAGTCCCAACCTGATGAGAAAATATGCTAATTTTTTAACTCCAGCAGGAGAAAACGCCCCATCATGCCCTATTCTCTAAAATTAGAGAATACTATAGGTAATACTGTATATTATAGGGAATCGCTCTAGTGTAGATAGACTTAACTAATGTTGAGGTCTGGGCCATCGCCAATGTGTTAACCTTTATGCAACACTTTCTGAAACCGTCTCGGCCCTCTACGCTAGTGTAGATACAAGTTGCAACACTTCTGTAGAGAAGGAGGCCAACATCATTGTTGCATTTTTGCTAAAGTTTATGTATCAGGAATCTCTATATAAATGTAGTGCTATGCCTACATTTATGTGGTACTGCATCTAAATTCATGTATTATAGTCATGTCCACATTTACGTGGGTCTCCATCAACACTTATGTGGTTCTCCATCTACATATATGTACTAAAAATGTCCCCATTGATATGGTTCTCCATCGACATTTAGTGTTTTAGGATCTACATTTATGTATTGAAAATTGCCACATTTGTGGTGTTGCATATGCAGTTATGTTGTAAGTCTTCTAAATTGATTTACCCTCGTATCTACCTACATGCAGCAATAATGTTTAAATATGATGTTTATGATGTTTAGTCATTATGACTACATAGACGTACTAATGTGAAATCATTTGATAATAAACAAATCATTTACTACAAATCATTTACAAATCATTTACAACAGAAGTGCTTCACTCTAAGAACAGTTTAAGTATCTATCAATCATTCAATATGGTAAACAATTAATCAAAAGTAATAAATGCCGATATCTTCAGATTTTTTTGTAATCAATATAAGAACAATCTTTTTACAATCTAATCTAAGGACTCGATGGTCAACTGTCAATAGGATGACTAGATGCATATAACAGAATTGGTATGCGGGGCTATAACTAAAGAAATTGGTCCACTTGAGGTAACAAAATTAATAAATGTCACTACAGTATATAGTAGGTGTATAGCGGGCCTAGAGTGCGCACTGGAAATCACTGCAGTGATCGCCAGACATCAGCGAGAACCTTACTGTTGAATTTTGAATTTGCATGATAAATTCCTAGCAGCTTCTGGATAAAGGAATAAAACAGTCGCAGTTCTTCGGGGTATTCAACACTGAAGACCGAAAACACATAAAAACGAATTCCAAGGCTTCTGCAAAGCATGATGCATTTTCAGTCGCAAATTCCGTGTAATCCATCTTCACATAAAAGAAATTCTGAATTCGAAATAGGGTTGGCTGATGCATTCCTTCTGTGGTCATTCTCGCAAATGCACCATCCACCGTTCAACGTACACACTGCAGACAAAAGCAAAATTACAAAATCATACTTTAAATAGCTGTTCAGTGCAAGTACAATTATTGTAATGAAGGGATATTGTGTTGATAAGCAATATTTGTCATGACCCTATAACCATGAATTTCTGAAAGTGAATTTCAGCATTCTGGCCAACTATAGAAACCAGGTCCACACATGCCACAACATACAGCAAGTCAGCAACAGAATGTAACATCAAAAATTAGTTATAAAGTAAAACCTTACACTGTATTATTCATTGTTCATTTTTAAAAAGTTCTCTGGATTTTCAACGCTGGATGTTGCACAGCAGATATCTAAAAAAGCAACACTTTTGATCATCAGTTCACAGATATAATCGTAATCGTAATCGTAATTCGGAGATTTCTACAGCGCCTAACAAAAGCCGCGCCGCGGGGACCAGCTTATTCACAGGCGCTCAGTCAAAACAAAATCGATAGGCAAAAAGGGTTCGGTTCCAGGTCAAGATCCAAAAGTCAAGCCGAGAGACAGCGTGGCAGCTATAAGAGGTGGTGTTTGGGGTTGGAGAGGAGAGAGACAAGGAGAAGAAGGGGTGTCAGGATAGGATCTGTCAAAGAGGAACGTTTTCAGTTTTGAGTGAAAGGCCGAAGCAGAAATTGCAAACGGTGGAGCATCGGTGAGTTTGTATGATGGGTCAGAAAACTGTCGCAGTTCTGGGGGAGTTTATTCCAGAGTGATGGGGCAGCTATGGCTAGGAAGCGATTACCAAATTTTAAGGATGAGGTGACGGGAGGGCGGAAAAGTGTTAGGGCAGAAGAGAAGCGGGTTAAGCGAAGCGGTTGTATTGTAAATAACTGGCGAAGATAGGAGTGTTGGGAAGATTGAAGTGTGTTGTAGGTAAGTGATAGGACTTTGTACTCTATTCGTTCAGGTATTTTAAGCCAATGTAGTGATTTAAGAACAGGAGTGACGTGGTGGTGTTTGGGGGTTTTGGTGACAGCACGCGTGCAAAAGCATTCTGTACGGCTTGAAGGCGGCTTAATTGGGTGGAGCCTAAGTTCAGGAATAGTGAATTGCAACAGTCTAATTTAGTATGGACTATGGATGTGGCGATGGTTGATGCAGTTTTAAAGTCGAGCATAGGGCGGATACTGCGAAGGTCACGGATATGCATAAAGCAAGAGCGGGAGAGATGGGTAATGTGATCAGAGAAGCTGAGGTTTTGGTCAAAGATCACACCTATATAGTTACGGACAGAAGAGTTAGTGTTAAAGGTGTGTGTGCAGGCAGAGTCCAGGCTGAGAGAGGGAGAGAGGAATCTGAAATTTTCTTGAGCTGCATGGTCGAGTATAGGCCTATATGTATATAACTTCAAGCAGCAGATGTTTGGATAAATAATTTGAGGATTCTTGCACTGCAATGCATTCGTTGTAAAACCCAGACACTGACATGATTGAACACATATTTTGAACAGAAGCAAACTTCCGGCTTATAAAAGACTTGTAAAGAATATGAAGCAGGCCAGAAGGTGACTATAGTGGTTTCTTCATACCGCGCTTTGGTGGTGGCCGAATCATGGCATCGAGACAGTAGAATGCCACTTCGCTTTTCTTATCTAAAGTAAATAGATGGCAGTACAGTCATTGTTTGCTGTTTAACGACACTGTGTCATAACAAAGATGAAAAACGTCGCCTTCCTCCTTTTTCCAAGCTTGGGACTGGCACCACCCAAGTACGGCAGTGACAGAGTCCAGTAAAGCCATTGAAAGATAGGCATACTTATAGTATCGGCGACCGCTCTTTGACCTGACATGTGGGCGTGGCTTTAACTTTAAATGGCCTGGCCGCCCTCAGCCTGCAGCCGACCGCCTGCCGGCCTGCTGCCGCCGCCCGCTGGGGCATGTAGGCGTGGCTCTAACTTTAAATGGCCGGGCCTCTCTCAGCCCGCTGGCGCCCGTCCACCTGGCAGGCCAGCTGCTGCCTCCCCCCCGGCTGCCCGGCCAGCCTCCTGTTGGAGCATCCCAGAGGGCTTCTAGCAGTTTCCGCTAAGAACCACCTTTTAACTGCTGAGTTTACAGGAAATTTTTCATTTTATTTGTTAAAACGTATTTGAAATTTGAACAACTCATCTTATGGGTTTTAATTTTAATTTGAGCTACCATGTTATAAGCGTTGTCCCCACTGTCCTACATTGGGTGACCTCGATGGAGGAAGAAGGGTACGGGGGGGGCAAAAACAAACAGATAGGTCCGACAGGATGATACGCTGCAAGGGTGTGTTTCCTACACACAATCAAACCGGCCAGTCACCGTATACCTACCCCGTGTTTCATGGCTACTGTTTCGGGTAACCACAAATCTAGCAAACAGATGGCTTACAAGTGTTGTAGAAAAGGACAACGCTTCAGAAAGGGTAACGCATGCATATTGCAGGTGATGATGACGACCACGCTTTCCGCACGCGGGACTAATGTTAGCAGAAACATGATATAACAAATGTGTAACTGCCTTAGTTTACCTTATCAGCTTAATTATAATAGTTGATATTTTGTAGCAGCCACCCACCCGTGTGACTGAATCCGCCACCTGTTCACTTTCTTTTTTCCTCGCTGCCTCTATTAGAGGAATGAGTCTGGATTCAGTTTACAACCCGTCGTTTGAACTCGAAGTGCCACAGTACCAACATCCTGCAGATGAAAGCATGGAAGCTGTCTTCACGTTAACCTTTGAGGAGGAATTAAGGAGATTATATCGGGTAGCTACTCGACCATGCGCACTTCTGCACTCATCCACGGGATTGCTATTTTTGCCGTCCAGTAACAGAGGAAATTATATTCTACCGGGACCCTCTATCTCCAATCGCAAGACTCTGGGAGGAGCCTATTCCAAGAGTAAAAGAAGAGTCCTGGGACATTCCTGCTGCATGCACACCCCCGCCACCGGTAGCCTGGTACGAGGGCGAAGACTGGGTTTAAGTTAAACAAATTCATGGTTAAACTGCTGATAGAAAAGTAGTAGAGTTTATAACTTGAGCAATTTGTTTTGCTAAATAAGACAAATTTATTGTAAACCACCCGTCGTGGAGTTCTATTGAGTACTCAGATAGATACAGAGCTCGACCGACAGACCGACAGACCCACCGACAGACCCACCGACCGACAGACCGATCGACCGACAGACCGACCGAAAGATCGACCGACAGACCGACCGACAGACTGACAGACCGACAGACCGACAGACCGACAGACCGATAGACCGACCGACAGACCGACAGACCGATAGACCGACCGACAGACCGACGGATCGATCGATAGATAGCCTTATTCTTCTTCAAGTTCTCTGCCCTCGGACAGTTTCGAGCCTCCAACTGCGCCATTCCTGTCGTTGTTGAGCCTCCTCCTTCAGTTTACTGTATCCGTCCACTATCATCCAGTCTAGTAGCAATTGTCTAGGTCTTCCTCTTCTTTTCTTTCCTTCCATTCTTCCCTCTACGATATTTCTATATGAATATATAGCGTTACAACCTGATTAATATACAACCGATCCTTGTCTGTCTGTTAAGTTATGCCGGTTCGTTATTCCTTGGCCTGACTCTGTCTGTGTCTGTCTGTCTGCATGTCTGTCTGTCTGTCTGCATGTCTGTCTGTCTGTCTGTCTGCATGTCTGTCTGTCTGTCTGTCTGTCTGTCTGTCTGTCTGTCGGACCGTTCTAAGAATTAAATGGCGTGGCGCCCATTCAAACGGGAAGCGGTGGTGAAGGATCTCACCCGATTAATTCACTGAAATATGAGCAGGGTCGAGGCAATATGGGCTCTATAGAAAAATATGCACATTTACATTTACATGTACATTTAAACGAATGATGCTCAATCACAACCCACCCTAACACCTGCTCTCCACCCTTCTCTCTCGTTCTGGTCTTCTGGCAACCGGACTTTGTTCTTCACATAGCATCTTTGGACAACTCCACTGATTTGACGCAGCGCTCTTGAATAAGCTGATGCCCTGCTCTTAGCTTTTTAAATAGCGCTTTAGAAATTTCGGGTTTACGATTCGTCACGTTCGACGGATCAACAAACGTGAACAACGCAGTAAGACGACGCTGGATGCATCAGGCTGCATGCCAAGGCGCAGATAAACACAGACATAGACGAGACAGTTGTCTAGACTCTAGAACGCGTGCAAGTAGACAACAGGTGACGGTTACTATTAGCAACGAACTGCGCCCAAGAGTAAGCAGGTTGATCCATTTTGCATCAGGCGTGAACCTCGGCACATATTCTACATGTGCTGTGTCATGTACATTGCTAACTCACTCGTTAGTCCTCCTGCTGTAGACTTCAACGCCTCCGCGTTCTATATATGCAATGTATGGTCGTTATTTCCCTGATGGCTACCGTCTGTCAATTGCCAACCAGCTTCCAAAGCGCTTGTTGGGTCTCGTACGAACCAAACGTTTACCTCAAGAGAAGCTTATTTATAAGTTTTTACTCACTCAGAGCTATACTGTTATATATGTATGTAATCGTAACCGTAATCCCGAGATTTTTACAGCGCCCAAAGTAAGCCTTGTCACGGGGACCAGCTTATTCACAGGCGCTCAGTCAAAACAAAATCGATAGGAAAAAGTGTTCGGTTCCGTGTCAAGATCCAAGAGTCAGGCTGAGAGACAGCGTGGCACCTACGGTGGGTGATGTTTGGAGCGGTGAGAGAGATACAGAGAAGGATCTGTGAAAGAGGAATGTTATCAGTTTTGAGTGAAAGGCGGATACAGAAATTGCAATCGGTGGAGCATAGATGAGTTTGTATGATGGGTATGCATTTATGTATGTGCACATATATATATATGTGTGTGTGTGTGTGTGTTTGTATAGTGGGTAGAAATGGCTTGATTATTTTGGGGAAAGAGATTGTAGTGAGAGAGGGACAGAGAGACAGAGACAGACGGAGGAACCGAGATAGAGGGACCGAGACAGAGGGACCGAGACAGAGGAACCGAGAGAGAGGCAGGGCATGAGAGAACGAGTGAGAGAGAGAGAATGGGAGGAGAATGTTGTCGCTCCACGGATTGTCTGCCTACGAACTCCAGCGCCCGGACTAACCTGCTCATTTTGTGCACCCGTAGCCCTGCGCCCGTCGACAACTGTCCCTCTCTGAACGCCCTTGCTACGCCGCTGACTGCTTCTCTAATTATATATAATTACGGGTTTACAGAGGTCTCATGCACTAACATTTGGCGGATTGTTTTCAAATAACCTAAAATGGCGCCGACATTTTGGTCATAAATCTTAATTTTTAGTTTAATCATCTATTCTGCGGTCTAAAAAGGCTGTTCAAGTGAGAAGACTGGGGTATACTAAACGCTGAATCCTTTCAAAACTAGTCATATAGGTGTAGATATTTACAAAATGGCGACCTTCGATGTTTCGCCCGAATGTGTATGCGACAATCATTTTTTCATACTATACGGCCTATGTGGTGGATTGGGTTATAGGACAATAACCCCGCGGACAATAACTATACAGAGTAATTAGGACCTTGCATTCTCTGTATACCAATTTTACAGAGTAATTAGGACCGTGCATTCCTTGCATATCAATTATACTGGGTAATTAGGACCGTGCATTCCTTGCATATCAGTTATACAGAGTGAATAGGACGGTGCATTTCATGCGTATCAATTTTACAGAGTAATTAGGACCGTGGATTCTCTGTATACCAATTTTACAGAGTAATTTGGACCATGCATTCTCTGTTTACCAATTTTAGAGAGTAATTAATTCCGTGCATTCACTCTATATGTATACCAATTTTACAGAGTGACTAGTACCGTGCATTCCATGAATATCAATTATACAGAGTAATTAGGACCGTGCATTCCCTGCATATCAAGTATACAGAGTAATTAGGACCGTACATTCCTTGCATATCCATTATACAGAGTGATTAGGACCTTGCATTCACTCTATACCAATTTTACAGCGTAATTAGGACCGTGCATTCTCTGTTTACCAATTTTACATTTCAATGGCAACAGTTAGGCATTCGCTCAATTTTCAAAATATGAATATATTATGCCAAAATTCCAAATCTGGGCATAGCATGAATGTGTTTATGCTTCTGAAGAGATGTGCATGCCATGCTAGTTTGTTTTCTGGAAATTTTCTGATTTTTCTTTTTATTTAGTTTATTAGTATTTTAGTTGAATATTACCCATCTTCAAAGAGTTGCTATTTTTTTTAGATAAGATCAGACTGATTGCCACTTTTGCAGCTTTGTTTCAGTTTGGTCTTCTCATGGGTATTGAACGTGCCAGAACAATCATCACAGCTTTCAAGAGATGTATGATTTCTGTCAAGATGCAAATGAAATTCAAAAAGCAAGTACTTAATTTTTTATATTTTGAGTTTGTTTGACATGCTTTATAGCAGTGGGAAAATTGTAAATTTTTATTATTAATTGTAGTAGTTTGTGTTTCAGCTTAAGAAATGTAAAGCTGTTTTTTGTTTAATAATGCAGTGCAGGATATATAAGGTATAGGGTGCTTGTATTTGTATAGGGTGCTGGCCAAACGAAACCCACTGTGCAATTCATCAAGCATGAGACACGGTTCAGCCGTGGAAGTGGAAAGGAAAGAGGCAGGGTTCCAGCTTCCTCTGTAGTAGTTGTTTTGAAGGTCAGTAATAATTGCAATAGCAAGTTATTGTGTTCTAACTTTTATCATAATTTCTCATTGCTAAATGGTAAGACATGCAATGAGCAATTTAATATTGTGAAAATAAATTTCAGCTGCTACAATATATTTTTATATTTGATTTTCCAACCCATCCATTACCTAAATTAGCACAAGGATAACTGTGAAGCTGCAACCGTCTTTCTCTGCCTGTCTGTCTGTCGGTTTAGGTTAGGTTCTAGCAAAGTTCATCTATTACAGTTTTTATAGCACCAGTCGTTTTGAATGTTGTGCATTTTGTTCCAGAACCTAACATACAGCGCTGTGGAGACAACGGAGAGCGAGCCACTGTACCTAGTTGCCCTTACAGTCAGTGATGACATAGCTGGCGTGTTGATCATGGTTGACACAGTTGTGACAAAGTGCCAAAGACTGTTATTTTGAGTGCCAACCTGCTGCTGCTTGTCTCATATTTTGTTTTCGACCTTGAATACCCTCGAATTTATGTCAATTTCTTAAGTACTGTGAAGACTGTGGCAGTTCGTGAGCTTTACGTCAAGGACACAAGCAAACAATATGTATTCTTCATTAAGAAACTGCATGGTGTAATGGAAAATTTACCCAAGTTACTTGAATTCATCATTTACATCACCAAATTACTCGATTACATCATTTGCATCATTACTTGATGAATACTGAATTTTATCATATCCGTTATTGGCAGGTGTAGTTCATGGAATTTTACTTTGTTTTTGTGTGAAATTGAGATAAATGTTCACAGACTGCATTTGCAGTTGTGTTTCTTGCACTTAATTTTTTAAAATAAATTACTTTTCATTATTTGAGGCATGCAATAACCTAATGGTTAGCGTGATGGCCTATCAACCCGGAGGTTGGTGGTTCAGTGCTTGCTAGGGTCGAGAGATATTTTTAAATATCTATTCCAGTAAAAGTGCCGCCTACAAACTCTGCTATGAGATGAGTACACTTTTGTTGTGAAGATCAGGTGGCAAGGGAGAGCGCTGGCTACCTGCCCTCGCATACCGAGTCTAAGAAAATGTTGCTTATGTTTCATACCTATGGCTGCTTCTTACAATGTTTCATTCTATAACCAAAATCTGTCAGCTTCTGGCCTCATGATTCTGGTTGCTAGCTTAATGGACTACGATAATTCTTATTTGCTGATCATAATTGCATGTATGAATAAAATAACCAATTGCAACCATCTGTCTGCTGCTATTTCTGTTGCCATTGTTTCTTATTTTAAGCTTGCATATAATCTGCAGATGTATTGGTAAATCATTAGGATATTCAGTGTGCTATTTGAATGTTTGAAATTACCAGCAGTGTCGATGGCATTGTTTATTTAGTTAGAAGACAAATTTTTCAGCTTCTGGTTTAATGATTCTGGTTGTATTTTCTGTCTGGATTGCGTTTTCTGTCTAACTTAATATTTTAAAGTAGCATTTTGACTGAATGTTAAATACCTTGAGAATTGTTTATGGAATGTTACATTCAAATGTTCAGTTACACTGAAGTACCATTGGTTTCATTGTTATATCATCATGTAGCATTGTTATAATTCATTTCTGTTGATCATAATTCTGACTTGCATAGCTATGTTAATATTTTTGCATAATGTTTGGACTGAATTACATTAATTTTTTCTGTATATTTGTTTTCTGTCAACTCTGAACACTAGCGTTCATGGGTAGTGTTCATAGGTTCTGAACACTAGTTTTAATTAAATGGACTTTGTTGTGTTCCCTTCATGAGCACTAGTGTTCAGAGTAGGCAGTTGAACGCCCGGACGTGTTCTATTAGTGTTACAAATAGGTGTTAAGGCATTTGAACACGTCGAGCGTTAACAAGTAGAACACCTATCAAGCGTTTAAAAATCGTAACACTAGTGTTCAAAAATTTAACGCTAACGTTAACATTAGAAACGCCCGGACGCGTTCTATTAGTGTTACAAATCAGCGTTTAAAAATGTGTTCAGATTGTGAACACTCGGCTTTAGAGTGCAGGACCGTGCATTCTCTCTATCCCAATTTTTAGAGAGTTAATGGGACACTGTATTCCCTGCATATCAATTTTACAGAGTAACCAGAACCTTGCATTCTCTATATATCAATAGGCTCAGCTTCATTCGTGTACGCTGACCGCTCAAGTGCATCGCATGTGCTCGATAGCCACAAAAGTAACAATATGCAACTATCTGGAATTTTATGTTCCTCGATTGAATCCTCGGTGAATAATGAAAATTTCAATAAATACATGTATTTAAATTTCCATTATTCATCGAGGAGAAACGGAGAGAGATGCACGAGGTGTTCAGAAAAGTAAGTAAGTAGCCTTTATTAGCATTTGACAAGCACACACGTATTACACTGTATAGATCAGTTGCATACATATTTACACTAGATTATAACACGGGAAAATTTTGTTTAGGCCTATACACAAGTTACGCTTATTCGACTCTGATTTGTTTATAGGCACTACCCCAAATCATATGATCAGTTTTATTGATGCACGCTACATCTGTTCACCAATATTTGGTCGTGTAAAATGATGATTAAATTCTATAAGTGCCGAGGCTAAGAAAGTGAAGTCGCTAATATTTGATGACACAAAATGATTCTCACTTGGGGCGCTAAACCTAGCCTCTTCTGTCCGCTGAAGTGGGAGCAGTGGCTTAAGAAACCCACACTCTTTTGGTCTGTGAACGCCCGTGGCTTAATACACATAATCAAGATTTTTAAAAACACGCCCACTGTTGTCACCGTCCGTGGTTTAAAACCGCCCGTGGCATGTGAGCGGTGGTTGGAAATCCGTGCCTCCTTACCGGATGCTGTGAAATGACCAATAGCGGCCAGAGTAAATGTATGAATATTTATGAACTGCTGCACCAGATTTGTTTATAAAGCTTGTCCAGTCGTTGGATTGCTGTTGTGCGCCAGATTCCGAAGCCGAGGTGGGTAATAATGCATTCTCTTTTAAGTTTCAGCAGAGCTTACATATTTATTTCTTGCTTTGCGCTCTGCTCTGTAGCATATGTTTTAGGATTACACATGTGAGAGTCAAAATGAATCTTCTCACTTGCATAGCCTTTTTGACCGCAAAATAGATGATCAAGCTTAGTATAAACGACAATTATGATGATACTTTCGAAAGCTTCTGAAATATTTTAAAACCTTATCTAGTCTTTGAACAACAATTATAAATGGCGATTTGGCGAGGTCACAAAATTTTTTAAAATGTGTCGATGTTTTCTAATTCGAATAAAAAGTAGCCTATGAGGGAAGAACCTAGGTCGCCATCTTGTTGACCTTGTTGCATTTCATTAGCCATGTCTCACAGTCTTTACTTGGTGCAGTGGATAGATTATCTGGCTTAACCCAGTCATTTAGTCATATGTCATTTGGAAAAGTTGGCTACTTGAACATAATTCGCCATATTTTTGTGGTTGGCCGATATTTATTTCATATACAGATTATGGTTTTAAACCTAGACTGGGCGCCTCGTATCTAAAAATAACTGGGCTTCAGTTCGCCTTGGCTTGCCAGCGTACGCAGCACGCTGCCTGAGTTGATGAAGGCATGCGTTCTATTGCACCTTTATGATAATGCACAATTATTAGTCTGTAGTCGCACATAATCGCCCATCGTCATTTCCTCATCCTCGATGCTACGTGCTTCAGAAACTCCGAAAATGCTGTCATCATTCAACTCTAGTTTGGTTGGGCTTTGCGCATGTGCGCGAGTTTGCCACTGGTGACTCTTCTAGTCATCCGAGCAATGTTTACTAATGAACGAATGTTCCATTTTAACATCGTTAGGGCAGAGGGCACCTGTGATGAGTTTATCTTGAAGAGATGCTATACAAATCTCAAACTACAATTACAAATTACAAATTACTATAAAAATCAATATCAATCAATCAATCAATCCATCAATATATCAATCAATCAATCAATCAATCAATATATAAATCAATACATCAATCAATCAGTATGTCGATCAATCAATATGTCAATCAATCAATATGTCAATCAACAGTCGCTTATAAGCAAAGTGCATTCGAAAGGATGATCCGTTATAAAGAACACCGTGCAAGGCAGTTCCATGCTTATACATCGACAAATGCATAAGCGTACATGCTTATGCATGCATAAGGTCAGGTGACCAAATATATGCGTAATATGTCAATATGGCGTACAACAATGTCCGTATCTTCTTTTCCGATACAATTAAGGGCGGAAGGATGGTCGCCATTTTGTAGACTAATATAGGCCTATATACATTCATGATTTTTTTTCAAAAGTAGGCCTAGTCGGCATTTCATGTTTCAATCTTCCAATTATATGAGTTGCACAGCCTTTATAGACGGGGGAATAGATGCTTGGTCTAATACAACGGCATCGATCTGAAATAATGGCTGTAGTTTTAGATTTCTTGAACAGAATTCGCCAGATTTCATTGGTGGAACTGTATATATACCCGCCACTAACCATGGCTGTTGTTCAGGAAATATGCACGGTATAGCAAAGGTTTACAGGTTACAATGCAGCATCCGCAGCACGATAACCGTTGTTAGCCAAGATGGACTGAATTTTCCTGAATAAATATGCCAAGGAAAAGGAGGGAGGTACAATATATGCATATGCCCTACTGCATAATGCATGAACTGCGAGACGTCATTTATGCCTGTAAACGCGTCAGCATGCAGCCGACAGCGGCGAGTTGCACAGAGCTGCCTAGTCTTAATTCTCTGACCAATCAGGCGCCTCGGCTCATACCATACACCACACACCTATCAACGGCTTTATAATAAATTATTATAATTGACATTTCTTGCGTTTCTTCCACATAGGGAGGGTTTTTCCGCATGACGTGGTTGTTAAATGGAGTTTGGTTAATCATATGGGTATATGCCAATAATGGGCTGTGGGTATGTGTATATATATATATATATATATATATATATATATATATATATAAGGCGAATAACAATAAAACAAATGAATTTTTATTACCAAATTCATCATCATCATAGAATAATCATCATCGTCATCGTCATCATCATCATCATTATCATCACCATCATCATAATTGACCCTTATCATCATCATCATCGTCGTCATCATCACCATAGTCATTATTGCCCTCATTGTAATCATTACCGATAGACCACCGTGCCGCATCAATCACATCAGTCAGAATAAATGCTATCATCATCTTAGTTGTTTACTTTCACTCTGTAAACACTCGAGGATCGAACAAGTTTGCAATATCTTATGCCCCCGCACTACTAACTAAAAAGTGAATTGATAATCGATCTACAAATGTAGTCTTAAGTTCAAAACTTAAGGTCTGGCTCATCGGCGAACTGTAGTCGCCTGTGTAGCAATTCAACTCAATGAAAATGACTGATTGATTTGTTGATTAAATTATTGATTTGTTGATTGAATAGATTGAATGAATTAGCTGTTTGATTGATTGACTGATTGATTGAATGAACTGTTTTATTGATTGATTCATTGATTGACTGACTCTCTGTCTGACTGACTGACTGACTGACTGATTGACTAACTGACTGATTAACTGACTGACTGACTGTGTGACTGATTGACTGACTGACTGTGTGAGTGATTTCTTTCTTTATTCATTGATTGAATGATTAATTGATTGATAGATCGAAATTTTTTACTGTTGTTACTCATCAGCGTTTTTGAACTCCCACCGACTGATATTTTTGGCATAAAATTTTTTTGAGCATTATTTTGCTCCCATTTCCTAACATATCGTTATTTCTCACGCTTGAATATATCCATTCCAGAACTTTGGCGCACCATGCATTTTGCCCTTTTAGGTCACGAGTATGAGGCCCAAAATATCTCTGACCACACCAAAAATTCTCTGTGCCGACAAGCTTGGGTATGCTTTACTGTAGAGGACAAAAGGTGATGCCCTTGGTGGTATCGGATATTATCGATTGATAAAGTCTATAAATAACAGCAGGTATTCCACGAGCCTAAAATTATAAACTGCAAACACATGCTATTTTCTACGGGTGTAAGAGTAAGAAAATTTAATTCATAGAACAGAGCGTGATATTTTAAACAAGTCTTTGAATGTTTTCAGACCAATCTGTTTTTCCATCAGCTTACAAAGACTTAGATGATGTTCAATATGTTTGTGGCTGGAAGTGGAGTTAAATTCGGTGAGTACACATGTAGCATTTGTCTTTCGTTCAAAATATTCTCCTTTTCGCAATTGTCGCTAGGAGATGGTCTCAGATTGAATTTTCAGGACTTTCTATGCGCATATTTCAGTAATTGTTTTGACTTAGCACTGTCATATAAGCAACTATACTTCTTCACCGTGACTGGATAGCACGATCCCAGAATAAAATTTTCTCACACAGCTCCTCAGAAGCCAGATTCAAGGCATCAGATGTGCCCTCCATGCAGTCCAACATCGCTGTTTGCAACCAAAGATTTGTCATTTGCAACTCTTAAAGCATTCACTTGATTGTGATTGAAATGACGACAGTTTCTATAGCATCGTCAGTAGCCAGCTACTTCTTTGTTTCTTTTTATTGTCATTTATCAAAGCTAGAACT
Organism: Norana najaformis; assembly: GCA_964023275.1. Classification (NCBI taxonomy): domain Eukaryota; kingdom Metazoa; phylum Annelida; class Clitellata; order Crassiclitellata; family Hormogastridae; genus Norana; species Norana najaformis. Next base: position 48,805,184 of record OZ029914.1, read on the forward strand.
AAGAGTTACATAATAGATGGAGCTTCAGTTGTTATTTTGAAAACTAAACTAACTTCCACTTTGGACGACGTCACATAAGTACTCTAGGGCCTCTACAAGCATCATACAAGTAGGGCCTACACTGATGTCAACAACAGTGCATGGTGACAACTTTTAGCCTTGCCGCTCGGTCCAAGTGCACTCTTAAACAACAAATACTTCTTCACAAATACTTAAAATTTGTTGCAGATAATTGCCATTCAAAATTTGATGAGCTACTGTTATTTGCTGCACACACTCTTATAAGGATATTTTTAGAGCGTCTCTTTAGAAAGTCTGAGAAGCGCTTATATATGCTAATCCTTATTTTATGCACTACAAGTTTATTGTGAAGTTTTTTGTTTTAAAGTTTTGACTTTAGTAAAATGGCAGAAAAGAGAGAGAGAGAGAGAGATATAGAGACAGAGACAGAGAGAGAGGCATATTACGATGGCAGTACAACAAAGTAACGCCTTAGAAAATAGCAACTGGTTGCGTATTGTATTATATTGTTGGTAACATTTCGAAACCATTCAAAAGCCTTGGTAGAAGTATTAGGCTAATTTTTAATTTTAATTCATATTAAATAGACCTGGACTATTCCATCTCAAAGAACGGAATTGGAATCAAGCTGAATGTGAACGTTTCCACGGACATATTAATTGCTACTGCAGCAGCAGTAGCAATCTTCATTATGTGAGTAACAGAACGATATTTTAAAGCTTGCGCATAATTTATAAGACCATCACTGCGTCGTTGCGTTACAATTAAGAGGTCAGCCAACTTGTTTGCAGAAAGAAATATAACTAGACATAATATGTCTGGCAACGCTTTAGTATAACTTTTGTCAAGAAGAAGGAGAAAAAGATCTATACCTTAATCTAACCCAAAGAGGCAACTTCTGCATGTGGTCATATCATTATAATCTCAGGAACTTCTTAGTCTACCTCCCCCTCTTTTCCGCAAGCGCTTGAAGACCTTCTTATTCCCCAATTCTTCTGGGTTGTAGGGCCGGGAGCGCCTCTGAGGAGTTTACCTCGAAGTGGCGCTTTATAAATTTTTGATTACATTACATTACATCTAATGACCTATATTCGTGGTGATCATAAGTCATATATCGAGTGTCGCTTCATTTGAATCGTATTCTAAAACTGTGATTCGTTGGAGAAGGCCGTTCAAAATCCTAATAGGTCAAGCAAACCATGCAGGTTTCAAGCGATGATGGTTAACCAAGCTGAAAACGACGAGTCTTAAGTTTAGAATAGAATGACATTAAAGAAATGACAGAACGCTGGCAACCAGCAAGAACCCTCGAAAATCGATTTTCGAGTCACTGTCCTGGAACAACAAGAGTCAGAAGTGTCAAATAATCGAGTGCAATAATGTATCTATGAGGGGTGGGCAAGGAGCAGAGATAGGTGGCTTTAAGTGCAGTGCATTTTGAACTGTAAGGCAGATTTTAAACTGAATTTTTTGCTTCTTAGACAGCCAATGGAGTTAATGCAATAGGGGAGAAATGTGTTGGTATTTGGGGGTTTGGGCTTTTGCCTGGGTATTCTGAACCATTTGTAATTTCTGCAAATCGAACTGATTTCTGCTACAGCACGTATTTCGATGTTATTCAAAAAGCTTGTAAAGAAGACACTACAAATTTTCTCGGGGTTGACATATTACTAGATTTGTTTACCCTTATGTATTTACCAACAATCGAGTATGAAAATGCGGCCGGAGACTTGTTGATTATTGGCCTAAATTTTATTTAAATTTCTTTCATCGCTAGCATTATTGCTTTGTTAAAATGCTTGCTGTTTAGATATAGGAAGCTTCGAGCTCCGGAAAGGGATGGACATGAGAGATTTTCTGTTGAAGGTAAGCGTTTATGATCAAAACTTAAAACTATTCTTCTGCCACTTGTCTTATTAAACGGCATGTAAGCCTAAGGCCAAATACTTGAAATATCTTTTTCACATGAACACAAAGTTATGTGACTTGTGCAATTGTACAAAATTCCTGAAGAAGTTGTCTAAAATTTGGCCTTCAGCGGCGTCATTGGGCTTCATTTCGACCCTAGGCCATGGACTTTGTCTCAGGCTTCTCCCTGCACCCTCAAAGTAGGCTCTGGATACGCGCTTGTCATGTGCTGTCCCCAATCTTCACATTGAAAACAAGAAAGACTCCAACCAACGAGAACGAGCATAGAAAACAGCAGAAGATCAGAAGGACCAAAACAACACTTAATAACCCCAGTGGTCCAAAACACAAAACAGCACTTTATGGACCGAAGACAGGAAAGATTCCTCACTATATCACAGTGCCACTATAGGTCGCCTTTTCAAGCCGATTTATCACTACAGCCGTCTTCAATAAGATAGGTCAGGTTAGGTTACAGTCATGTGCTTATTATGTGTAAACATTAATTAACGTTGATGACTCGAAAGTAGGGTAATAAACAATTCAAAGGGCAATGTAAGCTAATTGTCAGTCTAAAAGAACACAGATGCTAATTTGCACATTTTTTCAATCATGATTTGCAGTAGTGGACGACGAAGCTGGTGATGAAGGAGAACATCAGATGGACCAATAGAAGAGGCTAAAGCCAGGTCAGAGGAGCTCATGCAAATAAGTCTTATAGTTTTTGTAGCTCTATTATTTACGTCAACATCGAATTACGTAACTTTAATGTACTTTAGTGTCTACTATACTTGAGGAGGGGTGACGATGGTCTAGAGGTTAGTCTGCTCCACTATCAACCCGGGGTGGAGGTTCAAATCCATCACAAGGTTCTATATTTTCAGGACAGAAAGATGTCTCAACATTTCTACTCCACTTCGGGCTTGGTTTGGTTTTCGAGGGCCTTAAGTTGATGCCTTGTGCACTAAACACAGGCACTATAGAAGTTGCTAATTATTTGTTGTTTTGATGTTACCACTATCACCTAAACTATTCCACACATCTCTATAACTCTTGCACTGATGAGTGAAATTCTATCTTATCTTAGGCGGTCTCATATGGTTCAAAGTTAAAGAACATCTACCCCACTACTTTCTCATCTAATTTCTGCTCTTACCCTAACACGACCCACCGTGTCTAAAACGCTGTCCCTCGGCCTGACTTTTGGATCTTGACCTGGAACCGAACCCTTTTTTTGCCTACCGATCACGTTTTGACTGAGCGCCTGTGAATAAGCTGGTCCCTGTGACGTGGCTTTCGTTGGGCGCTGTAGAAATCTCTGAATTACGATTACAGTTACGACGATACTGCTGCCTTTCCTTCAGAGCCAAAAGTGTCGTGCGAATTGTGATTCTTTTCTATTTGTCGCAAAAAGATTATCTCCTCTCAACTATTTAGTTTTCATCAAATTTTGTTAAACGGAGGTAACCTCTCGTTCTCTAGCCGATGTTAACGACATCTTGGGTCTGCTAGACCCTAAACGTCGACCTTACTTTGCATCAAAACGAGTGTTGCTTTGCATTGTTCGATGTATAATTAACAAATAGAAACCAATTTTTCTCTGTTATTCAATAGATGAAGCAACAAATGCAGATTGCTTTACCGTTCGGCAGATGGCACAACAAAGACAGTTTGTTTTGCTGTTCGGCAGATGGCGCAACAAAGACAGTTTGCTTTTAGCGCTTTTATTCACTGAGATTTCTGAAGAGTTTGCTTAATCGTTCGGCTATTTTCCTCATTGCATAACTTTTCACTGTCTTTGTCTCTGGTTACTCTGGCCGACCTTTAGACTGTTTAATATTATTGGCTTGCGTTTTATTTCTGTGTGTGACTTATGCTGCTTTCGTTGTGTAGACAGAATCCTCAGCATATCACAATGCAGTGCTTTATGAGATTTGCCGTCGCATGTTTATTATCGGATCATCCCGCGTGTGTAACAAGTAGATGCGTTTAAAATATCTAACTTTTTCTAAAATCGTTTTGTCATGGGATTTACTTACAAGAAATACTCCAGAAATAATTTTTACCGGAATTCTATAGATTTTGCCAGTGAACGCAGTTGTAATGGGTTACTGCAATTATGAATAGCCGTACACCCTTCACTTTTCCTTTTCTGTAGACGTGAATAGATGTGCATTAGAGTTGAGCTTTTAATATCATAAATATAGTTATTTTTAAATGGTCAATTAATCCGCAAATATATGATACGCCTGTGAAAAGTTCAATTGTCTTGTAAAAAAAGATCAATCAAAGTGGCGTAAAGTCGGGGTAATGTTGTGACCTTTCGGATAGGTAGACAAAGCTTTTTGGTAGCAGCGGATTCTCATCCAGGGAAATAGCTGAGACCATATTCTGAGTTCCTGAAACGCATGGCATCGAGGATCAGGAACGAAGACAGGCAACAAAAGCCTTACATCCGGTACATGAATAAAAAGTGAATGCAGTTTACGGATATATTGAACGTTTTAGCCATATGCTTACCTGAATCTCCGTATTTCTTCTGACGAAAGTCATTTGCCAGCGAAGCCTTTGACTGCGTTATTCCAAATACGTCGTCGGACAAGAGACCCTTCAAAATCCTATTCTGAAGAGTAGATCCAGAGAGCAATCCGACCTTACCCCATTTTGTTAAAGTGGGCCATGTGATTGATTTGGCCCACACACTGGTTTCGGCGAGGGTTGATTGAAAAAATAGCAAGCCGTCTACAAAGAAGAAGAAAAAAGAAAAATAAAGTGAAAATATGGCTAAATTGTTTGAAAATGTGTAGAAGGCAGCAGATGGAGAAAAAAGGAAGAGAAAATTGGCTCAAAAAGTCTCGAGGACAAGAAAGAGAGCCTTAGAAATTTTCAGTGCATGAAAGAAGTTTCAGTTCTCAAAAGTCTTGATGTCTAGACTTTGAAATGTCCTCAAATATTTCTGCCGTAAAATACTCGAGCGAGAGTAAAATTTGCCCCCGGGCGATCTCAACCTCTACAATAACGAGGAAAGTCAGAATGGACTAATTGTAAGTATAGTCAATTGCTAACCATTTCTAAACGCGTTCGAACTTTCCTAAGTGTTCTCAAGCCAAGACGGTCAATTATTCACTGAAATAGATAAATCCGACAGGATCTGCTCATGTATGGCAAGGGGCACAGTACGGCTGTGAGAGCTGGACCATACAGTAAAGATAGATAAAGATGCAAGAATCAATGCATTTGAAATCAATTGTTTGCGGCAGATTCTTAGAGTACCGTGGACTGCCAAGAAGACAAATAAGTGGGTCCTAGAGATTACAGGAGTACAGAGGAGTTTCCTCGGATTAATCAAAAAGAGGAAGCTTTCATACCTAGAGCATGTGCTATGAAAGAGTGGAGACTGCTTAGAAAAGAGATAATCCAAGGCACGATTCCTGGATCACGAGCTCGAGGAAGACCCAAGATGAAATGAATTGATAACATCAAGTCCTGGACTAAATTATCGTTCAACCAGTTATTACAGGCCTTAAATCTTATTATATTGCCAAACACGTGTACGCAATTTTTCTCGGTTATCCTTCTCAATAAACTCGAAACAAAACACTCTGCCATGCAATCAAGTGGACATATAAAAGAGGAGACCATTTTCTTAGCTAACTCCAAGAGGTAACCATATGTATAAAGTGCTAACGACTTCATTTTCCTTAGCCTCGGTATATGACATTTTTCCGCGCCTCTTGATTGTTGGTCAGTGCACTTATTCTATCTGAGTTCGCTTGAGGGCGCAAGTGGAACAGAAATTTAGAAACATCTTTCTACCTTCATTGGGATTTGAACCCCTAATCTCTAGGCTGAAAGGCCAGCAGGCTAACGACTGGACTATCGAGCACCCTTCAAATGGGCACAATCTAAGTGCTTTCGCACACAGCAAAGCTGATATTATAGCTTATCGTTGTTTTCAGCCAAATATTCTACTCGCCATGATATCTCAAATCATTCCACATTATGACAAATGCTGTGCCGGTACAGGTTGGTAACGGCCTCAATTACACGAACTCTCACGAAGACCATCCCAAAAGCAAACCAGACCATCGCCAGTTTCATTCTGGAAAAGTTTTAAAGTAGGTTATACTTTTCAAATGTGTCGTTCAGCACTCCGAGAAATACTTTATGCGTAACTAGAATGTCTTGGCTGAAGTTTGATTTAATAAAATTATCAGTTTTAAAATATTTGGATTAGGCATATCTGTTAAAGTTTGGACAGACTCCAGCAGGACGGTTTATTGTTAAATTGTCAACAGTAGTAAGTGCAATGCAATATAGCAGTTAGAAATAGAACTACAACTGAAACCTATTGACAGCAAGACAATGGACATTTTCGCCCAATAAAGAACGTGCATAATCAGGAGTTGTATCAAACAAAATCGGTGATTGTACTAAAAGAAAAATTTGTTGTGTTCGTCTGCGTCGAAAAAGGACCAGCAGGCGAACACGTTCTTCTTCCAGTACATTGGTAGCGAGAGGTGCTATTGTTCAGCGGCGGTTTAACATTCTGGAGACTTGGGCCTTCTCTGTAGCATATGAGTCCAGAACCGTGCGACTGATAACGAGACTTACCTTTTTGAATTACATAAATTAACGAAATATGTGCAACATATTTACAGCAACCTTTGCAAACAACAACTTCAAGAGTCCCTGGTTTGTTTCGATCAATGACTACTCGTGGTCAACCCGTTTATGAGATGCACGCGTTATTTAATCTTTCGGCTCTCCAGATGTTGCCCGCTTGATCGTCACTTTGCGAATTCTCTCAATCCATCTTTACCTGTTTTAACGTCTTTCCTTTCCCGTCACCTTTCACCTCCATCTGTCAATCTTTTCCTCTTCCACATTCCAATCGGAGGGATCCCTGTCTGCTGTTCATGTTTCCCTTTCTCGGTCGTCCTTTGTCGCTTTTATGACAGGCGTATGCAAATTAGTCATGGCACTATAAATGATAATCCGGCCTAATAAATTAATAGTATTGTACTGATAAGTTAAGACAAAGGAATATACATGTAGTTAAACTAAACCAAATAACAAAATCTAGACTTGTGTTAAACTTATCTATCCAGCTATTCACATTACCGAAGCAGTTTACCAATTTCGCACGTTGCATGCGAATTTGAGCCTTAGACAAGAAGATTAAAGGCTAGTGCTTTGGCAGTAGGTCATCCTACCAATGACTGCACAAGATTTGATAAAGTATCGATGTATCTTACTGGTGTCAATTTTGAAGTTTCAAAAACGAACTTCACTGGAATAAGTTTCTAGCAATTATTAAAACTTCTAAAACCGAACTGATGACCTGTCTTCCAAAGAATTGTGCAGAAAACAGATATCCGTCAGGGTTCTGAAACGACATCTGAACAGTCAACTACTCTACTGCAAGAAACCACGTGCGTTCGGATGTTATTAATGCCGTATTGCTAGATTATTTGCGACTAAACAGCAAGCGTAGGCCTTATATTTGAAATTTCACTGCCATTGGCTCTTCACTGACAACGCACACATTCTAACGAATAATATCATAACACAGGTATAACTCCTTTGCAACAGACAACTGGTTATGCAATTGCAAAATCGATGATCCAAATAAAGCGAACGATCATAAAGAAATCAAGCCGTGAAGAGGTCTCCATGTCGACCCATTGTGTTTCAAGTCTATCGGTTTACCGGGTGTGCGAGTAGGTGACTTTCCAGCTCAGCAGGAGGGCATTGTTCAGAGTATTGATCCGGAGAGCGACCCATAGACCGCTGCAAGTAATGACCGATCCAGACATTAAATGCATGCCTCAGCGATAAAAGGAAACATAAAACCTGCCGAGAAGAGCATAACATCCAGTGGCGATGAGTGACGGGCCCTGACAAGGATGAGGCAATTCAAAGGAAGACTGTTTGTTCGGTATTGAGTTTTATTGCGGTTAAACAAATTACTGAATGTTATGGGAACGAGACGTAATGACCAGTAATTGATATGAAACAAAGAACTAAAGCCTTCTGTACTCAAGAAGACGCGGTCGCATTTCACAAGCGAACACTGCATTTGAAGGCAGGTAGATAGACACGTTGTCATAACACGCTAAGCATTAGGTGGTCGCTTAGACGTTTTAGGCCCAGACTTGAATTGGACATGGATCAAACAAATGTCCAAGCGGCGAGCAGCGGAGAGTAATTTTCCGCCGTTCGAGTAAGTCAGTGAAAACTTTGGGAGCCTAGTACGTGCCAATGGTTTTCTGTTTATCATCGTTATAAGACTGAAGCCTTTTGTCGTTCCTCTAAAAATCATCTTACATGAACTTTGCGCTATATAAATTTCCTAATGTCTGAAAATTTATATATGCCTTTTGAGAACCTTTCAGTAGCGGTTTCTTTGATTCAAATATGACATTTGGCACGTTAATCTTTAATTATTATTCTAATTATCATTAACTAAATTATAATTATAATTATTATTCTAATTACAATTATTATTATTATTATTATTATTATTATTATTATTATTATTATTATTATTACTATTACTATTATCATTATTTTAACCCGAGGTGGAAATGATTCCCAGGAACTAAAAAATTAAGTTAGGAGTATAAATCAGGCCTCGTCCCAGTAGTTTTCACAGACGTCTGAAAATAATATTATTAATAGTAATAATAATAATAATAATAATAATAATAATAATAATAATAATAATAATAATAATAATAATAATAATAATAATAATAATAATAATAATAATAATAATAATAATAATAATAATAATAATAATAATGGCACATTCTTGGAGCCAGATTTAAGCGAAGACTGGCAATTCCAGAGAACAAACACCGTGCCTGAAGCCAAGGTTAAAGAAAAGGAGAGAACCTGGAACTGGTCGTCAAGACCCAGCCGACGGGCCCCAACCGATCCTCTGGGTCAAGGAGCCACACCGCCTGTCGAAGGTCAGCCGGCGGGTCGAGGTCGAGGAGACGTCGACGCTCGGGTCAGTGAAGCCCACGGCGCAGGCGCCTTCGAAGCAGACGACGACGGCGATGAAGAGGAGGGATTTGGTGGTGCTGGATGTTCGTCCGATCCACACCGTCGAAACTGTCCAGACTACATTAACGTTGCGAACGTGCTTCCTGGTAGAAATGCAGATCGCTCTCTCGCAGTTATGAAAAAAGCTAGCTCTTTTCCTGTCACTGGAAAAGATGGCTACGATGAAAGCGATGATGACGATAGTTACGTAACTCCAAAGGCGTTAAAGCCTCCGATGTTCTCAGATGACATTCGACCTCCCAGCATTCACCAGCCTTCGAGTCATTAACTTAAATGTCTTTGGAACTGTTGGGCAACCGACAGGACGGAGAGACATCGAAAGCCATTCTGACTCCAACAAATGAAACACTTTTTATACTGGCTCAGATTGCGTTTCGTGGCACAATAATAATTAATTAACAATAATAATAATAATATTAATAATTATAATATTAATAAAAGTTTAATTATTAAAAAAATAATAATAATAGTAATAGTAATAATAATTATTATAATAATTACAAAATAAAGCGAATGTAAGAAATGATGAGTTCTTGCCTAAGCTTCATGCCATCAGATTCCAAAATTCGTTCTTACTTTGATGTGTAATTTTCTTTGTTTCCCTTGGATTTCCGGCTATCTCACCACACTCGGAATTAAACTAAGATGTTCAGCATATGAAGTTCGGCAGTTAATAAACTAAGGGAGTTTGCATTATTAAGCACAGCTAGAAAACCGAACACAATAAATGACAGTTTACTGCAGACTGACTCTAGCCGTTGTATCACTCTTATTTTCATATAATTTTACCAAAATGCAAAGTAAAACAGTGTGTCCTGCCTAGCTTCCCGGACAATGCTTTCACATTTCACACCAACGCTGTCATGTCAGAAGAAACAAAAACGGGAATATAAATTATATGTTATAGGACACTTAGGAGGCCTTGTTTTGACAAAAGCAAACTCATAAAGACTCTACTCAGTTTAAGCCACTTTTCTGGAAACACCGGCTACCAATTTGTAATTTCAGCCGAAAAATATTACTAAGCATGGCTGTAGAGAGTCGTCCTCTTTAATCCGCATTTGCTTTGTAATTCTGTACATACTTACTTGACTAGTTTTATCTCTGACTAGTTATCATAATTGGTTAGAAATTATTTAAGAATAATTAGTTTTAGTATTAGCTTAAGCCGTCGAGCAATAATATAAGTAAATAGTTAAATGGTGAAGGCCAGTTGAGCTAATTTATGAATCATCATCATCATGATCCATGGACCAAGAGCCTGTAGGTGTCCACTGCATGCATTATCACTTGTCTCCACAGATCCCGATCTTGTGCTGTTCTTATCAAGGCGTGCAAGTCTTGCTTACACCAATCCCTTATATAATCTGTCCACTCCCTATTAGGTCTTCCTCGTCTCCCATTTCCGTCCATGATTCCCATCATCACGCTTTTTATTTTTCTACTGTCATCCATCCTGCATGTATGTCCAAACAAGCGTAATTTCCTTCTCATGATTACTTGTATTAGATCTTTTATGCTCAGTCTTCTTCGGACCTCCATTTTGTTACCTTCATTGTCCAATTCAGATGTAATATTCGTCTATAACAGTACATTTCAAATGCGAATATCTTATCTTTATCCGTCTTTTTGATTGTCCATGCCTCACATGCATACAGAGCTGTGCTAAACACACATGTTTTCAAGACGTTTAGTTTGGTCTTGTGACTGATTTTCCTGCTTTTCCAGATGTTATTTAACCCTTCCATAACTCCCTTTGCCTTCACTATTCTTGCCTTGATGTCTTTTGCGCAATCATTATTCCATGTCATGAGACTCCATAAGTACACTAACTCCTTTACATTTTCAATCACCTCATCTTGCACTTTAATTTCCATGTCTATTGTCTCCTTGCCAAATACCATTGTTTTTGTTTTATCCACATTTATTTTTAGTCCAGCACGTTCGGCAAGCAGGTTCAGTCCACATACATTTTCCTGCAGCCTGTCACAGCTGTTCTCCAACAGGTCAATGTCATCTGCAAATCATAGGTTATTAATGAGTTCTCCCTGCACTGAGATTCCACTTCCATTATCTTGTATGTCCTGCATGACTCTTTCCAAGTAAGTGATAAATATACTAGGTGAAATTGGATCACCCTGCCTTGTCCCTATTGTGGTTGCAAACCATCTTCCTAGTTCCCGTCCCACTTTCACTGCAGATTTTTTATCTCTCTCCAATGTTCTGTAGAATCTGTATCTTTCTGACGCCTACTCCATATGATTTCATATGATTTCAGTATTGCCCATGTAACATCATGCTTGATGGAGTCGAATGCCTTTTGGAAGTCCACAAACAGTTGTATACAAGCCTGTTTTTTGTTTGGCTTTTCGGCAATCAATCGTAACATCAAAATTTGTTGGACTGTACTTCTATCCTTTCTAAACCCTGCTTGTTCATCTGACATATGTTCTTCAGTTTTTGCCTTCAAACGTCTCAACAAGATTGTCATAAGCACTTTCCCCATATGGTTTATTAGTGCATTAGTTCTATAATTCTTACACAATGTTAGGTCTCCTTTCTTTGGTATTGTTACAATATTGACTTTGTCCATTCCTCCGGTATTCTTCCTTCTTGCCACACCTGCTTACATATATTGTGAATTTCTTGTATCAAATCCTGCTCTCCAGCTTTTATCAATTCTCCTGTTATTCCATCTGTTCCAGGGCTTTTATTGTTCTTCAGGCGGTTAACCGCCCATTCTAACTCTTCATATAGGATGTTATCATTCCCATCATCTTCAGCTGGTGGAGTCATACCTTGTAATTCTTCAATTAGCTCTTTGTTCTTTTGCTCCTTCACACTGTATAGCTCGCTGCAGTACTCCGTCCATCGTTCTCTAATCTTTTCTTTGTCCATCAGAATATTTCCCTGTTTGTCCCTAATTGCTGTCTGTTTTGGTTGCCACTTTCCGTTTGTACTTTTTATCAGCTTGAACACTTCCCTTGTTTTATATTCCCCTGCATATTGTTCAATGTCACCACACTGTTTCTCCAACCAGTTCTTCTTGTCCCTCCTGGCTGATGACCTCACTATGTTACACAGTTTTCTGTACTCCAGTGTTGCATGTTCTGATTCCTTTGCCTTAATCTCATCTTCCTTTTTTCTTTTGCTAATTCTAGTGTTCGTTCACTTATCCATTTCTTCTTTGGTTGTTCTGCTAAAGGAATGACTGCTTCCACTGACTGCTCTTTGATCGCGCTGAGCACGGCCACCTTCCTTTCCATATCAAATTGTTCCATATCTGCGTCTTTAATTCTCTGTGCTATGTCATCTTCATATTGAGCCCGTACCTCCACATTGTCAAGAACTTGAATGTTTCTCTTCTTTACATATTGCTTGCAGGATATGCGTCTCAGCTTTAGCTTCAAATTGCAGAGCGCCAGGTTGTGGTCAGACGATATGTCCGCTCCTCGGAATGTTCTGCACAGCTTTACTGATGTTTGCCATCTTCTGTCAATCAGCACTAAGTCTATCACGTTGGTGTGTTTTCCATCTGGCGATGTCCATGTATACTTCCTGCAGTCCTTTTGTTTGAATTTGGTGTTGCAAATTATCATTTCATGTTTAGCAGCAAATTCCAGCAGTTTCTCTCCTCTCTCATTCCTTGTTCCATACCCATATTTCGGCCTTTCTGGGTTCTCAAACTGTGTTGTCCTTACCAATCTTTGCATTCCAAACTCCAGATATGATCTTGATGTCTTTCCTTGGCAAGTCATTCAGGGTGTTCTCCAGGTTCTCATAAAACTCTTCAATATCTTCCTCTGTGCTGTCTGCTGTTGGTGCATATATCTGAATGATTGATATGTTCAGAGGTTGTCCACTGAATCTAGCTGCAATCAACCTGGAGTTTACTGGCTTATACCCTAGTAATGCTGCCCTAGCTCTCGAGTTCAGTAGAAATCCCACACCTCTCTGGTGTTCATGTTCCTCCCCTGACCAGATCACTTCTCCGCTGTTTAACTCCTAAGTCTCTGTCCATCGCATTTCCGACATACCCAGAATGTCCCATCGATATGTTTCCATTTCCTTCCTCAGCAGCTCCAACTGTCCCGCAGCCCACAATGTCCTCACATTCCACGTTCCAACCGTAAGTTCATGCTTCACAAATCTCAGTTTCTGTTGATCTCTCCATTCTCCGGTAGCCAATTTTTCGACCCAACCCCGGTCAATCGGTTGGGGACGCGGACCTTGTTTGCCCGGGCGACGTCCGAGCCGGGATCCTCTATCTATGACTGTCATTGCATTGGATTTCCTTCGTCTGTTTCCTTTACGAACGGAGTATCTGCACCCATCCGTTCGACCCTTGCACTTCTCTATGAAATGAGCTCCAGGCTTGGGACTGGCTCTGATATCCTTGTGGCACCAGAGGCGGCGGTGCCGCCCACGTTAGCCAGCTGTTTCAGGGTTCCTGCTGAGCCTGTCCACCTCGCGAAGCGACCTAGGTGGTACCTCGGCCAAGACCTTCACCACTGATGCAGCAGGCATTCCCCTACTTGGCTGATTTCACCCTCTCACCACGTTGAGGTGTGAGTCGGACTTTGAGGGGGAATTTATGAATATTAAGTAGATTTTACTGGGGTTTGCTGTGTATTGACAGTTTTAACCATGACAAGGCGAATTTGAACGACAGCCATAACTCACCAAACGATCGGTCCAACCGTTGAAACTGCAACGCCGAGCAGGATAGTAAAGAATTTGAACATTCTGACATCATCAGCAGACGATCTTCTGCAAAGGATGTAATCGTGAAAACGGTTGAAATTCGGGAGTCTTACGAAAGGTAGCAGACGCGATGGTCGTTGTGGACGCCTCGCAATTCTCAAGTTGGAGTCTATTCGGTCGATTTGATGGTACTAAGTCGCCGTTTAAGACTTGTAGAATAGAAGTCTTAGCTTCAAGGAGCAGTCTTAAAGACTTACCTTTCGAAGTGTGTCGAATTTGATGCTGAAATCGGACGATGTAGATTTGTCGCGAGTGATAGCTAATCGAAGGAATTTAGAGCGTCGTATTCGAACGCGTCTTTGTTAGTGAAACTTTGGACTAACTCATCATCGAGTTAGGTCGTCAAATTAAGGAACTTTCAATCAACAATCGTCGAAAGAACAGCGACTGCTTGTATACCAAGTAGTAATCCAGCGTGGTATAGAGGAATCGCCGTATTGCCTCTTTATGTTGAAGGACTCTGGGAAAATAGCACTGCCACATGAAAGATGGAAATGGATCCATACTTCTGCCGAAGGATTTTGGAGAATCTGACATGGAGGAGCTTATCTTGGGGAAGTTAAATTATATATTACCTTTAGCATAGATAATTGCTGGCCTTCTAAGTAAGGTAATTAGATTCTTTCATTGAATAAATGTATATGCACTGTTGGATATATTACATGGTTTTATCTTTAATAAAACTTTTGAAATAGACATTTAACTAGCCATGAACTATTTATAAACTGAAGATAACAGTCAATACTTGAGTAAGATCAACTACAACACATGATCAATGTCTGTATCACGTAGCGGGCTCTAGTAATTAATTATATAGAGCTCCCTAAACATCTAATACAAAATAGTAAGCAATCCACACAGATAAAGAGATAATAAGTTAAAATGGAAAGTAACCGCTACAATCATGCAAGCGCTATCAGCCAATTTATAATCTATGTTTTGCACGAGAAAAAGATGAATGTTGCATGCGGTTACACCTTAAATAGTGAACGCTATATTTCAAAAAATATTCCACTCAGTCTGCATATGTAATGCACGCACCTGATTGTAATTTGTCTGGCAGACTCTATACATGTAAAACATGATTGTACACAGATGGAGCAAGTTAGACAGTTTGCTTTCCCGTTCAGCAGATGGCACTAGTAACAAACTCCGCCATGCCGATCGCGTAACGACGCAAGCTTGTGGTATCAACCCTGCTCATTTTGCAACGAATTTATCGGGTGACGCTCCTTCAGCACAGCTGCCAGTTTGAATGGGCGCCACGCCATTTAAGGTCCTTGTGTACGGACCGTGCTAGCCCGAGACTCAAGTCTCTGAAATAAGTCACGATCGGGACGCGAACCGGGGATCCTGACGCACAGAAGCGCTTTGACGTACGCATTAACCAATATACATAGCTAACAAAGCCAGTACAACAGCGCTATTCTAAGTTTAACTCGTTAGAGGGCGAGCTTTAGAAGTGTTTATATTTTAAATCTTTTTGAATAACTACCATTGATGTCATCAGAAACATGCAAAAATCGGAACAAATTATAGCTGTGTTTGTTGGTACTAGTGATGAATGACTACTTGTTTTAAAGGCGATTTTTGTATACCGATTAGATTGGTGTTTGTGCTATGTTAATACTAATTTGTCGACGATAATCGTATAGCCATGCATTTGTCTGAAGTTATCTTCAGAATTTAGAAGATATTCTTCCGATTATGGAAGCGTTCAAAAACAAAGCTCCATTATTATAGAGTTCTATAGGCTTTGATTTTACTAAACTAAACTAAACTAAACATGAGTTGAGAGCCTTTGAGGGGGCTGGTAGGATATTATAGTAAATATATACCCAATTTTGTTTCTATTTCTGTCCAGTTTACGGATCTTACCCAAAAAAGGTCCTCCCACTAAACTAATGTGGGAAGAGGCACAGGAGAAAGATTTTACGGACCTGGAAAATTATGTTTCGCATCCATAATTATTCAAATTGCCCGATTTTGGGAAGAAGTTTCTCCTGCGAACAGACGCGTCCACTGTTGGGATTAGAGTGGCCTTGCTACAATAAAAGCTAAGATAGATGGAAGTATTATGTGGCCCATGCCAACCGGAAGTCGATGCCCAGGGAACTTGATACGCTACCAAACAGCAGGAGTGCCTAGCGTTTGACCAACGACCGCCCGTCCGCCGACGTTTCCGGCCGGCCACGACCGCCAGTCCGCTTAGAAAATTGAAGTCGCTTGCACTTCATGCTCATGTCTACCATTAGGAGCTAGTTTAAGCGATTGCTTCTCTGTAGCTGGCCCACGCTTTGCCACTGGTGCAAACTACGTCTTTTTTATACTAAGCATTTCAAACCTGAATAAAGTATTTTGGATACCATAAACTTGGATAACATTTTGAGTCAAGAGCATCGATATTCTCGAATGTTCTTGTTTTTTTGTCCTTGCGCTTGTCCTTGTAGGTAGATTTTCAAGAAGAGATGAAAATTCTTCAGATGCACCTTCTTCTTCTCCAGTTCCCTCACAGCTCAATAAGAATGAAAAGTTCATCCGCAGGCGAATGGTGTTCGAATAGCTACAGAAGTCCTAATTGACCGGCTGTCCCAAACACATAGAACCAAACCATCTAGTATATTGCAAACCATTGTAATCTAGATCGTCTGTAGACATTTATTTATTTATGTATTCATTTATGTATTTGTTTGTTTATTTATTTAACTGAATCGCACTCTGACCCCTTTGGAGGTTGCAATGAATCGATCCCAATTCCTTTACGAATCCACTAAACTCTTGGAATTTAATTTATTTTCTGTACGATTTAGCCTACTCAGAACAGCCAGCTGGTTATTTCAATCAACTATCATGTCATTCCCCAGGTGGCGATATGGTCCATTGTCGTCCTGGCTGCACGCTGCTTCCTCTAACTAGACCCATGCTCCAGGGTGTAAGTCTATGTCTTCGACTCTTACCGAGATCGTATCACAGGTGCTCTTCTTTCTCAATATTGGCTTCCTGTACGTGAATATATCCCCTTCAAGCTGGCAATCCTCATGTACAAAACATATGCAAATCATGTGTTGTCCTACTCGTCATTCATGTATTAATGCGTGTATGTATGTATCTAATCTTTTATATAGCGCATTTTAGAACCTCTCAAAAGCACTTCAGTAAATGGCTACACCCTGCAGCTCTGTTGAGGGCCGATCCCATCTTAGATCAGCATCTTCTGGAAAAGTTATTTTTCCTGGTTTTAATGCAAGCTATGACTCCGAAAATCTATAACAATTTGGATTAAAAGGGGAAGGCAGGAACCTCATCCCTGATTCCTACTTCTGAAACTGGGGCGGCATTATATACACAGAGATTATCCCTTATACGGAGTGTAAGTATGTAAGCAGTCCAAGATACACCAAGTCCAAAACCAGTAGCGCATAAATATGATCGCTTCAAATCATGAGTAGGCCTAAGGAAATAAATAAGTAAGCAGTTTGGCGTGATGTATGAAATTAGTGCTGAAGTTGCAAGGAATGATTTATCGTTGGAAGAAGCAAATTTAACAGATGTTGAAAATCGTGATTTATGTGAATTGTCAGATAATTTCGGTAGCGCCAAACAAGCCACATGATCCGCTTAATCTAAAAGGAAGTAATTATATAGCGCCTGATTCAGAATTTCATTCAGAAATAAAGTCAGAGTGATGTACTGAATCGCCTAGTAATGAGCTCAGCTACAATCAACGACTTCTTACAAATGGACCGCGACTGTACAATTAAGCAGAACAACAAAACAAGCTCGTCAAGGTTTACCAAGGCCAACACTCCTATGCTAACATCAGCCCATATGTAGATCCTATATAATAGCCCTTTGACTACAATCCAGCCCATCCTTTCAAGTCTCGATGACCTAAGTTGACATGAATTATGTATTCCGTTTAGTTACAGCTGCCGGTAGACGGGCGACGAAGGCCTGTCCTACACATATCCGTCGGTTCGAAGAATATCCAGACGCTGTGTCGTCTTCCATGTACGAGTGACTAGTGGACGGTGGGACAACCGTGAGCCATCGGCGGAAGATCACATCGCTGATAAATTTAATCTTCGAATGTACAAGAAAAGTTCAGTTATTTCGTAATAATCAAAACTGTCCAACTGTCTTGTCAAATTAATCAATCAAAAACAGTACTGTAAAGACACAGTAAAACACATACAATAAGAGTGTTCACTCCTGCCCTCTTACTGAACAAACTAAAAAGTAGTTTACTGCTACTGCCACCTATTGAATAACAGTTGAGTGATAATCATTATAATGTTTAACAATAGCCCTTCGTCGTTTCCTCATCACGGACGCTATGTGCTTCAGAAACTCCGAACATGCTGTCATCATTCAATTCTAGTAGTTGGGAACCTTTTGGTTTGGCTGTGCGTTTGTGCGCGAAGTTGCCACTGCTGACTCTTCTAGTCATCTGAGCAATGTTTACAAATGGATGAATGTTCCGTTCTTAATGACATTTGACATCGTTAGCACAGAGAGCGCCTCTAATGAGTTTATTTTGAACAGGCGCTATACAAATTTCAAATTACAATTACAATCTTCTCGACTAATTTTCCAAGTTTTCGGCATCAGTGGTTAGGCTTCAAGCCCTAGAGTTAAGAAATGCGGTGATGTTAGCAACCAATTGTGTTTAAAATTTAACTATGCCAAATCCTGGAGCTTGGACATTGGGCAAAGACGTAATCCTTCTCTGTCTGGTGTGTTTCTATACCAACTAAAATGTCTGGTCATTGTTTTTTGCATTGGTTATAAGTTGAGATATGATTTGCATACTTAACTCTGTCGCAAAGCAGCACCAAGAAGCGCTAAGCAACATCAAGCATTTGGTACAGATATAACACCTCATGGAAAGTAAACGGCAGGTCTTGGCTAAGTGTGCCAGATTTTGGGATTCGTTTCTTGCCGGTCCCAGGGCCGATGTGTGGGAAGTGAGTGTTCCCCAAGTTCCGCATGCGACTTTGTAACTTCACTTGAATCTATGCAATTATTATCTTCGTCTTCAAGTGGAAGGTTGATTTTAGTTTTCTTATAGTTTATTTGTGTATCTTTTCGTTGTCTGCCTTGTACGAAATGAAGTAATTATTGTTTCCATGGAATTTATACCTGATTCATCGAGGGAAGATTTGCTAATTGGAGGGCGTCTGACTGTATACAGAGGGTGTAGAATTGTCTCCTATTCCTGTGATGGTTGTCTTCTTGCGAAATCAAGGCTCTTGGGTTGCATGTCCTGCTAATGTAACAAACAAAGTCCAACACACGTTCAGTTTAGCAAAAAATCCAGTACTGAACATTAAGCTCCAAGAAATATAGAATTGAAATCCTTATCTACCAAAAAAGTTTTAAGAAGCATGGTCCTGGCACAGAAAGATCTTCTTAGGAGCTGGCAAGCCTCAATTCAACATCACACTCTTCCTTTGATGCTTTTCCTGTTAAGTATAAGTTTACTACAATTGTAGAACTGTGTCCAACCTCGGAGGTCATTATTTTTAATGTGTCGTCATGAAGTGGCAAGTCCTTGTTAGAGTTAGGTTTGCAACAGCAGAGCAGATTAGCATTAATGGTGACATGGCTTAAACATACGAAATGGAGCTTTGACCTCTGGAAATCTGTAACTTCAGAACTTAATTGATTTCGAAATTGAAGCTGACTTTAAAGTTTATGGAGGTTAGTTATTGTGGAGATATATGTCCAAAAATGTTTAGCAGCGATCAGATAACCAATAGCAGCCCCACTTAACCCAACATATGAACATTATGGAGCCACTTTTGGCAGTTTTAACTGTTTGGGCTTGTCTACAAATTAAATGCCTTGATTCATTTTGCACCATATCTTGTGGATGCCTATTCAACAACGTTAGCAGTGTGAGAAAAGGGACAATCCTAATCCAGAAATGTCTATAGAGCCGTTATCGTAACGATGATTGCTTCTAAGCAAAATCATAAGCAAAAACACAATCCATTGGACAGAGCTGTGCACTTAAGATCCGTAAGGCCGCTGAAAACGGAAGACGGGTCTTGGTCGAAAGAAATAAGATTCCAGCCCTAAAGTACACGACAAAGCAGAACCAGAGGAAAGGACAGAAACATGCAGCGAATTCCAGATCCCAGAAAAAGACCGGGCGCCCAATATTGTTTTGATCAAGGCCACATTAAGAGTCAAAGAATGTGCACCTGTGAATACATAATTATGCTGGTTCATGTGACTGAGCTTTCTTTGGGCGCTGCGAAAATCTCGAGTCTACGAAAACGATCACGAGCTTTCAGTCAGTGAGTGCAGTATTTGTGAATCTAAGGGCATGAAGGTTCACCGTTAGGCATGTGATGTAGAGATGTGCAGCCCACAATGTTAGATGTTGGCCACGCATTTCGTTTGACATATCCAGGCCCACACATACGCCGATTATGCTCATAAGCAATGCGTTTATGAAAATGGTCGGCAGTGAAAAACATCAAGTGATGCAAGTAAAATGTGTGTCATAACTAATTTGGAATTAACGACAGTAGATCAAATAATTATTCAAGCTCGTTCATTTTTAAAATTCTAAACCCTTATATTAAATTAATTTTTTATAGAAGAAGAGTAAACTTCTCTCTTCGATTTGAAACTTGTAACTGGTGTCAACACTAAATGGAATTACTGGCATATCAAGATTTATTATTAAAATCCAAGTATTTCTTGTTACATTGGCAAAAACGCATTTCTGAGGCATTTCATGATTGAGAAGACCATCATAATATGGCTGCCAACCAAGAGACTGATTTTAGGAGAATATAACTACTCTGGAATGAAATCGAAAAACATATTCCACTAGAGAAAAATTACAGTGAGAGAACATGAATATTTATAATATTTATTTATAACTTAAAGGCAGGCGTGCAGCAGTAGATGGCTAGGCAACAGTGTGTCGTTCAAAATCCCTAAAAAGAGACCATAATAGGAAGATTTGACCCTTGCATTGCAAAGAAGTGGTTAGACGCTATGTTATACAAAAGTTTTATATTTTTTTGCAGTGCAGCCTAGCTCAATTGGGCAAATATATTAATTAATAAATAGATTATAACTGAACCACTGGGGATGATCACTGGTTGACACATCATTTGATATAGTGCTGGTAAAACGGAAATAAAGGAGGTACTTTCCACTGTCTTTAAAATTTATATATCAGTCCCAATATAAATGGTTTATCTTGTTGACAAATGATATACGTCAAATACTAAACTTCTTTAGTAGATACACGTATACATATACTAACTTTTTTCGGAATATTCAGAAAAATAACCCCGAACCCGTTTACGATCACGAACACAACATTTAGACATATTGAAAAAAATTACACCAAAGGGTGAGGGTGGAAATTTCACTGTCATCCTTTGGAAGGTGTTTCTTCTCCGAACCATTATAGGCTTTGACAAACAACATCAATAGCAGCTTTTATCCTAAATATCTTCCACAAAGTGTTCATATGTATGGATTTAATACCAGCGATTAACACTAGTATCGAATCAAAATTCATAAAAGTTTAAGCATTTCTCAATAAAAATGTACAAATCTGTCACTGCACAACTCTTACCTCACCACCAAAATCTTTACCAATACTTGTTGAGTATACAGTAGTTACTGCTTTGATGTTTGAAAATTGCTTTTTGAATTCCAGTAAATGGTGTTTATTGTTTACACTTCCATTAAAGGAAATCAGAGCAATTACTAGTAGTATACATGTTATCTATTATCTAACTGCATATTAATAGTGAATGTATGAAACAACACCTCAATATAGGGAAAAAGAAGACCCATATTCTTGACATATTTTAAGTTGAGACCAATATATGTGGTTACTTATAAATAGCAATAAGCAAAAGACGTTGAGAAAGCTGAAGTCTAACCAAGCATTGGATCTTTGCAATCTGGAATATTCGTTGCGCTTGTCTCTGTGGGTTTTTCAGACTCCTCAAACTTCGTCTCACAGTAGATATTGTAAAATATGTTGCTATTGTTAGTATAAATCCAGGTGCTGTTTACCACACTATTGTCGGTTGGAGTGTTTCTTTCTCCCCAAGACAACAAATTCTTTGCTTACATTCCATTGTTTACATTTCAACACTGGAGCCCAGTTACCAGCAAACGCGACAGAACAGTTTACGTTCACAGATTTAGTGATAACCATTGAATAACACCCCACATGGTTTTCTATGAAAAGACAAAAACAAATAGTAATGTTAATAAGTAAATTTTAAATTAAAAGATGCAAAAAAATTGTACACAGCGTTCTGGTGAAAAGCAGGAATTGGTTTTGCAGTTGACCTTGCTCAACAAACCCATAATTATACTAAAGTATCCTAAACAACTTAAACTGGTAATGACAATCATAAGGAAAGCCTAGCTCTAGGGAAGCGAGATCTTCTGGTGGCTGAAAAATTTTCAAGGAGAACGTGTTCTCAATATGTCCACCCTGCTTCTGTTATCTTTTAGATTTGAAATGAAGTGCATTGCACTGGACTTATTCTCCATAGCCCGGCCTCTGACTAAAAGCAATGACCTGGGATCGACTAAATTTGGGCTGATGTGGGTATGTCATCAATTGATATACCTTGTGTATGATGGTCAGTTGGTTGAATGTTCACCTTGTAATGTGAAGAATACAGATTCAAGTCTTCACTGAGATGATCATTGTGTAACAGCCTTAGTGCACAATTGCTTAACATCATCGCCACTGCTTTGTCTTTTTCAAAGTTTAACTATAAAATATAAAAACAATAATGATAATTAACGACAATGTTGAAATCATAAGATTATATTGTCTAGAATTTCGGAATTAAAACATGCAAAAGAATAAATTCTTAGTCAAAATTATCAGTTCTGCACTGGCTTCATTTGCAGAGGTAAGTTCCACACAAATGTATCGTTTGTCAGTTGACATTGAAGTAATAACATGCAAACTGCAGTTTTCATCATCTTCGTTGGAAACAGAAATACCCGAAACCAAGATGTTTCCAAAATAAACGTAGTTAGATGATGTTGTGCTACTCCATGCTATATTGCCTTTTCTGACGCTTGAAGCACAGTTTAAGGTAACAACTTGTTCATTCAATACAGCAACATTATCTGGCTTTATAACCAGTGTACATTCAACACCTATAAAAGTATTCAAATAATTCAATAAAAGCACAATTAAAATGTTTCCTAAGTAGTTTCACAAATAAAAATTGTTCAGCACAAATTCTGTAGCTCTATGTCCAGTGTCACCCATCATTTGTAAAGTCAAAGCATTTAACTGGAAATCTGCAGTTGAAATATGCATGTAAATTAGTCATTCAAAGAAAAATAGCATTAAGCAGATATTCCGGGTTGATGACATATTTTCGAATATGGAGGCTGTTGCTAACAATTTAAAAGACTTCTTTTCTGTTTTATGTACACCTTGCACCTGTACCACAGATAATCTGAACTCTGAACCTTTAAATCGACTGAAGTCAACATTTTGCCAAATCAACAAATAAATTCCGCATTCTGTATTTAGGTAATTAACATTGATGCAGAAAATCTTATACATATGCTCATACATATGCCTATGTCTACACGGTTAGACCAATTCTCTACACTAGTTTTTGGAGTAATCAGGCGTATATCCACTGCCAAACTCCTGAAGCAATGTTCTTAGCTGAGAAACTGTGACCGTTCTGAGAAAACCATCAGAGAGTTGAAAGTTATTTTGCCAGAAATGGGCTCGGAAGGCAAGTAGGTATAAAATTGGTAAAACCGAGGTCTTTGTTTATTTATATTCATCATTGTTTCAGCTATCATGCTGTAAGTCATTATGTGACTAAGCATTATGTTCATTAAGCATTTTTATTTTTATTTTTTATGATGCCCTGCTACAAAAAAATTAACATAGGCCTTGATGCTCTAATTTGAAGTCATGTGCATCGACTGTTATGCAAATGAGCAAGTCATGTAAATATTCATCCTAATCAGTTTATGAGGAGATTTAATTGATGGCAGCCTGCAGGAGGTTTGAACGTGCTCCAGTTTACTATAGGCCCACGTGACTATTACTTATCAGAAACCCTAGGCTCAGCAGCTTAGGACATGTCACATGTATAGAAAAATGTAATTAACGATTTCTCAAAAGTAGCTGTGAACAAACCTACAATTATAAAAAAAGTATAACTTGTTATACTTTTGTGATAGAAACATACAATTTGTCATCTAATTATTCAACAATACCAGCCCAAACCAGTGCAATATCAAAATTACTTTTGATACATCCTGACCTTGTGAGGAGTTTCACAGGCAAATGTCACAAATGTTTCAGACAACTGAAATGCTCTGCTCATGCATGTCTCCAGCCAAATCCTAGAAAGACTCAAGTGATATTGTATTTGTAATTGTAATCTGACATTTATAAAGCGCCAAGTGCATGCTTCAAGAATAGACTCATCAGAGGCTTGGTAACGTTCAGTAGCTCCAAAATATACGTCTTTATATGTATTGTGTGCAGATCCATTTCCAAGTGCCTTCTTCTTACAGCTGTTCATGACCTCTGTGTGACCCTAGATCAGCAAATGCCCATGTGCAGACAATATGCCATCATTATCATCCGTTTCAGATCCACACTCTACGCCTCTCTCTCTCTCTCTCTCTCTCTCTCTCTCTCTCTCTCTCTCGCTCTCTCTCTCTCTCTCCATCTCTCTCTCTCTCTTTCTCGCTCGCTCTCTCTCTCTTTCTCGGTCTCTCGCTCTCTCTCATGCTCTCTCTGTCTCCCTGTCTGTCTCTGTCTGTCTATATCTCTCTCTCGCTCTCCCTCTCTCTCTCGCTCTCTCGCTCTCTCTCTCGCTCTCTCTCTCTCTCTTTGTCTCTGTCTCTCTCTCTCTCTCTGTATCACTATCTCTCTCTCGCTCTCTCTCTATATATACATATAAATATATGCCAAAGATGCTTCTACCTGATGCGTGCTTGGGTGGACTTTGGTAACGCCATTTACTCAGGCCTGCCTGCCTTTTTCAGGATTAATCAACTTCAGTCCGTCTTAAATGCTCAGCTAAATGGTGATTTTAAACAGTTGGCCACAACAGGGCCTATGTATACATATATATCGAAGCCAGACGTAATTTGTCAATCAATCATTCTTTCAAAGAATGACGTACGGACCACCCACCTATGCTGGATTCCTTATCTCTCATATCCTGCAGAAATTGATATATCTCTTATATAACTGGCCTATTTAGCTCATTGGTTAAAACGTACGTCAAAGCGCTCTGTGGGTGAGGATGCCGGTTCGCATACCGATCGTGGCTTATTTCTGTGACTTGAATATCAGGCTAGCACGATCCGTGCACGGGAACCTTAACTGGCCTGGCGCCCATTCAAACGGACAGCAGTGGTGATAAATAGATAACCCAATAAATTCATTAAAATGATGAGGGTTGAGGCCATTCAGTTCTGTATATAAAACCGTGCTTGTACATTCTCTGACCAGCCCAGGAAATAAGCCACATTACCGAAATATGTCATATATGATATGGCAGGCGACTGTATGCTATACCTGGATTATAACCACAATAGGGCCTTTATGAAATAACGCTGCATGTCGTTAACCACCTTTGTGTGCTGAAGCCTGGCTAGGTTTATCCCAGTGCCATGGTTATGAATCGTGGTTTTCCAAGATGTCTGCTTATAAACATCTCATATCACACTTTGTTCGCAGGAAATGTAAATATATATATATATATATATATTATATATATATATATGCATACATGCATACAAAAACATGCAAAAATATGGCCTTCATGCATAGATACATAAATACGTATGCGCACGTACATATATATATTATATATATATATTATATATATATTATATATATGCATACATGCATACAAAAACACACACATATATATGCATACTAAAACATGCAAGCATAGGGCCTTCATGCATAGATATATAAATACGTATACGCATGTACATCTATATATATATGCATACATGCATACAAAAACACACATATATATGCATACTAAAACATACAAGCATAAGGCCTTCATGCATAGATACATAAATACGTATACGCACGTACATACGTGCATGCATGCATGCATTTACATACAAACATAGCCTACATACATGCAAACATAGATACATACGTACGTAAGTACTACACACATACATATATACATCTATACGTGCATATATGCACACATACATACTCAAATACATATATGCATGCATTATATGTATGCAGTCATGCATATATGCATGTGCGTACATATATATGCATACGCATATGCATGATCTATGTATTTACGCATGCATGTGCGTATTGCGTTTAAACTTGTCTTTCGCTCTACCCTTAAAACTTACCTCTTCCAGTCTGCTTATGGTTCTTAATACTTCGCATAACCCGGCTTCAAGTGCACTTCTGAACTTTGTAAGGAGGGCAGTAACAAATTTTAGTTGTATTGTATTGTATTGTATGCATGTATTTCTTACAGGGTGTTAAAGCAGCTGTTTGCTTAAGCTTCAGATGTATTATGTGTTATGCTATTTTTTAAATAATGTTTTCCAGTTGGTCATATTATACCGTCTGTGACAGTTTGTAAAGACGCTATATAATTGGACAGCTGGCTGCCGGCTAATCGTCCTGCAACAGGATACGCGAATACAAGCCTGCGGACGTCTCCTATTGGTTGGCTAAAATTATAAGTAGGGCAGTAGGCGGTGACAGAGTCAGACGAGGAGGAAGCCATTTTTTTCGATCGAGTCAGATTCAGAATAAGTATCGTCTTTTCTAATGATTTGCGTGGTATCTGTAAGCCTTTTGTATAAATCTGAGGCTGACTGCGAATCGCTTAACTGCCTCCTGTGCTGCTCAGGAGGCTTATATATGCAGACAGGCCTAAGCATCTAAGATGGCGGAATCCGTCGCTAATGCATAGGCAACTTTCCAGATCGCTTATCCGCCGTAGGCTGCCTCTCCTGTCCCATATATATATATATGGGACAGAGACGCTATCAATGTCATATATATATATATATATATATATATATATATATATATATATATATATATATATATATATATATATATATATATATGACATTGATAGCGTCTCTGTCCCATATATATATATATATATATATATATATATATATATATTGCTCTTATTCGACTTAAAGATACGGCAAACATTACTATAGCTTGATATTTGATACAGGCATTAGGATGCTTGAACAGTGCATGCTTTCACTGCATTCCTGGTTCTATCAAAATGGTCTTTGTCTTAATCCCAGCAAGACAGATGCAATTCTCCTTGGCACCCGTCAACGTTTTCGTCAGTTTCCTGCCATTCACCAAATTAATTTAGCTGGTACAAATGTGAGCCTTTCAGAAAACATTGCAACCCTTCGAGTCATTCTTGATGCCACCCTTACCTTTAAGCAACATGTTTCTGCAGTCTGCAAAACCGCTTTTTTCCATCTTAGAGCATTAAGACATATTCGTTCAGTTCCCATGGCACTGATGATATGGCAGCTGCGATCGCCGTTGCTCTTGTCCAATCTAGACTTGACTATGTCAATTCTATCCTTTTCCACACCCCGCCTTATAATATCAGAAAATTACAGCGGGTACAGAACTTGGCAGCACGCCTTGTCCATCCTAACTGCAACCTTTCATCTGCTGGCATTCTCTCACAACTTCACTGGCTCCCGGTTTCATGACGCATTGATGTTAAAATAGCTACAATCACCTATAGCCTGTTTACCGAACTAGCCAGCCAGCCAGCCTGCAGCCTGCCATGGCGCCTGCAAGACAAATAGACAGACTGTCCAGACAGACAGATAGACAGACACACGAGTGAAAAAGACTGAGGAACTATAACAGTGAAATGCTTTTAGGCATACAAAGACGGTGTTGATTTTGATATTGCCAGTTGATCAATGCCCATCTACAACGCCATGGCGAAATTTACCTACGGATACTGCCTGATTTTTCTATCCCTATATGGAATAGCAAATGGTAAGCAATTTTCATTTTAACATATAAACTTTTTCACTTATACCAGCATGTGCCACAGGCATTACAACTGACCCACGATTCGGCTAATTGATCCTTAGCAAATTACTTAGGCCTACCCACTGTAGGCTGCCTTCTGGTATTGCTGACCTACAGGTTTTGGACTTTGAACGGACTTAATCAACGACTGACTCATTGTGCATTACAATAATGGCGCTGTAGAAGTCTTCGATGTGGCGAAGCTTATCATTGATGAGATTGGATGGATTGGATTGGGCTGCGGTGGACTAGATTAGATTAGAATAGAACAGACCAATCTGCAATAGAATAGACTAGATTAGATTAAATAGCAAGTGATTAGTTAATCTGCGACCAGAATTACAGTTAGGTGAATGGGATGGACTAAAGGATGGAGGGATGGACCGACAAATAACATTAATGCCATAAAATTTGCTTGCACTTATATTTCACTGCCAATGTTTCTTTCTATAAACAGTTTGCTTTATATAGATATATATATATATATATATATATATATATATATATATATATATATATATATATATATATATATATATACTAAAATTACAGAAAAGTTGAATCATGTAGGCCTACAAATAAGTCATCAGTGAGCATCATTTTGAGTTGTTCTTAAAAGGCATCGTATGGATGATTGCTAGCACCAGTATAACTCTTATATATTGAATCTATATCGGGAGTTACACAATTTTACAGCGGTGAAGGACGTGCCATGGACAGGCCCACCGTACAATGTTGCGTTACTGGACGGGGAAGTAGGAACCATTTGCTGCAACACAAATACCTCTCTGCACTGGCGCTCACGCAGTCCCACAGACGAAGGGCTGGCCAATGGAAAGAATCACACAAAACCAGGGTACAACGTCAGCCAAAGTCCACCTGGAAACTACTGCCTACAATTTACTGCAAATAGTTCATCAACTCCTACCAAGATATCCTGTTCAGAATCGGGATCTGGAATCGAAAAGGAAGTCCACGTGATAGTCATCGGTTAGTAAAGTATGGCTTATAGTCTAACTTTGAAGTAATAGACATTTCTACCAACAATCTGGCTGACCGGACATCTGATCTGATCTAAATACGTAAACTTCTATAGCGCCGTTTCATTGCGCAAAAAGACATCAATCGGTGGTCGCTTCTAAGCCAAACCGCATTCGCTAATCTCACTGCAAACCTTTAAATGCAGATATAGATTCTATACTTATCTGATAGTATAATTATCATACTACATATCTCGGCTTTTTCGAAAACGCTAGATGTTTACAATGTTAGGTAAGGGTTTGTTTACATTTAGCTTTAACTCAAATTGCTTAAGTTTCCCAATAAAGTTGAGACGATATGTATTAGTCTAATATAATCTATTCTGAAAACTTCTATAGTGCCACTGTAATAATGCTCAATGCATCAAATGATGTTCGCTGATAAAGGAAATCGGCGTGCAAGCCAAAACCAGGGCAATTCCTGCGTATGACTTGGACGGGGCAGACTTGCAAATCATGTTACTGTATTCAGTGATAGTTAAGCTATAGTTTCGATTACAAACACCTTAGTTTGTTGGTAGAATAGCATCATGTATGGTATCAATGATTCGGTTACTAAAATACTCGAATAAAAATACTGAGAAACTGTTGCATGATATTCGAATTGTGTTGGCAGAAACTCCCTTCTGCAACAAAACAATAAACGCTGATGTCATCATAATAACGTGCTCCGCTGAGTTTCGTGGCGACAGTCAGTGGGGTCCATCTTTTGAATGCACAATAATCAACGGCTCCCAAAGAACTGTTGTCATGAATGGATCTTCCTCTTTCGGAAACGAAGCTGGTCTTCAAAGAACCACCAATACATTTTGGGTACCAAAACATTTAGAAAATACCAGCCTAGAGTGTTCAATGCAGTTCAGCAAAGATGGGTCTATTACCGAAGGAACTGCTACAAACACTCCAGAATTACACTGGAGATGGACATCACCTGGTCAGTCTAATCATTATGACATTAGGTTTACAACTATACGGCAAAATACCTATGCACAGAAACATAAAAACACATACGGACAGACAGACAGGCAGGCAGGCAGACAGGCAGACAGGCAGACAGATAGACAGAAATACACGTAGACAAACTGACAGACACAAAGACTCACAGACACAGACACACAGACACAGTTATACAGACACACGGACACAGAGATACAGACAGACCCACAGACGCACAGACACAGACACACACACGCAGACACAGACACACACACGCAGACACAGGCCCACAAACAGTCACACAGACAAACAAACAGACATACAGACACATAGCAGCTTGCAAATGGTTAAGATTTGTAACAAGGTTTGTGTTTCATAATGATTACCTCAAAAACACAGTTCCAATATTGGCTCTGGGTTGACTGGTTCATAATGTTGCAAATCAAATTCATCAACCATAGGTCTAGTGATAGTCAATGTGTAAATTATTTAAAACATAAGTTTTAGTAAGCGATATATAATAAGATCCCAATATGGGCCGCTGTAACTGTCCAAATGACTTGAGTCTGTTGATTTGGCTGACCTACGACCACGTTGATTAAGTTAGAGAGAGAGAGAAAGACAGACAGACGGACACAGACACAGAAAGAGAAACAGACAGCAGACAGACACAGACACGCACAGAGAGAGATATAGAGAAACAGACAGTCAGACAGACAGACAGACACATACAGCGAGAGAGAGAGGAAAAGAGAGAGAGAGAGAGGAAAAAGCCGTTTGGTTTCGGTGTGTACTTGGTTCAAGAACGCCAAGAACGCTGAGGCTGTGACTGGGTCAGATTCAATTCCGAGTTTAGACCTATAGGATTCATATCACTGTAACAGGGTTATACATTTCCTTTTCGTAAAAATTATTTCGTACAATCATGCAGCCTATACATCTCTCAAAGTGAGAGCACTGGGCTACATTTGACAGAAATAGGCTTTAAGAAGTGCAGTGTATTTCGATCGACATTTAGAACAGCTGTTTCTTAATACTTAGAAAACAATGAATCACCGAGCCGTTCCTAATTCTGTAAATTAAAATTAATGTTTAACAGAACGTGAATTGGTCAAGTCAAAGAAGAATGATACTAAAGAAATTCCGCCGTGGGGAATCACCTTGATTGTCCTTACTGTTGTTGGAGCAGTATTTGCAATTGCAATCGTGCTGTGAGTAACAAAAGCTTGGCCCACTTTAAAAAGTAGACCTAAATAAGAATTTAAGTAACAAAATTCTAGTATATTTATACTTGTATACTCAGAGATTCATGTGTATGTATAGTAGGTCGTGGAAGCGGATTTTGTTTTATTACCATAAAAACGGTAATTTTGCGGCAAAGTAATGCCATCACTAAAGCATTCGAACACGAATTTACTGTTTAAGACACTGTACTCTGTGCTAATAGGCAAATTACGCGCCCTCAGGTTTAAATCACTTTACTTTCAGCATTGTATTAGGAATTGCAGGTTTCAAGAGTACATAGGTCGTTTAGGTCGTGACAATGTCTGTCACAATGAGCATCCTGTAGATGATGATGATGATGATGATGATGATGATGATGATGATGATGATGATGATGATTGATGATGATGTGTGATGATAAATGATGATGATTGATGATGATGATTGATGATTATGATGATGATTGATGATGATGAGTGATGATAAATGATGATTGATGATGATGTTTGACGATGATGATGATTGATGATGATGATTGCTGATGATTGATGATTGATGATTATGATGATGATTGATGATTATGATGATGATTGATGATGATGATTGATGATTATGATGATGATTGATGATGATTGATGATTATGATGACGATTGATGATGATGATTGATGATTATGATGACGATTGATGATGATGATTAATGATTATGATGATGATTGATGATGATGATTGATGATTATGATGATGATTGAAGATGATGATTGATGATTATGATGATGATTGATGATGATGAGTGATTATTATGATGATGATTGATGATGATTGATGATGATGATTGATGATTATGATTGATGATTATGATGATGATTGATGATGATGTTTGACGATGATGATGATTAATGATGATGATTGATGATTATGATGATGATTGATGATGATGAGTGATTATTATGATGATGATTGATGTTGATGATTGATGATTATGATGATGATTGATGATGATGATTGATGATTATGATGATGATTGATGATGATGATGATGATTGATGATGATGATTGATGATTATGATTGATGATTATGATGATGATTGATGATGATGTTTGACGATGATGATTGATGATGATGATTGATGATTATGATGATGATTGATGATGATGAGTGATGATAAATGATGATTGATGATGATGACGATGGATGATGATGATGATTATGATGATGATTGATGATGATGATTGATGATTATGATGATGATTGATGTTGATGATTGATGATTATGATGATGATTGATGATGATGATTGATGATTATGATGATGATTGATGATGATGATTGATGATGATGATAATGATTGATGATGATGATTGATGATTATGATTGATGATTATGATGATGATTGATGATGATGTTTGACGATGATGATGATTGATGATGATGATTGATGATTATGATGATGATTGATGATGATTGATGATTATGGTTGATGATTATGATGATGATTGATGATGATGAATGATGATTATGATGATGATTGATGATGATGATTGATGATGATTGATGATTATGATGATGATTGATGATGATGATTGATGATTATGATGATGATTGATGATGATGATTGATGATTATGATGATGATTGATGATGATGATTGATGATTATGATGATGATTGAAGATGATGATTGATGATTATGATGATGATTGATGATGTTGAGTGATTATTATGATGATGATTGATGATGATTGATGATGATGATTGATGATTATGATTGATGATTATGATGATGATTGATGATGATGTTTGACGATGATGATGATTAATGATGACGATTGATGATTATGATGATGATTGATGATGATGAGTGATTATTATGATGATGATTGATGTTGATGATTGATGATTATGATGATGATTGATGATGATGATTGATGATTATGATGATGATTGATGATGATGATGATGATTGATGATGATGATTGATGATTATGATTGGTGATTATGATGATGATTGATGATGATGTTTGACGATGATGATGATTAATGATGATGATTGATGATTATGATGATGATTGATGATGATGAGTGATTATTATGATGATGATTGATGATGATGAATGATGATTATGATGATGATTGATGATGATGATTGATGATTATGATGATGATTGATGATGATGAGTGATGATAAATGATGATTGATGATGATGACGATGGATGATGATGATGATTATGATGATGATTGATGATGATGATTGATGATTATGATGATGATTGATGTTGATGATTGATGATTATGATGATGATTGATGATGATGATTGATGATTATGATGATGACTGATGATGATGATTGATGATGATGATGATGATTGATGATGATGATTGATGATTATGATTGATGATTATGATGATGATTGATGATGATGTTTGACGATGATGATGATTGATGATGATGATTGATGATTATGATGATGATTGATGATGATTGATGATTATGGTTGATGATTATGATGATGATTGATGATGATGAATGATGATTATGATGATGATTGATGATGATGATTGATGATGATTGATGATTATGATGATGATTGATGATGATGATTGATGATTATGATGATGATTGAAGATGATGATTGATGATTATGATGATGATTGATGATGATGATTGATGATTATGATGATGATTGAAGATGATGATTGATGATTATGATGATGATTGATGATGATGAGTGATTATTATGATAATGATTGATGATGATTGATGATGATTGATGATTATGATTGATGATTATGATGATGATTGATGATGATGTTTGACGATGATGATGATTAATGATGATGATTGATGATTATGATGATGATTGATGATGATGAGTGATT